>VWZF01001273.1:0-44536 GCA_013396755.1 Sclerurus mexicanus
CCTAGAAGCTATGCTAAGGCATAGGGAGGAGGGGGAACTAACTGGAGACTGCCAGCATGGCTACACCAAGGGCAAGTCCTGCCTGACCAATGAAGCGGCCTTCGATGATAGCAACAGCATCAGTGGACAAGGGAAGGGCTACAGATATCATCTGTGTGGACTTCTGTAAAGCTTTTGACACAGGCTTTACAGCCTACATCATCATTGTGTCTAGAGTGGAGATAACTGATGGGTGGATGGAGAATAAAATGGTTGAATGGTCATACCCAGANCTCTGGGGTCCTCAGTCCCCGGCAGAGGAAGGACATCATTCTGTTGGAGCAAGGCCAGAGGAGGCCACCAAGATGATTAGAGAGATGGAGCACCACTCCTATCAGAAAAGGCTCAGACAATTGGGGCTCTTTAGCCTGGAACAAGAGAATGCCTCTGGGTGACCAAACTGGGGCCTTCCAGTGCCTGAAGGGAGCCTACAAGAAAGATGGAGAGGGACATTTAACAAGGGCCTATAGTGACAGGACAAGAGGAAATGGCTTCAAACTGAGAGTAGGTCTACATTAGATATCAGAAAGAAATTCTTTACTGTGAGGGTGGTGAGACACTGGAACAGGTTACCCAGAGAGGCTGTGGATGCTCTATCCCTGGAAGTGTTCAAAGACGGGCTGGATGGAGCTTTGAGCAACCTGGTCTAGTAGGAGGTGTCCCTGTCCATGGCAAGTGCATTAGAGATAGGTGATCTTTAAGGTACCTTTCAACTCAAACTATTCTATGATTCTACTGTGTTTTACCCCAAAGCACTTGACTGTATGATTGCAAGATACAGTAGGAAAAACTTGGAGGAGTGTACTTGCACACAAGTAGTTGTCACAAGGCACCACAGGTACAAAACATTCTCATGCCATCTCAGTCAGTGACTAAATGGCAACAGTTGGTAAATACAGTGGATTTTTAATGGCAGCCTAATATCCAAGATTTGGGAAGCCTACCCTATTTGAGACCAACTATTCAGGACAATGTCCAAGAGAAAGTTATATAAGTTAACTCTGCAGTGATAAATATTTCAACATAGAAGCAAGACTTATCAAGACATTTACTGAAGAAATCCATCAATCACTGAAATCCAAGCTCATAATCAGGCAGCTAGGAGGAGTTCTCACAAAAAAAGCCTCTTAAAATCACAGTGTAGCACCAGGACCTCTGAAGCTTCTGCCCTAACAGTCCTGTTTAAAGCATCATATGCAATCAATGCCTACCCAAACATCTGATTAGGTCAGCTACACTCAGGGAGTGCATAACTGAACTTCCTAAAACCATGAGAGAAATAAGTTGAGTTTCTCAAAGTAGATTTCAGATATTCCTGGGAACACATTTCTGTGTTCTGCATACAGAAGTATTTTCCAAGAGGTTACTTCAGCACAATGCAAAAAAGGGATGCATCCACTATGAACATTTATTACAACAGCATGATCTAGTTTTCCTGAACAGCTAAAACTGGAACAACATTTTCTTCCCTTGCCACAAACTCTAAGGGACAGCTTGTTCCTGGCACTGATGAAACAAATCCACTGAAAAGATGATAAAGTAGATCCCAATTAAGATAAATTACTTTTCAAAACAATAGTATATCTGGTAGAGGGTAGTAGTCACAAGTGCTATGCTCTAACTGAGGCTCTTTAGGATTGCTTTTTTCCCCTTTTTGCCTTTCATTTTCAAATTTGAAGAGTTCACTGATCAAAATTAGCAGGATTTAGCAAGGACAAACAATTCTTACTTAAGTGCACATTTATTTTCATGTTCAGGTGGCAAGAACAAGATCCTAAACCAACATTCAAATGAACAGCTGCAGTAGCCTGTGTGTGCTGAAAATTACAGCATTTCTCAGATATAGAACCATCTGCTCTGAATAAAATGATACTAATACATTTCACAAATAATGCATATCCCCATTGATAAGTTGCATAGCACTATTTGTAAAAGAAAGCACAAAGCACTAAATATTTTTGACTCAGAAAAATAGTTTGAGATTAATTTACAGTTTTCAAACAAATTTCTTAAGAGTGGCAAATATACTTTTAAAACAGTAATCATAAATACACAGTATACAGGTTTTCACAGTTACTGCAACTTAGTATTCAGACCATACCAAAACCATTGTAGTACAATACTCCTCTTCCATTATCCACCAGGTATTTTGAATTAGTACTAAAATCTAATTGACATTAGAAAAAGGTAAGCCACTGCAGTGCAATTTCTACAGAAGATCATCGTATTATAGAAAAAGTTGTCTTGGTATGCCAGTGTGCTCTAGGCTCTCACAGAAGAACACAACCTACAGCCTATAATAGAACATATATGCGAGTTAGCATTTGAAATGGAAGATTAAAAGACTTTGGTATGGCCTCAGCACTATTAACATGTAAAAAAGTAGCCTACTGAATTTAAGAAAAGTCCCACAGACCCCAGTCCAAGGCTCTGCTGCCCACGAACCACTTCTAAGCAGAGAAGCCACATCACACAGTCTGACTGCCATGTTAGTTTGGAGTTGCCGTCTGCAATATGGACACAAAAAGTACTGTATGTTAGATTAGCAAGATAATGCAACAAATCAGTTTGTACAAATTTACAGTAATTGCATTTATATTCCCAGCACGTCCATGCAGTGTGGCTTAATCAGATTTGAGGCAATTCCAATCTAATCTTTCCAAATTCAGTTCTAAAATTACTTTTGTTACATGAAATAAGATGCTTATTTTTAAGAAGATTTAAAAGATAATGCAGTCTTAGTTACCCCTGTGTCTACCCTGGAAACTACCTCCAGAACCACAACATGCCTAAAAGAAACTCTATCACAGAGGACATTTTTAAATCTTCAAGATGGAAGAGTAAAGAAAGAAAACACGATGAGTTGATTTTCCACCAGCACATAAGATGATCATGAACCACTGGGAGACAGCTCTCCTTATACAGAAGTCTTTTGCAGGCCACAGGAAAAAAAAAAAAACCACACCAAACTACTTTGTTAGAAACCCAGACTGTTCCTAAAATTCTAGGGTTTAAAAAGTAAGTAAATTAGAATATTGCACAGATGGTATTCACTATGTTTTCTGCAATAGCTGTTTCAAAGCACCACTGGACATGTAAGTGGCAGTAAAGTCAAGGATTTCTCAAGTGAAATAACTGGAGCAAAATGTGCAAGAGTTTTTCCTAAAGGTATTTTTCTCCCTAGGAATACTGTTCTTTGATTTAACCAAAAGACTGCTGCAAATCCAGTTGGATTTAAATGAAACAGTGCTAGAATACCACAAAAGCTAATAGGCCATTTGCAGATGATTACAAATAGTCCACATGTGAAATATAACCACAATAGGAACGACATGCACAAATTGGAAGACTCCTGATTGTTGCCCCAGCTTGAGACTATTTTAAGTAGAAGAGATCCTTCTTGCCCTTGGTTAGCAGATAAGGCAAGTCTAAACTTAATAAAAACAACACCTTAGGATTCAGAAGGTTGCTGCATCCAGGGTTTTTTATAAAGACTACTTCAAAACTTCTTCTGTTTTAAAATGGCATAGATCACTTTCCATTTCAGTTTGCTGCCAAGTCCACACGGTTAGCCGATTTTGTGTTTGGTCTTTATTTCTAACATAGGTTACTAAAGACCTTCAATTGTCCGTTTATGCAAAATACTGAGACTTGGGTATCAACTGCAAGCTTGCATGCCATTCTCTCTGGTCTCAACTCAAAACCAACAATAACAACTGCACTTCTGAAGCTCTCTGTGTTTTACAGACAAGTATGTTTGATGAACTAGTTACTACCTGCAAAAAATCTGAAAGTCTCCACCAACTTCTTTAAAGTCCAGACAAGTTTTATTAAGGAAACTGCATTACAGTAGCACTCTCCAAAATCCTCTGTCCTACAGAGACTGCAGTAACGTATGTAAGATGATATACTTGAAACTCTGGTTCTCAGCAAAGCAGTGTGACCCTACAGCTTATTTGCTTCCTGTGAACCACAAGCTATATACATTGAAAACTTCAACAGGACAGCTTACCTGTATGTACAGGACTTCAGTGTACTCACTACATAGTCTTCACTGTTCTCTTGAGCACTGCAGCATTTCTCAGAAAACGAAGAATGAGTGCCTCTCATTTGAGGTACTTGCAGTTTGTGTAACACGCCTATCCTCACCAAAGAATTCCATAAGGTACTTGCATCAGTGTGCAAGTCAGTTCTCCAACTACCAAACTACTATGTCTCAAAACTGTATTTTGCTCTACCAATTCTTTTTACCATTTTTATTACATTCAAAGCAGCACAGAGTGCTCTTTTCCATCTAGTTTGGAAAACTGGAGTTCTTACCATTTTATTTACACTTCTACCTGACCCAAAAAAACCTCCCCAAAAAACACTGCATGGCATTTGGCTCATCACATCACAAAAAAAGTAAATTAAGTTTTCTGAAAAATCAGTTTCCAGCCTAGACAGTGTACTAAAACCACACATTATCACAGAATTTGAGCTGTGACTAGTCTTCAAAGTAAGTTTTAAAATACTGAGCTGCTGAAGAATCTTTAGTACTATTAAAAATGCTGATTCAGTTTTTGACTATTAGCCTCAGAGTACACTTCAGGTTATTAAAATAGCTCACCAGTTACTACATTCAGAACGTACAAACCCATGAAATTCAGAAAACAGGGTTCTATGTCTAGTAAGGAAATGTAAATAAAATACATTGAGATTAAGAAGAGAACAATGAAGTCAAGTTGATCAAGTATGTTCTTTCTTTACGATGCTTAAAGGAAACAGAGCTAAAGACAAAGTTCTTCAGGTCAGCAAATTTAGTGGTTCCTTTTGTTAATATACAATACACAGGAGCCATCTATTTCTGAATAAGCTTACTTTCAGTTCACCACAGTTAACGTATTAAACTCAAACACTCTTAAACACTGTTTATGGCACTAACTGAATCCCATTTTCTACTTAGCTGCATTTCAAGGAAGTCATGAGTAAGGTTTGTCTTGCAGAGAAGCAAGTATGCTTTTTTCCAAGAGTAAAGACGTTATGAGTTCAAAAGCCCTATGATTTATGCAATTAGTTCTTGTCATAGAACAGTTCCAACTGTAGATTTTTATATGAGAGCTTTAGAAAATAAAGCAGAGATAGCAAGATGAAGACAGGGAAAATAGTCACAGTGAGCTATTAATTTTTCCTGCAACACATGCAAATTGTTGTGTAACATATTAAACTGTTCATGCTTAGCTGAAAATACAAGTTGAGGCTGGATCCTGGCAGTGTTGAGACAGAACCAAGGAGGTGACAAAACAGATAAGCCTTCAACAACTATTAACCACCTCACTTGCACATATGTGCTAGGGAGAAACCTTCAGTGCCTCACACTTCTGGCTGAAATCTTCCTACCACCTGTTTGATTCATATTTGTGCATCCCTGTCACTGAGGGGGAAAAAGTAATTTCACATAGGCCTTATATACAGACTTTATTTCTACTTATAAACAACACACTAAAAAAAATATCATTGCACAGATGCCTGCCCTGATTAAGCTATATACTTCTGTGAGAGGCTGAAATCTTAATGGGTAATGACTCAAAACAATCAGCCATCTAAAAAAGCAGCAACACGATGCTTTTGCTAGGTCTGGTTTTGCACCCCCACTTTTGCTGTGGAAGAGGAGGAGGGTTTTGGGTGCATGGTAGCAAAACCTTTGATGTGCCTAAGACAGAGGGGGTGAGCACCCCTGCCAGAAGCTACAAACTGGGTGAAGGCAGAAGGCCGATGAGAAGCAGACCCAGCAGAGGCAGGATAGTGCTTTTTATCATCCCAATGTCCTCCTTTACACAAATGGCTCAGGTAGAGAACCCCCCTCTGCCTCACACACCTTAAATAAAAAATAAAAAAGTTTCATTACTGACCGATTCATGAAATGCACAAAAGCACAGCATTAATTCATGCATACTCACAAAAGCTGTACAATAAGGGATAACAGCAGCTGTTCAGTATAGCATATGCAAAAGCTATTACACAGGTTGCTAGAATATCCCATGTTTTTTTATGGTTAAAGGCACATAGAGGCCAGAGGACATCTCTTCAGTCAACAACCCTGCCTGTCAGAACAAAACACTATTCACTTTTTAGATTCCCTGCAGGAAGGATAGCTGTCAAGAAAAGCTTGATGGTTACTCTGATGTCCACACATTAACAGCACAACTTGAGCCTTGTGAGGCTGCACAAACAGGCTAAACAACACTTTTTCATGTGTTTTCATTTTTTTCCTTAATAGTTTAAATCAGCATTTCGCCATTAGCAACCTTTCCCACTTGCTTGTCCACTCATTTGTTGTTCCCTCAATTACACTATTTAAAAATCTGCAGCACGAACTAGATCAGGGTATTACTTGAGGAGAAAACTCATGTAGCTAAAGAGAATCAACCAAAAGAGTATCTTTTGATTTATGCAAAGCTATATGGAGGAACTTTGATAAAACACAGATCAAAGGCCAAAAAATCCCACAGAAAGCTTAGAATTCATCTGATAATAAGGTGCTCTCAAAATTTTCAAATAACTTCCAAAGTTACTAATGTAAACACAAGCAACTAAGACCAGAAAGCAGGACTCCTATACAACAATAAAAAGCAATTACATATGCTCTCAAAAACAGCAGCTTAGAAGGGGAAACTTTTCACATTGATACTTGAATGAACCACTAAACTAATACGACATAAGACTTCTATACCTTGGCCTCAGTCACAGTTTGTTAAGATTGCAGATGGATATGATATAAATAAGTGTTGTAGGGAAAAGGACTGTAATTCACCCTTGTGACTGGTGCTTCAGAAATTAATGTGCAAAGCTCTCAACAAGGATGAAGAGGCAGCAATGCAGACTTGTGCATTCCAGGTAGGCAAAGAGAAGACAAGAGGACAACTGCAGACAGCTGAGCAAGAAACAACCATTAGTACAGGCATGAAAAGACACTAAAAGCACAGAAGGAAGAAAGTTCACATTATCTATTGAATGTAAAGAGTTTTAGGGAACACTAAAAACACAGATTAAAAAAGTTTCCACTCAGTGTGAAATGCTTTTGGAAGCTCTTAACATTCCTGCAAAATATTTGAGAGTATTAAGAGTATAGGATGCTCTAAACAAAGCACCACTGCACCTACTGTTAGGAATAAAGCCAACAAATACTTGCAAGCAGTTGTCAAAAAATAACAAGGCAAGGACATCAATTGACAATAGAGTAGTCTAGAGACCACACAGGAGCAATTCTGACTGCAATTACTGATTATCCCATCAGCTGAGGTAAAAGGAGAGAAACATATAGGGTAATTTGTGTTATCTTAGGAACCATACTAGAAAGAACTCTTTAACAGTTTTCTCTAAAGAAAACAAACATTCTGTTACGTGATAAGTGAGACTCCAATGAAGTGGAACTGTTTGCGTGTTTCTAGTTATTCAGGTCAATTTAGACACACAACCAGTTCCCAAGATAACTTATTCCCTGGGCAAGACAGCATCAGCATGCACTATTAATAAGCTTATATGGAAGATAAAAAAAACCTCAGCAAAAAGTTATACTTTGTTTTCATTGCCCTCTTTCATATAAAAGAGTTCAGAGCCACATGAGGGAAAATGATTACTTTTGTTGTATTTGAAATTTAACTAAATTTAACAGCCAATATTGATGTTCAGCAAAAATTCCACCAAAATTATCACTAGATGACAAAGAGCTGTTCCGGCCTCAAATAAACACATCGTGAACAATTCCAGACTTAATCAAAAAAACAGTCTTATTTAAAGTATTAACATCAACAGGAAAGACTTTTCAACTGCACCCTACCAGTCAGAAAATCTTGCAAACTACATTTTTTGCTCTTATTTGCTGTGCCAGTCTCCTGCGTTAGCTCTTGGGTGTCTAGCAAAGTGCTCTCCAAGGAAATGCAACTCTGTCAAAATGCATATATATTCATCAAGAAGCAACACCATCTTACTGCAGACACTTCCCTTCAGCCTTATACATCTACAGACATCATGAGCCTACTAACAGAAGAAAACAGATTCAATTGGGTGAAAGGAGACAACTTGATGACTCCTAAAATACAGCATCTTGATAGGTTGAAGGGTTTCAAAGTCAACATCCACTTGAACTGGCTACGATGCCTATTTCAATTTTTCAGCATTTACTTCAGCATTCCAGTTGGGCTGTGTAAAACTTTTTCCTCTTTCACACTGTAGTTATATCATCTGCCCCAACGGCAACTTCAAAAGCTGACCTTTAATCAACAGACAGGAATAAGAAGCAAACCAGGTTTGTCTGACTGAAGAGATATACAAATTTAAAAGCAAAACCATTAGAAAAACAGGCTCTTCCTTACGAAGAAAGCACATATCAACATCAAGGACACACATTACTCTATTTACTCTCCCATTCCTCTTCCTGAAGGACAACATATCTACAAGGTTTTGTCCCTCATGCACCTAACTTCCTTCAGTGCAATGCAGGGCCCAGCAATGGATGAAAGGACTCATCTTCAAGCGTAAGACACAGCTAGAGGAACAGTTCTCTTCTGCCAGCTTTTCACAGCAGTCCTCCTTGCTCACAGCTCACTGGTAAACTGGAGAGATGATTATGCTCAAATACCAGTACTATCATGGACACTCCACCAGGGGTGCACCTCAGCAGATCCACAAAGCACTTGATACTTTACAAGCCCTACCCTTCAAACGGCAAGATCAATTCCCTCCATTCTCTTCCTTCAGGGAAGTTTTAATCCTCTCAAGTGTGAATTTTGATCTCAAGTGTAGATTAGGGAAAGGAAGAGTTGCACAACTTAATATCCCTACCACTTAAACCCTCACGTACATATCTAAATAACTAAGCAAATGACATTCTCAATTCCATACAAAAAGGGGAAAAAATGCAAGCAGCTGAAAATCAACAATCAGTAGTCTAGTCTCCATGCTTCTCTCTTCCTCCATACTCTTCTTTATTAATACTTCCAAAGTGGCAACAGGCTTGGCAGCAACACAAAGCCTGCACACTTATATGCCTCAGTCAGTCTAGATCAGTGTCCTGACAGACGGCCATGAGACAAACTGGAGATAGCATGCTCCTTTCATTTCCAAAACTCATTAAAAGCAAAGCTTATGTACAACACAAAAAAAGTATAAAACCAAACTATGTGCCATGTGCCATTATACACACAGAAAATCAAGTCACTTTTACACAGGAAACATTTATCCTTCCATGAAACTTCCTGGGGAAGAAGAGATCTTTACTAGGACAAGAGCTCAACTTATATGGCAAGAGGTACTGGGGTTTGCCATGTGTTCAACATTACAGCAGATATGACAGCAAACAAGCTATCTGAATAGCCTTGGACATGATGTCCAAATTGCTTCTGTGCCTTAGGATTACATCTTACAGAGGTTCAACACTATTAAAATACTAAATACTTGCTTCCACTGTTCAGTGAAAGGTCTCAAAGTAGCATGTAAGGCAAAAACTAGGAACTTATGGCAAGAACTGACTTGAGCTGCCATTGTTTTTTTCAGAGGTGGGCACAAGGAGTTGGAAGAACAGAAAAAACAATATTCAAACCAAAACACTTCCAGTCCGTATATGCTACCTTGACAGTCAAGAGAAGCTCAGACTTCACTTATTTTTACAAGGCTTCCATTTTATCACTTCTTTAAAAAACATTTAAGATCACCCATAAAGGGTCAAGACTTTTTATTGCCTTGTTAACAACTCATACTGAGATAATATGAAAAAAAATCTGGCCAAGGCCAGTTTAATCTGAAAATCTGTTGCACATAAAGACTGACTATTGAGTCTCTAAGAAGCATTCTTAATGGTCTGAAGTTAATAATCACATATTTTAGAAAAAACAACTAGCTTAAGGACAGCTATGACTTCTCCCTTCCTGCCCTACTGGGAGTAGGAAGTCACTGTGGCTCCATGAAAGCAGAACAAAGGTTTCCCATAGCAGATTAAGAGAACTTTTATTTCTTAATCCTGATATACCATGAGTAATGAATAATGCAACAGATATAACATGACAGATCCATATGCTATGCTGACTTATGTGCAGAAATCTTTATTTCTATAATCAAACTAAAAATGTAGAGGAATGAATACTTTAAAAGTTTTCCTACTTTAAAATAATCTTGTTCTTGCTTTCAGTCAGCACAGAAATCTTGTGCAAGTCTTATGTTTTCTGACCTCTGGGGATGGCAATCTTTCTATAAACATGAATCCAAGAACAGAGAATACATCAGCCAAGGGGCCAGAACTCGTTGTTAAAACTTTCAAGAATTTAATACATCATCATTAATACTGCTATCAATTACTTATCATTCTGCCCATGAATATGAAGTTTCTGGAGCCATTCAGCTTCCATGTGTTCTACCTCTTCTTTTTTTTCTTCATAGAAAGTCATACCTAGTTTGTCTCCCACTTCTATTTTTTTTCAGTACTCTGATTACCACTAAACTATGTATCACTTAACTGATTCAACATACCTTTGTTCCTTATATGGGCTAACCCACATTTTAATTTGACTCTTATGCTTTATTATTTCATGTATTATCCTATGCTAGGTATTATACCAAAACCTAAAATGTCAACTTCTGTGCAGTAGATATTTCTATTATCTATGTTGTAACATTGTATATACATATTAAAAAAATTTAAATTTTGCAACAACAAATTCTAGATGAGGCAATTTTCTTTCAAATTAGTTTTGAAAAGCTGATTTCACTGTCTTCCAAGATTTACCAATGCATCAAAAAACTGAATACCCCACTTCACAGTAAAACTAATTGTATGCCTAATTCCAAGAGAAACAGTAGTCACAGAAGTACATCACTGTAACAGAGCTCCCAGAGACTGAGTCATATGTTTGCCAATTTATTTCATTCCCCTGTGTACATCTCCAAGCTTTAGTATCAAAGGAAAATCAAGAGAATTGTTTGCAAAAGACTTGGCCAGAAATCTCAAGATAGCGTGACAGCAAGAAAGACTGATACCACACAGCTCTGAATAAACTTACACTTTTTTGCCCTCTATCAACGCATATGAAGCTCTACAAAATCACCAATGCCCAAAAAATCTCCCTGGAATACACACTACAGGACAAAGAAAGAGCTTGGAAAGAGAAACCAGACACAGCAGTAACCAAAAAATTACTTTGAGAACATTAACAGGTGAAAAATATGATGCTGATAGCTACTTGACTAATGATAACCTTGCTTCCTATACATGCTACATTTTTTTTGAGTGCTTTTTAGTACCATATCACTACAGAAATGCACCAAAATCTGAGGCACAGCAGAAGGGCATCTGCTTTCACCCAGTACATAAGTCTGAGCTCAGAAAGTTAAGTCTTTGTTTATGTCTAGCACCCTTAGTAGCAGACCTGTCAAATCACAGTACTTGCCATGGCACCCAAAGCTGACCTCTGAAGTGCTGAGGAATACCTCAAAATATACCAGATAGTGGAATGCTGCAGCCTAAAACATAACAGAGGGGAACCCAAGTCTGGATGTTTTTGCCTTGTTTCACGATGAATTACTTCCAAAACAGCAGCAATTTCACTTTAGTGGGGTGAACACTGTGCTTGGGAAGAGAAGCACATGCCTCAGTATGTAAATGAAGACTGTTTCAGAAACAGTATGCATCTTCCCTCCTGGTACTTTCATTTTGAAGAAAAAAAAAAAAAAAGATGGTGGATTATACTGAGTCTCTTAAACTACACAGTTCTTACACAATTCTTCACCAGCAAAGTCAAGAAGGTTTTTTACTACAGCAGGGAAAAAGTAAGCCTTGGAGACATGCTGACAAGAAGGCAAAATGCATCTGTGCTTCGGAGGAGTCTGAACAAAGTGAATAGTCAATATTAAAAACCTTGCTGGTATCAGATACAGGCTCTCACTGTCCTATCTCATATACTCCCACTAAATATACATGAGGCCAAAACAGTTAAAAAGGCAGAAGTTACACTGCTTACATAGTTTACTTTTGTTTGTATGAGTTGAAATTTCATTGATTTCATTGTCAAAAAAGTGCCACCCATATTACATTAGAACACATTCTTCAAAGTATAATAGAAGTAGATGAGTTTGAAAAAGTATGTTTTACTGGGTGTGAGCCCAGTCTAGATCTAGAATGCAGCCTATCAGGAAGGAAAATATTTGGTTCCCACTATTCAAATGAACTGGTTTTTAATACAATGCATTAAATGCCTGCATTTTAAATGTAGGTATTTAAAGGAACAGCATAACTAAAAAGGGCATACACATAAGAATCACGCACTTCTGCAAACAAATTCATAGTCAGGATGAGCAAAATTCGAAGGTAGTTAGTTCGTAAGAAGTGTTATATTGTCTCACAGCCATAACACCAGGATTTTTCCTTCTTGGCACTGTAACTACTTTCCACCTGCTTCCTAAAACAAAACCCAACACCTATAAAGCTGGAAGCCCTGGTACCAATGACCTACACATCTCTACCTCAAGGACAAAACCTGAATTTCATTATCCCATTACACAGATACAACATTAAAGAACATAGGGTTGTTATTCTTAAACCAACAAGTCAAACAGGATTTTCATCTACTTATTTCAGTTTATACCATTCTACACTAAATGTACCTTTCCGTCAATGCTCAACTTTTAACCTTCAGAAGTTTATTCCTTACTTTGATTCTGGGCAAAGTAGTGGAAAAATATGTTTAAGTAGGCCTCCTCACAGCACAAGTAAGGAAAAAAGGAATTTAAGCTTTTCTTACTGCCTAAACACTGTACAAAATGGACAGTCACAAGTTACTTGCACTTCAGTTCTGCCGGATACTGCATCAGATTAAAGACTTGTAAGTCTTCAGACTTTGTAGCTTTACAGCTCATCTAGTCTAGGAAGACAGAGCACATCAGGGCTGGTTGCGTAGCAGTAGCTGCATCTGCAGTAAAATTTGTCATTTTTTTTCCCCAGAGAAGCTGGTAGCCCACGGCTTGGACACGTATACTCTTCACAGGGTTAGAACTGGCTGGATGGTTGGGCCCAGAGGGTAGTGGTGAGTGGTGCCACATCCAGGTGACAGCCAGTCCGTACTGAGGCTTCTGCAGGACTCTGTATTGGGTACAGTCTTGTTTAGTATCTCTATCAGTGATCTGGCTGAGGGGATCAACTGCATTCCCCCAGTTAAGTCTTCAGACAATACTCATTTGGGCAGGAGTGTTGATCTGCTGGAGGGCAAGGAAGCTCTGTAGAGGGATCTGGAGAAGCTGGACAGATGGGCCAAAATGATATGAGGTTCAACAAGGCCAAGAACCAGGTCCTGGCCTTGTGTCACAACCCCAGGCAGCATTACAGTCTTGGGAAAAGAGGCTGGAAAACTGCCCAGCGGAAAATGACCCGGAGGCGCTGACCAATAGCCAAATGAACATGGACCATCCTTGTGCCCAGGTGGCCAAGAAGGCCAATGGCATTCTGTCTTATATCAGCAAGTGTGGCCAGCAGGACCAGGGCATGCACTGTTCCCTTGTATCTGGCACTGGTGAGGTCACACCTTGAATCCTGTGTCTGGTTCTGGGCCCCTCAGTGAAAGAAGGACATTCCAGTGCCAGACCATGTCCAAAGAAGGGCAATTGAGCTGGCGAAGAGCCTAGAGAGTTAGTTACATGAGGAGCAGCTGAGGGAGCTGGGGTTGTTTAGCCTGGAGGAGGATCTCGGGGGAGATCTTATGACTCTCTAAAACTCCCTGAAATGAGGATTGTAGCCAGGTAGGGTTTGGTCTCTTCTTCCACACAACTACTGACAGGACAAGTGGAAATGGCCCTTGGCTGCGCCAGGAAAGGTTTAGGTTGGGCAACAGAAGGAATTTATTCACTGAAAAGCATTGTTATATATTGGAATATGGGCTGCCCAAGGACACGGAGTCACCATCCCTGGAAGTGTTCAAGAAATGACTGGATGTAGCACTTAGAGCTATGGTTTAGTTGTCATGATAGTGTTTAGTCAAGGGTTGGACTCAATGATCTTGAAGGTCTTTTCCAACCTTAATGATTCCAGAAATTTATAGAAAAAATTATTAAAAGAACACTAGTTTGAATCATCAGACTGCAGAAGTTCATCTAACCATACCAAAACTCTGGGAGACTGATGTTGAAAAGACTTTTAAAAAGTCAGCGTACAGAGAGACTGGAAAAGTTAGTCAAAGGTAGTCACAAACCTACAAATCACTTTATCTAACATCCATGACACTGGGAGAGACAAGAAGAGGATGGAGATACCATACAAGTAAAACATGAAAAGCAGCATTCTAACACTGAGGACCTCCCATCAAGCATGACTTGACTGATTATGAAAAGAGTTTGCAATACAGTAATTATTTCCCACTTGCAAAAAGTAGACTATCCATAATGTATCTTCCAAACTTACCACAAACTCCTGGAAGAAAAATACCAGAGATTACATACACTAATCATAACCTGTGCCACCGAAGAATGTACAAGTTTGATTTTGCTTTCTTTACTGCACACCTGGAAAGGACCCGCAACTGCACTCTAAGAATTATTTGGTTTGCATTCCATAGCTTACTGAAAAATGGACTCAGCATAAGCAAGTATCAAATATTCTCTTACTTGTCTAAACAGTCTCTGAACTCCTTACAGGAGGCAAGAAGAACTACTGAGGTAGGGTCTGGCAGGCACATCTCTGAATAACTTCCACTGAACGTACAAATGCTAAGAAGGTTGCTAGAAGGTTAAACAACTGTAACAGAAAGGCCTGAAACAAATACAAGCCAGTTGTTATTATACTTAATTTGCTGTATTTTTCACTGGTGTAACCTCTATTTATTCAGTTTGTTTCTAACTGAGATCTAAAATATACCCAGTAGAGAAATGATCCAACACAGAATGCTGCTTAACCAACCCTACCAAATTCAGAGAAAATAAGTCCTTTTCCTCCTAGATCTGTGGACAATGCCAGCAGCCCTGATTTAAAGCCATATGACAAACTCAGATAAGAAATAGCTAAAAATGTTTAGGCACAGAAAGTGCTTAAACACAGAAAGGTTCTCAACTAGCAGAGGCTGTCCTCACAATAAAGATATCCCATATGGCAATTATTTTTAGACTGTTAAGTATCAGAGGTTAGGAGAAATCACATGAATGTCTCCCAACTACCGGTTCTTCAGCTGATTTTTATACTTTGCATAAAGAAATGACAAGTTGGGATAATTTTTAGAACTAACATAGTTCAAGCTCAAAAACAGTCCCATTCAAAGTGTGTTCAGCTTTCATAACTACCCATTCTTTCTCATAAGAACTTGAAAGGAAAGCAAGCCTGTAACTTTTGACAAAAACACCTAGAACATTCCATGCAGATTAGTTAAATTGACTTAACCTGATTCTAACTCACTGCAGCTGCATCTAATGAACCAAAAAGGAAAGCCTATTACTATAATAAAAGTGCCAGAGCTCTGTGGCTGAACAATCTCCAAGTTTCCAGCATCCTTCAGGTGGCTGTACTCAGCATGAACTACCTAATGATCTCTGTATCACTAAGCATGCAAAACCACCACAGGCAACACCCACCCCACCCATTTGTAATCTCTCAGAAATATCATCAAGACAGTATCAGGCAGGGTATGCTACCAAGTATATTCAGACAGTTGGTTGCCAGCAGAGACTGTCTGCATTCCTTGATCACTGAAGTAACTCACCTGCTTTAAACACTGAACAAGAGTTCATGAGTTCTTGTAAACGTAACTCATACACAGACTTTAATCTGCCACACTGAAGTCAGCGGAACATCCTGAGCTGCCGACTTCCAAGATCATCTTTACAACTGGTGACTATGGATGATCTAAAAACATCAGGTCTTAATGCAACTTAGTTAAATATTGGTTAAAAAAAGATCCATGCATTACCTTTACACACACACACAAAATCATTTAGGGATTCTCATACAGCACTATGTAAAAGTTTCATTTAAAATGAACACACATGTACAGTGCATGCTAAGTCTCAGTGACAGATTACTGAATTCAAGCTTAAGGCTCTGGAATATTGTCAGTTCTCTCCACCAGGAATTTTTCAATCCTGAGCTTGAGTAGTTCATTATCAACAACTAGAAGTCATCAACTGGCCTTTGATATGCTAGTATGTTTTTAAGAAGGTGATTGTTTAAGACCAGGGTTGCATCAAGAACTTCATGCATATCCTCCTCCATAGTTTCATATGCACTTTTACAGTCTTACAGAATGCTTCTGATCTTCAGTGTCTCCCAAGTCATCCAACTGCAAGTTATCCAGTCCCAAACAGAATAGTGCATAAAATACACAAATCAAAAAGCACAGTGAGTAAACCTAAGTATTAAAGATTAAGTTAAATGCATTTGCTTCACCTTCTTCCTCCTATGTCAGAAGGGAGAGAGGAGGAAAGGAGGGATGTGGTGCAGAAGCCTCAGAAGCTACTCAGTGTCTTCAGCTTTGACAAAGCCTGATTCATACCAGGTGCTCCAAAAAGCACTAAGGAAAACAAAACAAAAAAATTCAGTATGATGGAAGGTGTCCCATCCAACCCTGGTAATAGAGAAGTGACACAATGAAAACAAAGACTTCAGCCATCTACTTCAAAAGCCGCACTCTTGTTTCACAGAAGTATTTGACATGTGTAAAGATTCACAAATCCACTGAGAAAACACAGAATGAGTGAACAAAAAAAAAAAAAGGCATTTTCTTCCAGAAAGTTTAACAATAAGCTAGTTTTTTTTGTTTGTTTGTGCTACGCTACAGAGAGCATTGAACTTTGTATTTCATTACTCAAAGAAAATGTACAATTAAGTCATCATAAACCCTTCACATGGAAGACAGGTAAACCTCAAGTAAAACAAGTAGATCAAACACACGCTAAGTTGTCACAAACGGTAGCAGTGCCTTTAAGCAGTTTTCCAGCTAAAGAGATACTAAAAGGTATTTTGGAGATCTCAGTATTCAAGCACTACAGGCTAAAATTAGAAAGACTTTATCCCCTAGAATTGCTTTTGACACAGTACCAAAACCACTTTATGCTCTATTCATCCAGAATTAGAAACAACAAAAACAAACAAAAATAAGACAACAAAACAAAACCACAACTGTTCAGCAAAGCCCTTTGTCATAGCCGATTTACAATACACAGGTAAGCAAGTATTTCTTCCCCTACCACCTCCCACAGATTCCAAAAAGCAACAGAACTGTCAGATAGAGCCTTTGAAGAGGAACTCAAAAACTAATATAAAATGGAAGAGGAGAAAAAAGAAGCCACAAATTATTTCTATTTCAAATATTTTAAAAAACGGTAAGCAGTGGAGTCTCCCAACTGTCACACCAGTCTGTTACATTCTAATTTGCTTATGCAAAATACAGATTGACATATTTCTCTACAGAAGCGGATCAGCTATACAAACTAACATTACTAGCAAGAATCTTCTCTGAACCACTATGAAGAGGTAAGACTCTGAAGGTGGATTTCTGCATTTATTGAGACAGAGCACAGAAAAGCAGCACCAGGAGTCTTTCAACAGAACTACGAAAGCAGTAAGAGGTATAAGTAATTCAACTGGCAGAGAGAGCTCACTTGAAAAGCAGGAGGAAAAAAGTGGCATCAATTGTCTTGCAAGCCTATCACAACTGGGTTATCTGATCTAGAATAAACTGCGCCATTCTAAACTGACCTAGGAGATTCTTTTCACCTCAAGGAGCAATCTGCTTCTGGGACTGCTTGTTCCATTCTGGTTTTCAGCTCAAGTGTTTGTGATTCAGTGATTCAACAGCACATAATCATGGGATCTTGAGAGTCCATTACAGAGTAAATGCCCTTACTACCACCTCCATGAAACAAACTCCTTCACCCCATGAAGCTACATCCCCCAAACACAAGACAAGAATATTAGTCAAGTTTTTCCTAGCTCGAAACAGGTGCTCCCGAAAACTCAAAAAAAAAATTAACTGAGGCCTCAATAACTTAGCAGTTTATTAATACTTACAAGCAGCATCAAGAAAATAAGGATACCCCAAGTCAGAATTGACACAAAATGTTAAGACATAAGAACACAATATAAGTCATAACACTGAGGAATCAACAAAATTTCCATCAAGTGAGCTCTAGGATGCTGGGAGCCCTCCAATACACCAAATCTTGACTTCCAAACTTTACATATTTCAAAGTTTCATTTACCTCTTTAAAAATCCATCAGTTATCAACCCTTACAACCTGCTCTAGTCAGATGTGTCTCAAAAGCTCTGAGGAAATGACTTTTAGAAATACACTAGAGATCTCAACATTGTCAGCAGTACTGAGTGGTCAGTCAAATCACTTATATTTAATCATTCATCTGGAAACCCAACTATATACACCATACTTTTTTTCTAGCCCTAGCTAGTAGGCTTTGGAAGGGCTTTCTAAACTTAACTTCGTAATCTTAATGAAAAAAGCCTAATGTTCTAAACAGTAGTGCTTAATCCCACTGTTTATCAAGCCCACCTCCAAGAAGCACAATTCTGCAAGTTTGTGGGTTTGGTTTTTTTTTTGGTTGCTAACTGAGTTATTAGAGAAGATTTACAAATCTACACACAGAACACAAGCAAGAGACTTTACACTTGCTAACCTGATTTTGCAGACTCTGCCATGTTTCAACTTCCACAGTGGCTCCAGCAGTTACATCTTCTGTTTCCCAAAAGTTTTCCAGAGTTGAAATTCAGCTCAATAAAGAACCACACATGCTATTCTCAGAATACCTAACCAATTAAAACACAGAATCACACAGTGTTCATTCAGGGTTGGAAGTTACCTCTGGAGATCACCTGGTCCAACTCCCCTGCTCAAACAGGGTTAACTAGAGCCAGTCGATCAGGCCCATGTCCAGATAACTTCTGAGCATCTCTAACACAGGACAGTCCACCACCTCTTCGTTTCATTCCTAATAACTGAACACAAACTTACCTCAAGAATCTGACAAGAGCAAAAATACCCAGAAGTATGTTAATAGATGTGAAAACCAATCCATGTGAGGTAGGAGATGATCCTTCTTATCTACTCAGCCCTAGTGAGGCCACATCTGGAGTATCAGATTCAGTTCTGGGATCCTCAGTACAGCAAAGGCAAGGAGCTACTGCAGAGGGTCCAGTGGAGGGCAAGGAAGATTATTAGGGGTCTGAAGCATCTCTCTTTAGGAGAAATTGCAGGAGTTGGGCCTGTTCAGTCTAGAGAAGAGAAGATTCAAAGGTATGTACCACGAGGAAGGTTCCAGACTCTTTTCAGTGGTGCCCAGAAACATGATGAAGAGAAATGGCCATAAACTAAAACACAGGAAGTTTCACCTGAACACAAAAAATAAATTCTTCACACTGCGGGTGGCAGAGCACTGGAACAAGCTGCCCAGGGAGTCATGGAATCCCCTTTTCTGGAAACATTCAAAATCCACCTAACAAGTCCCTGTATCACCTGCTCTAGGTGACCCTGACTTTGCAAGGATGTTGGACTAGGTGATTTCCAGAGGTCGCTTCCAATCTTAAAAACTGTGATTCTGTAAGATATCACTGGCCACTAACAGCACTTTAGTAAAATTTACACCACTTAAAAAATGTAATGCAACAGACTCAACCCTTCATTACCACTCCAACTACTTCACCATCAGAGTCTTTCAGTCAAGTTTTAAAGAGTTAATAACTTAAGGAGACTGTTCTGTTTTTAAGTGACAGGTAATTTTCTAACTTTCCACTGTCGACAAAAGTCATTTGAGACCTCTCACTGTCACGTGAGCTAGAGTATTTCCCATTTGACAAGGAATGAGAATCCAGAAGACCTGAACAGCAATCCCCATGACTGACTTGGCAACAAGTTTCCTTGAAAGATAGGCAGAACACAAGACACACCTGATTTCAGTTGTTAATGATGAAAATCCAACATACTGTTACTCAGGAAGTTATGTTTGACTTCGCCACGATATTTGTCCAAAAATCTCATTTTTCCCTGTTCTAAGTCCTCTGGAAGCACTTCTTTCACTGCTGCCATACAAGAGATCCATCCATACCTAGGGCACCATACTAAGAGCAGGAGCTTGACAATGACCCCCTGCATCTTTACGAGCAGTACACATACACCAAAAGATATAAACCAGCACAAAACCACCCATAACTCTGGGTTAACTACCAAGGGCGCTATTATGTGAAATCCCCAAAGCCTTTGTAGCTCTCTTTTCTGTCTTTTCATACCAATAAACCCTGACTTTTCACATGCAACTTTAAACACAAGCAAAAGGAAACTTTCTTTACACCTTAACCTTCAGAAGTCCAACTGTATAGTGTTTACAAAAACAAGCGAAATCTCAAATTTGACAATAGTAAGCAGTAGCCATTTACAGGCATCCAAAGTTACTGATATTTACCATCATCACCAGTTTATGTCTCAAATTTATGGCAAACTACTTGCTTCTTGGTACTGCTCCAAAAAATCCTCTGGCACCAGAAATGCTGCAACCAACAAGGGTTTTTTCTTCTTTGAGTAGGCTTCCTTTCATCTTTCACATACCAGTACCAACAATCACATCCATTTCTAAGCAGATACCAAACTTCTAAAAAGTTCCTATTTTTATTCTCTGTGGAAAAAAATAAATATCACTTTAAGAACACTTGCTTTCATGAGGAGAAAACTGGAGTTCAAAAATAAGCAAGTGAAGACCCATCATTTATTCTAGCTTTGAAAATATTTAAGACTACCTTCCTCTTCACAGAAATTGTCTGTATTCAATATCAAGTTTTGACACACCAGACATCCAGCACCCTGTGCACCATACCACCTGGTATCTGAAAAGAATTCTGATCTCAGGAGAGGAAAAAAACCCAAACCAAACAAAAAGACCTGTGCCAGGCTATATCAATGCACTAGATCAACTTCACTTTTCCCGAATTGCCAAGCCATCCAATCCTTTTATTAAATCAGTTTTTAGAGTCATTTCCATGCATCAAGTGTTATACTGCCATTCAAATTTGTTTATACTGAATTTCTTTCAATCCATTACCTCAGTGAGTTAAACCCTTACCTTCCTCCTCGGCACAATCTGTCACACAGGGGGGTAACACTATCTCACAACCAGAAAAAACTCACATAATGAATGATTCAAGCTTACTGGAAGTGTTAATGGGCATGCAGCACAAAATAGTAACATTTCTTTAGCTCATAACACTTCATTTTTGTACAGATTGCCAAAATGCTTTTAAATTCTCTTTTCTATTCTTTGCATCAGCTCAGCTCAACTGGTACACAGGACACAAATCACAAAATTTTGGCAGAGAACGAAGTTATTTAAATACTGACTGTTATTAACAACCTAAAACAGATGGCTCCTCAAAGCTTAAGGCTTAAGAGAGTTGTGCAAGCCTAGATGTGCTCACTGGGCCTGTTTTTCTGAAGTTGTAGGTCTAGAAGACTTACTCTAAGAAACTACCATACACAGGTTCAACCTATCTTCTACCTTTTCATCACCATCTTTTACTACTGAAATAGATACCAGACCTTTGCTGTTTCTTGTACTCAAAAAAAGCTCTACTTCAGCCAAACTCTGTTAAAGCACAGGAGTTCCTATTTGTGCCAAAAAAACTAAGTTGGCCAACATCCACTGAGTCACACAATACATGAGTTTCTGTCGAAAGTACTTCAGTCTTGCTCAAACCACACAAACAGTAGCTCCAATTCAAACTCTGGACCCCTAAGGATAAAGAAAACTGAAAGGTGTTTTTAACTCTTTGGATTTTTCTCTCTGTTACAGTTTAAGCCCAAGCCTCTTGCTCACTGGAAGAGTAGAAGCTAGAAAACTCATGAGTTGAGACAGTTTAATAAGGAAGGCAAAAGCCATATATGTAAGCAAAGCAAGGAATTCATTCATCACTTTCCATGAGCAGGCAGGTGAGCTCACTTTCAGGAGAGCAGGGCTCCATCACACACAGTGGTTACTCGGGAAGACAAAAAACATAACTCCAAACATCCTTCCCCTTCTCTGAGCTTTAGGTACTGAGAATGATGTCATACAGTTTGGAATATCCCTTTGGTCAGTTGGGGTCACCTGTGCCAGTCGTCTCTCCTCAGAATTTCCCATGCACCCCCCAGACCTCTCTCACCATGGCTGCATGGAAAGTAGAAAAAGCCTTGGCTCTATGTAAGTAATGCTCACTAATAAAAAAATATCCCGATATTATCAACACTGCATTCAGCAGAAATCCGAAACACAGCCCCATAAGAGCCACTGTGAAGAAAATTAACTATATCTAGCAAAATCCAGCACGGTCTCACAAAGTAGAAGTCCAAAATCTATGATATTTTCAATAAAGTTTTCCCCAAAATACAAAGAGCTGCTTCTAAACATCATGCCTTCGGTACACTGCACCATTTTCTCCCATATGTTTTGTCACTAGCTAAACTTTTCAAAATAGACCTGGGATGCCATTCAGAAGGACCTCGATGACCTGAACCTGGAGAAGTGGGCCCATGGCAATCTCAAGAAGCTTAACAAGGCCAAGTTCAAGGTGCTGCACCTGGGTCTAGGCAACTCCCAGTATCAATACAGGCTGGGCATGAATAGATCAAGAGCAGCCCTGCCAAGGAAGACTTGGGAGTGCTGGTGGATCAGAGGCTGGACATGAACCAGCAATGTCCACCTGCAGCTCAGAAAGTCAAGTGTATTCTTAGCTGCACCAAAAGCAGCGTGGCCCACAGGTCAAGGGAGGGGATCCTGCCTCTCTACTCCACTCAGGTGAGACCCCACCTGCAACGCTGCATCCAACTCTGGGGTCCTCAGTCCCCGGCAGAGGAAGGACATCATTCTGTTGGAGCAAGGCCAGAGGAGGCCACCAAGATGATTAGAGAGATGGAGCACCACTCCTATCAGAAAAGGCTCAGACAATTGGGGCTCTTTAGCCTGGAACAAGAGAATGCCTCTGGGTGACCAAACTGGGGCCTTCCAGTGCCTGAAGGGAGCCTACAAGAAAGATGGAGAGGGACATTTAACAAGGGCCTATAGTGACAGGACAAGAGGAAATGGCTTCAAACTGAGAGTAGGTCTACATTAGATATCAGAAAGAAATTCTTTACTGTGAGGGTGGTGAGACACTGGAACAGGTTACCCAGAGAGGCTGTGGATGCACTATCCCTGGAAGTGTTCAAAGACAGGCTGGATGGAGCTTTGAGCAACCTGGTCTAGTAGGAGGTGTCCCTGCTCACAGCAGAGGGGCTGGAACTCCATGGCACCCTTCTAACCCCTACCATTCTATGATTCATATGGAAGTGACATTGAGAAGTACTACAAAACCTTCTTGCTGAGCATAAAGACTTACAAAAATTTATTTCTAGTCTTATCACTAGTATTTTTGTCCTTCATTGGAATTAATTTCTTTTAAAATGATAAAATGCTTACATTTGTCAAAAATAGAGGAGTGATACTAGAAAACTGGCTCTGAAAATATGTCTAGCTGTTTCTGCAACAAGAAAAATTTTTTGTGCCTTTAGTGTTATCTGTGATTTTTATTGGCACATCAGTTCACAGACAGAAAGCCATCATGTAGCATCCTTGAAGCAAATCACAAGCAAAAAGAGCAAACACCACAAACACAAAAGGTAAATGCCAGCAGGCAAATGAGATTTTCAAGGAACATTATAGATCAGGGTTCCTTCCATTGAAGCTCTTCAATAAAACAAACTTATTTAGAAAAATGGCTGTTTCTTTGCAGAAGAACTATCTGCTTTAATTTCATGTTCCACTCCAATTACAGCAGTCCTGCAGGCAGATTAGAACTTTGATGATTACACATTAGCAGTTAAAGCCTGAACACAGTGGAACCAATTTCCTCTAACAAGTTCATGAAGTACTATGCAGACAGAAGACCTCTTACCCCCAAAACACTTTCAGTCAAAGGCTCCAAAAACCATGAGGAGATAGCTGTGGCCTACAAATACCTGGAGATTTAGCTATAGCTTCTACTGTATCAAGACAACAAGCCTAGTACACATTTACTAAGCCATCAATTGTTTTCAGTCTTCACCATTTTATTAAATGCTGCTGCTGCTGATAAATAATGAACTTTACTCCTCTGCAACACTGGAGTTATTTCTTCCCCCATCTAAACAACCATTTAGTTTGAGATAAAAAGGTGTAAGATGAGAAGTAAACTCTAGACACACTTGATTGCTATTGCCATTTTGACAAAAAGACCTTACTTTAGACCTACTACCAGATACATGCTTTTAGGCAAGTCCTTGAAAGAAGAACTTAGTTGGTAATGCACATCCAGAGCTTTCCCAAAACAATATCTCTAGCAACTACTGCATCTTTTTCAGGCAACTCACAATATGGGAAGTAGATTGCAAATAAAACATTCATTTTAAAAAAGACTACTCAACCAGGCACTCTATCCCACAGTAAGTCTCCAACTACAGCCTAACATCCTGTAAAGAAAACAAAAGGGAAAAAATACTCATGATGTAACAATTCTGAACTATTGCCCAAGTTGCATCTTTAAATACAAGGATAGTAAATGTTCCTAGGTAATGTGGAAAGCACGTTAATTTTTCAGTGCATCAGAAAAATTTTACTTCGTTGCTCTTTTTGTTGATAAAAATGGAAAAAAACACCCCAGAACTAAAACCAACCAGTCAAACTCAAAAAAGCACCTATATCTGAATACAGAGGGAGGAAAAGTCATTCTGTGCATTTTTTAACCTGCTAGTAAGTTGGCCAATTACACAATGTGTACTTTAAAAGTGTTGAAGTTAACTTATTAGCATCACTACAGGCTTATGTCAGCTAAAAAAAGATGTTGGTAAAAGCAAGGTAAGACCACAACTGTGGGCCTGTTGCTGAATGGACCCAGGAACTTGGTGAAAATAGTCATGGAAAAAGCCGAGATAGTCTATCTTTACTGGTAAGGCCAGTACAAATACCAGATGAAGGGGAGCAAACAAGACTGAAACCCACTTTTTAGAGGTATCCAGTAACTGGACAACATTTTTTAACATAGAAGTTATTCCTACAGTGAATACTGACAAGCATGGAATAGCTCACCCACAGAGAACTGAGACTGCCTCTGAGCAGAGGACATTCAAAACCCAACAGGGCAATGACCAGGGCAGCCTGCTCTAGAGGTTGACCCTGCTTAAAACTGGGGGGCTGAACCAGAATTCACCTCCTGAGCTGCCTGCTAATCTCTGCAAGTCTAAATCACTTCAGTCACTAATAAAATTCAAGTACCTTTGTTAGTTTTTAATAGACTAAAAAAGCTAAAGTGTGCACTAGAGGGCTGTTAATCATTAGCGTCAATTCCAGTCATTATAAGAACACCAAACACAACAAGAACACATCACATCTGTGTCATTCTGTTTTCCTGCAACTAGAAAAAGACCTACTCAGAGGTTTTCATGCCATCATATTATTCTACCTGCAATGACAAATAGAGTTCATTCATACTTTCTTTCGTTAACATTCAAATGCATATGCAGATACTGGAATACGTTATGGAAAACCCACGCATCAACTTTTACCACAATTCCACAACTGTTTCTACAGTAACAATGCTTAACAGGCAAGATAAGACATTAAGAAGGGAACCTTAAGGGATACCCAAGACCTTATTTCCCAGAACAAGGTCACGCTTCTAGTATTTTTTCATTTAGTATTTTTTATTTTTCAGTCATGTTTCCAACTAGCACTGACATATAATTCAGACAAATGTGATAGAAAAATAGCATACCACTCATACATTCTGTGAATACACTGATACTTTTTTTAGAGAAAGCACCAATAATAAAAAAAAGGATATAGTGGTGTGACACCATTAACCAGCATACATGGACAAAGAATTCATACACACAAGACTCCAGAAAGACTGATGGCAAACCAATATTCAACATTTAAAATTAGCTCAATACTGTTATGAACTCACTACATTACAGCTCTTTGTGCAGTTTTCCATTCACCATGCAATTCCACGTTCAAGCTTATCAGATAAAATACATTCTAGAACACAGACCAGGACAACAGTGTTCTCAAGAGTACATTAAAGCATTGCATCTATGCTCAGGAGAATAACCTATTTTTTCCTTATAAGCTCCACTTTTCCCTTCAAGCTTATAGACTTGCCACTGTTACCAGCATAAACACATAAGGAAATCCAAAACTTGTGTCAAGACAACACTTCTTACAAGAGTCGTGCCAACACTATCCGCACCTTCTAAGGAAGTCAATGTAAACAATGAATTAAGAGACTTGGCACAGAAGTTCAAAAAATAAGGCTTTATGCTTCAAAGTTTTTTTATAAGGATACACTAATATGATAACACAAGGAGCGGTATCTCCCCCGTTCTGTTCTGACATTTCTACTGCAAAGTCTACCTTCTCAAGGCCGTTTGTGACAGCTTCTTTATCAACCAGAGACAGACAAGATGTGACATGTCTTTACAGAGGCTTCAGAACTGAATTCTTCAATGCTAAGGAACAGCTGTATGCAAGCTATAAAAAGAAAGGAAAAAAACACACTTAGGAATGAACTGAAGCAGAAGGAAATTGCCTCAAACAGCAACTGTTGCTTGGTCCATTGTGCAAGTTTCTTCATCACTGTTCTGGCTTTCTAGGATTTTTCCCCTGCACATATCAAATGATGCCTATGTAATTCTTCATCAACCAGAGTCTCTGCCCACATCTCCTAGAAGTACTGTTTTATAGCTGTGTTATACTGAAGTAATTCCACAACCACTATCCCCATCTGCTTAATCTTTTCTGGATTGGAGCACTTGTTAGACTGAGTACACAGGTGGTGTTCTGTTACAACCAACACTACAATCTTGTAGGTTCCAAGGACCTCCAGCTTTAGTTACCTGTTGACAGTGAGTTTGCTTCAACCCACCACCCTCCACAATGAGAAACTTTAAAACACTGAAAGGCAAAAAACTGGACAACAGTCCAGTGATAACACTCAAGTCAACATCTCCCAATTACTTCTAACTTAACATCTACAACCTAAATTTCACCAAATACCTCCCCCAAAACACAGGTACGCCTATTTAACAAAATCATACCTAGAAACAAATAACTCTGCTGGTAATTCAGTGCACTCTTATTTTTTACAGAGAATACAGTTTTGAAGCGTTTTATGCACAAGGAGACACTAAGAATAGAGTAGAAACAACCCTGGAACACAACCAGTGACTCTGGCTTTCTTAGTCTTATCAGTGTCTTGGTAGCTTGGCTGATGCCAAAGGAAAGAGCTGTCAAGAGGAACAGCACGTGTCAGAACAAACCACAGCTATTCACAAGAGGCCACCTCTGCTTCCAGGAGCTTCACACAGCGTATTAGGCAGGTGAGAGAACTCCACTACAGCTGCATATTTCACTTCTTAACTCATCATGGATTAATTTGACAGAAGATTTACATGAAAAAATAAAGAGAGCTGGTACCTTATTGCTACTGGACTGAGAAATACACAACCACAGTATTAATAGTTTGTTCATTGGTAGGAGGCTCCAACAGCAGACACACCTAAAGTCCTCACAGGTTCCACTATTTCCAAATTGGACAGCATTATATGTAAGGTAGACAACTACAAACAATATTACACCCTGCTTCTCAGAAATTAGTGGACAATATGCAAATTTCATGTCATTTAAAATCTGTATGTTAACACAATTTCCTACCCAAGTATTTGTGATGTGGAGAAAGCAGGAAAGAAAACAAGCACAGGTCTGGGTTCTTGCACAATTCGCAATGATGTTTTACTGATACACAGCTCTAGTACTGCAGGTTTTAAGGGTGGATACAGTTAGCAAGATGAGTTCCATAATAAAAAACCCAACAGGAAAATATTGATTAGACAGCAAAAAGCTGTGCTATGGCTACGCCCACACAGTACAGTAAATCAAAATCTCTTCCTAATTAAGAAACAGCACAGGAGTTCCAGGAAAGTATATTGCAACAACTGTTGTGAAGTGTGCTTTTAGAGAAGGAGCCACACAGAGATTGCCAGCTGCTCACCATTAAGAATACCCTAAGTGCCACTCTCCATAACACACTGATGACATTCTGGTTCACTCCAGAAAGCAACCTTGAGCAGAAGCTACGTTTAATTAAGTTGAAACATTGTTACAATTCACTATACTGAAAAATGTGTAAAAACTCAGGTGAAATTTTTCAGAAAAGGGTGATCAAGCACTCCTTTTATAATTTCTTCTTGATGTCACTTGGAAAGAATGGGATTGACCATCTCTCCTAGGTATTAGCGAGCAGACTCTGTGGCAGAACCATATCCAAGCATCTAGTCACAGAACAAGCATTAACTACAAACATGAAAGAGTTTCATCTGACTACCATAGCTCTGGAGTTTTATACTTCCTTGTAGTATCTGTCTCTTTCCCGGCCTCTCAAGTTTCCTTTGTACTTGTTCACACAAACAGATTCAGCAGCTTAGAGAGACAGAGCAAGCTTCTTCACATCATTACTCCCACATTCTGGTTGCACGGCTGGGTGTTTGGTAGCCCCACCATCATCTGTTTTGTTCTACCTCACTCCAATGCATGAAAACTACCCGCAGGATTAAATCCTGAGCAACAAGTTTCTCCTCAGAAAAGTGGAATCAGAGAGACAGAGAAGACTGCCACTAGTTCTATTAGACCTAAACATTAATGGAAGATACTATTTTAGTTCTATAAGGCGCATGACAAAAACTGCCACGTTTCAACACAGAATGGGTGAGACTGGAAAGGACCAGAGTGGGTCGTCCTAAAGCACATTGCACAGGATTACATCCAGACAGTTCCTGAATATCTCCAGTGAGGGAGACTCCACAACTTCTCTGGGCAGCCTGTTCCAGTGCATGGTCACCTGTACAGTAAAGAAGTTTATTATATTCAGCTGGAACTTCCTGTGCATCAGTTTCTGCCAACTGCCTCTGATCCTATTGCTTGGAACCACTGAGAAGAGCCTGGCTCCACCCTCTTGACACCCTCCCTTCAGATACTTACAGTAACTGATATGGTCTCTGCTCCATCTCTTATAGAGGCTGAACAGGCCCAGCTCTCTCAGCCTATCCTTGTAAGAGATGCTCCAGTCCCTTAATCATCTTTGTTGCCCTTTGCTGGACCCACTCCAGGGAGCTCCATGTCTCTTTTGTACTACAGAGCCCAAAACTGCACACAGCAATTCAAACGTAGCTTCCCTAGGACTGAGCAGAGGGGAAGGGTCACCTCCCTTGACGTGCAGCCCTTGACCCTTGACCTGCTCTTCCTAATGCAGTCTAGCAGATCATTGGCCTTGTCGACCCCATGGATACACTGCTGACTCATGGACAGCTTGTTGTCCACCAGGATCCCCAGATCCTTCTCCACAGAGCTGCCTTCCTGCAGGTTGCCCCCCAGGCTGTGCTGGTGCAACCATTCTTCCCCAGGTGCAGGACTCATTTGCCATTACTGAATTTCAGACCGTTTCTCTGTGCCCATGTCTTCAGCCTGTTAAGGTCCCTCTGAAGGGCTGCACATCCCTCTGGGGTGTTAGCCACTCTTCCCAGCTTTGTGTCAACAGTCAATTCAGCAAGTGGCAGCTGCCCCTTCATCCAAGTCATCGATAGATAAGAAATACTGATCCCACTATTGACCCTTGGGGGACACCACTAGTGACAGGCTTCCCACTGGTTCCCAGAGCACTAATTATGACCCTCTGGGATAACACCACAGTGGCTAATTACTAGCAGTCCCACGTGAGCTCCTCCAATTAATGGAGAAAAATTTCATCATCTTAAAATGCATTTTAAGAAGTAACACGACTATGAAAGACAGCAGCCATTTGGGTTTTGATCTGCACAGATAATCCCAATGGCTACCTGGAAAGAATGGCCATGAGACAGAACACACTAGAAGCATGACTTAGGATTGACAATGCCAAGTGGTGTGGCTAACACATCTGAGGAATGGGTAGAACACACTCACAGGTTGACCAGAGATGTAGTACTTGTTCCATTCTGGAAAACATTCAAGGTCAGTAAGATTGGACTCTAAGCAGCCCAAAGACATCTGTGTTCTTTGAAGGAGGGCTGGACTATGTAACTTTTAAAGAGCCTCTTCCAATCCAAACCATTCTATGATCCTTATTTTTTCAATGCCTTTAAAGGCTACTCACATGCAGTATGCACCGCACTGAAAGGATGGCAGGCAGGGAGGAGTACCTCAGTATCAAGGTGAATATCAAAAGCCATTCACACTAAAACACTAACGTCTTTCAATATTCCATAACCCTCCAGATAGTTACCTGGTTTTTATGACTACTACTGTTTAAGCAGCTTGTGCCAGTGTCTTCTGTGGGAAAACACATATTCCATTTCTTCCTACCTCTGAGGCCTAACAAAATTGTCCACACCAATATTGCAAGTTAAATACTTTTTGAAGCAAAGTGAAGTAAACACAGAACAAGGGCAGTTATTGTTAAAGTACCTGAGCCAGAAGCAATAACTTCACTACTTACAACCCCTCCCTATCCCCTCTGCCACCACTGCTCTTCACAGTCAGAGTAGTTTTTCACTGCACCTCTACACCCTAATCCTCCTGAGATGATGCAGTATTATACAATATAGAAGAATGGACAGCAAGTAAGGTACTGTTGATATAAACAAACTGTGACCAGTTGGCCACATACTGTTAACTGCTGAAGAAGCATGCCTTTCACACATTACTAGCTGATAACTGGAAACAGAAGTACATGCCAGAACACTACTGTCAAAAATAAGCAGTTATAGACAAAGCTTTTACAGTTTTTATTTGCTATACAGAAGTTCCTCTCACATAAAAGCACATGAGTCCTTTGCCTCTTCTATTTACACTACCATTTAACTATATGATGCCACAGTCACTGCTACAAATCAGGAAGCTAGAAAAGCAGCAAAAGTTAGATCTGGAAGAATAGAGATATAAAAATCTAACACACCAGAAAATAAACCAGACTTACATTGTATTGTTGCATGAGCAGGCTTACTTCGATCATTACAGCCATTTCCATCTTCTGAGCCATTAGCCAAATATTCCCATTTATCTCCTTTTAAGCCACATATCCTCTCCTACTGCACCAAAATCTTTTCTAATGAGCAAAGACAGATATTACCCACACCACATTACCCTGATCCACAAGACAACATAAAACCTGCCTCTGAAAGAGTCTGAACCAGGCCAAAGCCCAGACGTGTTCTCCTAGAGGTGTGCCCAGAACACCCTTTGACCCTCTGCCATCCAAACCAGTATTCTCAAAAAAAAAAAAAATTAAAGTGGCAAACCCCATACTTACACCAATATACAAGCAACAACTATCTTCTACTTTACAGAGATTGGGCCAGCGTTGGTCAGTAGCTCTCTCGTTGATCTCTCAGTAGCTCGTCTCATGTCTTATATAGAAACCATCTCTAACATCATCACTCTAATAATTTCATCACGTCAAAAGATTGTCATTTGGCCCAAAACTACCTTCTGACAGCCACTGCTCTCAAGTGGTTCATGCAGAGGTACATACTTTTACCTCTAAGAGGGCTCTTAACACCACTTAAATTCTAAATATGGAGCCTGTTTGACTCTAGGCTGATCCTCACCAGGAAAAAAAGTTCCAACAGATCACTGCTATTCTTTTAATACAGCAACTTACCTAGAGGAAAAGACAACTAAAGTCCTGTCTCTCAAAAGAACATTATCATACAGCCCCTCAGAATTAGTAAACATTTGGTTCTACTACCATTCATGAAGAAGTTTGTGGAAAAACTGTTAACTGAAGGTAAGTGTATGGTAAGTGCATCAAGCATAAAGTAGACTCATAAGGGTAGTAACAATACTAAGTGTCCAATAACTACCCCAAACATCTATAGCTTGCAGGACCAGAAGAGTGTCCAAGCAGAACAGTGCAAAAAACTAAATTTCACCTTGAAAGGCATTGTGCTGGCATTTCTAGTTCCATGTTTCCTTCTTCTCTAAAACTCAAGCATGCTGCCATGCCTCAGTTCTCTGTCCACTAAGTGCATTTTGTAGGCAAAAGTGGCAGAGAGATACATTTAGGCCAGTAGTAACTGCAGGGGGTCTCCAGCTTAACATCCCATCCACAGCAAGATTAGTCATATTTCAAGGCTAAAAATCCTCTAAGGAGGACTCTCCATGGATGCCAGCCCACTGTCCAGCTCCTCCTGTGGGAGGAAAAGCTTTCCATTATCTCCTGCCTCACTGGCTGAACTCAGTTCACTGCCCAACAGGGCTCAAGGCCTCCTGTCACTAGTACTGCTGGCAATGATGCCAGATCCCTGCCTGCCCAAGACAGAGCTTTACATTGCTCCTGCAGAAACTGCATAGGGCCCTCAGTAACCTCTTCCCTTCACTGGTCCTAGTCCTTCTAGGCAACAGCCCCGGCCTTGAGAACATCAGCCTCATCCCTCAGTTGCTTTCTGCAAACTTAATAAGCATCAACTTTGTCCCTTTCCTTACATCACTTAAGAAAACACTAAGTCCAATAGGTGACATGGACTCACCAAGAACTCCAATTGTAACAAGGCTCCATGAAGATCATGAAGTTTTAACCACTGAACTTCAACTTCTGAAATTCTACCAGTCTTCCACCTATCTAGCTGTCCACATGAACTTTATCTTAAAAATTTTGTTACCAGGATACTGTGGGTAAGCACATGGAGTTATATTCAATTCAGTGCAGATAATACCACTTCTCATCCACAGACCTAATAATTTCCAAGACAGTCTTGATAAATCAGTGCTAGCTACTTCCAATTGCTTTTGTTTTAATTTGCACAGAAATTACTTCAAAGACAACTGGCTCAATAATTTCCTCAGAGACAACAGTGATGCTCACCATAAAATCCTTACTCAACTCACTTTCAATAGCAGCAAAACTTGCTCTCCAGTCATAAGAAACCTTCTTGATCTTGATATCTATCAAGATCTTGATCTTTTGATATCTATCAAAAATATTAGACACTGGCCTCACCATGACAGCAGACTATTCTCCCAATACCCTTAGATCCATGAATCTGAACAGTTGACATTTCTCAAGAGATCACAGACCTGATCCTCTTTCTAACTCCTGGCATCTCTTCTCTTCCTTGCACATTCTGCCTATGCAAAATGAGCTCAGGAGACCCTGTCAGTGAAAACTGAAGCAAAAAAGGGGCAGTCTTGTTTATCTGCTGCCAGCAAATCATCCACACTATTCAGCAGGAAGCCCAGTCTCCTCTTTTTATTCTTCTGCTGCTACATTACTGGTACAAACCTATCTTCTTGCCCTTAACATCCTTTACCAGCTTCAAGTGAGTTCTAGCTTGTCTAACACCTTCTAACACCACTGCCTTTATTCAACGGCAATGCTTCTCTATGCCTTGTCCTCACTTCCAGCTCATGTACACCTCTTTTTTGTAATGCAGCTCAGTCATAAGTTGTTTGGACAACCAGGCCTTTGTATAACTATTCATCTTGCTAAGAGCTGGAATCACAGAGTAATTCAGGTTGGAAAAGACCTTCAAGATCACTGAGTGCAACCTCTGACCTGTCAACTAGACTACGGCATTAAGTGTCATGCCCAGTTGTTTCTTGGACACTTCCAGGGATGGTGACTACACCACCTCCCTGGGCAGTCTATTCCAACATACAATCCTTCTGTGAATGACTTTGTCCTAATATCTGACCTGAACCTCCCCTGGACCCAGTTTGAGATTATGTTGTCTTGTCCTATGACTAGCTCCCCGGGAGAAGAGGCCAACACCCATGGGTTACAATCTCCATTCAGGTAGCTGCAGAGGGTGATAAGGTCTCCCATGAGCCTTCTTTTCTCCAGGCTAAACTAGCCCAGCTCCCTCAGCTACTTTCACAGGACTTAACTCTCTAGACCTTTCCCCAGCTCTACTGTCCTTCTGCAGACACATTCCAGCACCTCAGTGTCTTTTTTGCAGTGAGGGGCCCAGAACTGGACACAGGACTCGAGGTGGGGCTTCACCAGTGTCAGGTACAGGGGAACAATCCCTGCCCTGGTCCTGCTGGACACACTTTCTGACACAAACCCTGGTCCAGTAGTGTTTGCTTTCACCAAAACTCTTGCCCTTCAACTGCAGAATTCAGAAGACCTCCTCCAGAAATCCCATGTCCTTTGCTTGCAATTCCAGAGCTCTGTGGTCCACTTAATTTGTTTCAGTCTTCCCTTGACTACCACTATAGCCCAAAGAGATGAGCAGCAAGTAGTGGACAATTGTCCAGGAGCTGGATGAGTCTCACCAAGACCTCTGCAGCATCTTGAATCACAGATCTGACAGCCATGACCCTTCCACAACAGTATGTCTGTAAGGCAGATGCCTCTGCAACTCACAAAAGTCCGTCTTTGACCTCTACCACTGTGTCTACTTCTATACGCTCTTAGTTATTATGGATCTGCACTGACACCACAGACTCAGATCATCAATCATTTACTGTGGATACTGAAAAACAGGACGACATAAGATAGCAATGGGACCTTACCATCAGTTTATCACTAGCTAGAAAGAAAAGACACTTGAGTAGCCAAGTTTTAACATCCTGTCACTTGTTAACGGAGACTGACTTGCAATTACTGCACAACACCAACCCAAACACCCTAACTCTTTCACTGCTCAAAAGACAGGGCAAAGTCCTAGGAGAGAGTAACAATATAAAGTTTGTCACTGCTGGGGAAGGATGACAGCCTATCTTTAATCACAGCAGAGAACACAAGACACTAACAGCAGTTGCCTAGGCTGTAAACTGCTGGCAGGACAAAGCTCGACAGCTGATTTTTTCACTTAGCACATAAAAGAAGAGTAGAGCAAGTCATATGCCATGGAACTATTTCCTACGTAAAAATTAAGAAACCTTTCAACTTCTGACTCCCTCTTGGGAAGGACAGGATCTATGACTGTCAGAAATACCTGCTCCAGAAACATTTAAAAACCTTATCAAATGCCAGTATGAATGAAGACAATTCTGTTCTCAGGTCGGGTACTCATACAGAAATGCATCTAGGAGCTGTTCTGCCTGGGGACTTACAGCAACCATGCCTTCTTGCAAGCACAGGAGTAGAGAAGAAAATGCAAAGTCTGACTAGTAACAACCTGGATGCACATTCCTGGCCCACACATGGCCTGGTTACTCCCTGTTAACTAGGTGACAGAATTTGGAGAAGCTATATCTCACAGGCACACAAACATTATACCAGACACACCTAGAACTCACAGGCATTTTAGCACACACAGAGCACAGCCATCTTCACCCTAATTTATCATTCTGTTTAATCAGTTATGTCCAGCCACCACTACATTGCTGTTTTTTCAGTGATTTACTGCCTTCTGACTCAGACTAAGCCACTGACTGGTAACCTACCGGGTGGGCTTGCTGGACACCCACCCAGTCCACAAGCAGGACCAGACAGGGGAGAAAACAGGATGAAAAAGTTCATGGGTCAAGAAAAAGACAAGGAAACCATTTAACAATGTCATAAGCAAAATGGACTCAACTTGAAGGAAATTAGTGTATTGCAAATTAAAATGGATTTGGCTAGTAAGAACAACAGCAAAATTAAAGCAGTTAATTCAATCGCAACCATCAATCTTCAGATGATGACATATTTTCCTGAAGAGGAGCAAGAGTTAGGGCAAGGAAAAAAAACTAACTTTAAAAATTCCCATAGAAGACTACACAAGGAAGTAGCCTGCATCAGAAACTGTCAGCACTAGGAGCTGGGCACAGAGGTCACTCTGCTATAGGAATAGCTTCTCACTATTATTTAGGCCCATCTAATTTTGTGCTGCACATAAAGCATCAACTTTTTAACAGAAGCTGCAAGAAAGGCTTAAGCCCTTGACTAAAAGTGGCTAATACAGAAGAGCCTCCTGTGGGAAATTGTTCAGAGAACACTTTTTCTTGACCCAGTAGCTCAAAGCCTGGTCCGACACTCTTTTTGTCCAAGAAGGTGTAAGAAGTAATTCTTCAGATGAGGAGATAAAGTACAGTACTTCCATGGCCAAACCTGAAGGCCTACAAAAAACATTACCATCCAGGATTTAGAAAAATCTTCAGTCGTGAGTAGACCATCAAGTAGTATAAGCTTTAAAGCAAATCTTTTAAAATGTTTAACAAAGACAGCGTGATGATGCCGTGAAAGTTTCAATTTGGGAGTTGTCACCTACTTAGTAATGCAGTGTCATAAGCATGAAAGTAAGCTCATCATTTTCCTAAGCTCAAGAAAGAAAAACCATGACTGGTGCATACATGAAAAAAAGCGTTATCAGAACCTAAGGCTGCATGTATATCCCGTATCTGCTGAGTTTTCAAAGACCATTAAAAGTTACATTTAGTCAAGCATACCTTAAACAGATGTCTCAGGAGGCTGATTAGCTTTACAAGTCAAAAGTTTGTGTCACAGACACTGCTCAAACTACTCATCTTCCATTCCACTATGAAAAGTATCTTCATCTCTCTGCTACATCCATAATACTTTTCTGTTTCAAGAAAAGGAAGCTCCTATTCCCATTTATTAATCCTATTGTAAAACTTTTATACTTTTCAACCAACAATTAACTCTTCAGCCATATACATGGCATGGCAAACACATACCATTCATATTCAAGTGTTCAAAGCTGCCCAGACAGTATCATGCTGTATTTGAGTGTACCATTTCATATCAATGCAAAGTCCTGTATACAAGTACTGCATTTGATAACAATCTGCTCATAGTTACCTTAATTTGGACTAAACATATTATTAAAATCACATGTCTACAGGTTCTTCTAATAGCCTCACAGTCAGATTTTTTAAGATATATGCAGATAAAAACAGCACAGCATTCTTAGGTCAAGCAAGTCATGAAAAGATACATAAACCAGTTTTTAAAAGGGTAAGTCAACCCAATATATCAAGCAAGAAAGCTACAATTAGATGGTCATTAATTTTCAGTGCTTTAAGGTTTGAGCAAGTAGTAGCAACAGCCACAAAAATTAGGCCCCTGATCTTGGTCATTCTCTCAGTACACTCAAAGATTATACATAATTGATATGCACAATTGTAAGTTAAATCTACTACTGCACAGTTAATTTAAGTAAAAAAAAAAGGGAGAAAACTGTTCAACAGAAACTATCCACTCTTTTTCTGTTCTCATGCATTGTTTTGAGCAATCATTTTATGCAATTCACACCAAGGACAGGCAATTTGCCTTAGCATTCTTCAGGAACAGACATCTCTCGTTTCAGAACACCTAAAGGTATTTCAAAACAAGTAATCCTTACTCCACTTGGTTACACAACAGGCAGTGTTTATAAAGATCAAAAAAGCCATATCCGCAAGAGAAAACCAGGTTGCGTTTTGCCACAGGAGAAGTCTGCAATATCTACTTCTTTTCTAACAGCTACTGCTGAAGGACTAGTTTATCAAGCTTAATAATTAATAGTGACATCTACATTTCTCCTAATGCTAAAAAACATGCACAGGAAGTCCCCCTCAGACACAACCCTCCTAGATTCTCAGAATGGTCTGGGTAGGAAGCAATCTTTATATCACCTAGTTCCAACAGCTGTGCCACAAGCAGGGATATCTTCCACTAGATTAGGTTGCTCAAACCTCTCAATGTGTCATCTGTGTTACACCACTCAGTGTGGAAGCAGTCACCATCTCAAACACTGAGCTGCACATGAAACCTTCCACACACAAAAAAAAAGAAACCTTACAGTCCAGTTGTAATTTCAGCAGAGAAGAAATCCTTGATCAGAAGTATAACCAAAAGAAAAAAAGCTTTGGTCTCCACCATGATGACTAGTTTCATATTCTTCAGCTGCATTGGTTCAGGGGAATTTCGACAAGAACCACTCTCCTTATAAAAATAGCATCTATCAAAAGACAAGCATGACTCCATTAAATTTTCTTTCAGTTTGCTCAACTATAACAGAAAAAATTTAGCTACTCAGTTGGTTAATGAGGCTGTAATTCTCATCTTGCCTACCAACATCTCAACCATGGATACAGTCCAAGGCAGGCGCTATTGCTATGCCAAGTTTCACAGTTTAGCTATCTGAATGCAAAAGCAGCTTCTAAAGTCTTCTTCATTTTATGCAGTTCACTTTGTCAGCAGTTTTCCAGTTCCCTTCAGAATGGGTGCTCTGGCCAGATTCGCAATAGCAGTTTTAGGTCAGGACCTCAATTCGGGCTTGGAGCTCAAGGTATAAGCACATCAAAATTAAAAAGAGTTCAACTCATTAATAAGCTAGTTTTTTCTCTACTGCACGCAAGCAGTACACGCATAGTCTGTTACAAGCAGCATATGGTGTTTTAGAGTTAGGACTTTAGTTCTCCCTCTTTTGGAAACAGAAAGAGGCTTCTAATGGTTATTTGGGTAAAAATGAACCACAGCAGGATGTCTGATGAGGTTTCTACACATGTTACTAGAGATAAAAATAATACCCTTGATTACAATTACAGCAGGGTTTAAGGTTTAAATTTAAAATATTTTAAAACCCTTCTTAAATCAACCGTGATATGTAACCAGTAAATGTTCACCTCTAGTTATGCCTGCTGGTCCAAGACTGGAGATGAACTGTAGATACAGAAAATTTAAATAAATCCCAAGACCTTGCTCTGCCTTTAAACTGGGTTGATGCATATTTAATGCTAATGGATAAATAAAACCAGAGGTCAGAGCATCAGTATTGCGGCATTTCAAGAGGACAAACAAAATGGATGGCACTGAAACAAAGATTCCATTACAAAACTAAAACGAAGGCATAAAGAAGGAATGTATGCTCCCAGCACTCCTGCATTGCATTATCTATTTCAATGCAATGACTATGCACATATATGCCCCCAAAAAATTCAAAAATCCACATACCCCACTAACTATCTCTCTCTCTGCTGTGATGGATGGCCACAATACCTATTCCCTCCTGCACCCACCTTCCTCATCAGAAGGATGATCTTCCCATCTTTACCAGACCAAAGATTCAAGAGGCCACCTTCTCTTCCTCCTCACCACTTGCATGCAGTTCCCTCAGCATCACCTGGGGCAGTGTTTGTAGGAACCTTAACTGCTTCTGTAGGTAAACAAGAATATTCGTGCCCCACTGGGTTCCATGAACTATCAAAAGCTTCTGGTCATGCAGCACACCCTGCTCCAAAGAAGCCACTTATGTCCAGGCATAGCTGTCCTTGTGGCATGTAAAGGAGAAGACTAACTTCAAGAACACATTCAGAGGTATCCTAAAAATAGGTTAATAACAAATAAGAACTGAAGGAGTGCTCCACTTTGGTACTGAAGCTAAAAATCACATGCCACAAACACTTGAAAAACTAGAACTGGCAAGCTTACAAGGCCAAGTCTGAACAGCAGGCAGATAAACCCGTGCCCTTTTTCTGTTATTTAGGTATTTATTTTCTCATTTCTGGTATCTGCTGCACCAAGTCTAAAACTGGGAGCTTCCTTTCTTGAAGGCACTTTACAGATCTATTATTAACAACAGACATTACCATGAAATCCTTATCTGATTTTGTCTACATTAAGGTATGTTAACTGTAAGCTCTATGCAGCACTACATCAATACAAAACCCTGCAGCCCTCTGCCCACAAAGATGGACTGTCCAAATCTCAGTATACAAAGAGAGACAGGACTAGGTTCAAGACTGTCAAAAACATAATTTTCCCTACAAAGCTCAATTTAGATACCATGAACATTAATGTTTGAAATGTATCCACTAGTCACTCTGAAATACATGACACAGCCAGACTAAGGAGCCCCTTTCAAATGTTCATGTCCCATGGCACATACATACAGTCTGAGTACCTGCAAAACCCACTGGAATCATTACCTTATCATGGCAATACAGCCAAGTGGAAATGGCAGAAAGTATCCAAATATCTCCTATCAGGCTTCTTCCTTTACCTCACTCCAGATAACATGGCATAAATTTTCATCAATACAAACAATAAACAGGCAACTAAAGAAAAACTACAGGGAAGATGATTCCAACTACCTCCTTCTGAACATAATCTTACTTCTGAAAAAAATATGCAAGAACAATATTGGAAAATACAATCAGCAAGGACATTACTAGTAGAGAAGTTCAATTTACGTTACTTTTCCTCTTCTACAGTTGAATATTCCCCTCTCAGCTCTTAGAAATGAAAGGCATTTGTCTGCAAATATTTATTTGTATTTCCAAGAAATTAACTGTTCATCCATTCTGTGAAATAAATTCTACTAATTTGATTTCTGATATCAAAATTTGAAGTACAGACAAACATCAGTATTCCAGCAACTATTCAATGGCAGTTTCTTTCCACAAATATAGATGAAGCTTATTCAGCTAAATCTAAGTATCTAGTTAAAGAAACTCATACTGAGGTGTCTGAAAACAAGTGCAGATAGCACAGACCTACAGAAAGGCTAGTCAACACATCACAATGAATATTCCAGGACACCTTGAATACCCATTCCGACCTCTGTGTGGACTGTTTTACAATGTATTTGAACCTTAAAATGTTCCCTGTTTTAGAAGTACTCAGGTCATACGCATTCACAAAACTGCCTATAGACACTTTACGGTACATACAGCAATTCAGTTGCTTTCCACAGTATAACACTTTCTACCTATACTCCATGCTCTGCTGAAGAGGTCAGGAAAGGGTCTGAAGTCTTTAAGACCAAAAACAGTGTCTCACTGCTCTAGTATTTTCTAGCTTGAGTCATTTGGTCAGCTGTTGTAGGTTTACTGAGATACACCTGTTTCTTTACTAAATGCAGCAAACCAAGCTACTCATTCTTGCAATGACTTACAGCCTCGTCTAAAAATCTCTTAGCAGTTTCTGATCAGCAGCTGGACTACCGTGACAGAATGGAGACTTGGTATCACCAAAGTTTCACAGACCGAAGTCTAAAACTTCCTAGAATGAGAATCATTCTGATCTTAGGCTGCTGTACTCCCTGCTAACACATTTAAACATCCAACTCTCATCCCTACTTTTATAAAGAAAATACAGCTTTTTTCAAACCTTCATTACATTCAGGCTTACTATGACTACCAAAACAAATTAAACACCCTATTCCTTAAGTTCAGGATGACCATGATGAACAGTGGCTCAGACAGAACAGGAAACAGACTGACACTAGTTTAATCTCCATCTGGAAATTTTCAGCTTGTTCCCAGTTTGTGTTTTTCAAATGTATGCAAGTAAGACCTTTCCATTACAGTTTTTCATGTCACATAATTACTGCTCTTAAAACTCCACATATTTTGCCAGCCAACTCAGATTTAGACCGTGAGCTACTTCAAAAACTTAATGTGGGGTTAGAATCTTTAAGTTTTTGAGAAAGCATGCTTAAAATTTTTGCCGCGAGCTGTTTCTGTTTCACTTGGTTTTAAAGCTCAAAAACTGCACTCCATACAAAAACACTATTAAAGCCAAGTATTTCACTAAGGTCATCTTTCCAACATGACCTTACTGTAGAGCTGTGTGCCTAAAAGTCTGTGTGAAATACATGCACTTCCAAAACAAAGGAGACCAACAATTAGCTGTTCTCTGATCACAGATTCTCTCAAAATTTGCATTACATTGCATTTATCTGTTCAGTGGCAAAGTATTACATGCAAGGAGTCCCCACAAATCAACAGCAACACTTAATGCTCAATACTGGCAGTTTCTCTGAGCTTCACAGGGAATCAGTCAAGGAGCCTACCTTTCATTTAGCCACAAGAAACTCACGATAGCTTTCAAAATTTCAACAAGGATTAGGCCACAAAACATCTTGATCTGGCTCACCAGCTGTAGTAACCAAAACTTACAAATTCTCTTACACCAGCTTCTACAGAACTAATCCTTCTGAGTAAGTCAAATTAGGCAGATTTACACAGGCAAAAGATCAAAAAAACATGTAGCATCTTCCTTCAGAATGGCAACTACAGATGCCTAAATCCAAACCACTCAACTAATCCTGCTGGATAATGTGATTTTTCAATTGATTTGGGGGCTGTCAGGAAAAGAAGTCTCTGGGCACTAGGCAACATTCTCTCACTTTTCAAATGTTAGCAACAGCTGGTAACACTCGCTGCCCTCTGTACATACTAGCACTTGTTAGAACAGCATTTCACCAAAAGCAAAGACAGCATTAAAACAATACTGAAATGTATAGTCTGCACAAACTGAGTTTATCCATTAGTTCACGATCAGTTTTATTGCTACGAAGAACATCGACAGCCACAAATATAATCAAAAGCCATTACACTGTAAGACAGGAAGTTTTACCTACAAAAGTAGCCTCACTGTTACTGGAAAGGAGCCTGCGCTTGCATCCTTGTACTATTTTTAACTGCAAAGTCCACCTCTGCAATGGCATTGACTTATTTTAAGAAGCACAGGAAAGCTGAACTATTTCTTGGGCTTTTAGAACACTAGATCGCATGTCATCTATTCATACTTAGTCACCAAATAAAGCAAGTTTAGCTCTGTCCCTCCCAAAATTTTAGCTTATTATTAGATGGACTTTAATAGAATTCAGCCTAGGCCTTCACTGTAGTTTGAATATTGCCATCCAGAAACCTGGGACATAATCTGAAGGCTTTTTCTGTCTGGTTGGTTTTTTTTAAACAGATACCTTTGATCTGTTGAGTACAGTTTCAACTCAGAACACCAGGATCACTCAGCTCAATCTGAAGTATGCTAGAACACAATTTTTCAAGAGGCAGTAAGTAAATCAATGACAAAAAAACAAACTGATAAAAGGATCTTTTCCTCTTACTTGAAAACCAGCACTTAAAAGAAATTCAGAAAAGAATGAAAGTCAACATTCACATTAGTATGGTAAAGTCACAATAAATTTACATGCAGAAGTATTACACTAGCATAATTATGCTAGTAAGAGATTTACAGAAAAGGAACATATTGAAGATGTATCCATTGCAAAGACTACAGCAATTAAAAACCTCCACGGCACATGGAAAGCATAAACCACTCCACCAGAATAAAACCACAAAATCAAGACATCTATTGCTGAAGCAGAAATATCAGCATAGGTGCATCCAGAAGATACTTGAAAGGGGCATTAAAGATGTGCTCTGTCAGACTTTAATACATGTGATAAAACTCCTTAGCAGTTTCAAGGTTATTTGTATGTGTCCATAGTTACAAATCCTCAAAATAGCATGGCAAAAAGTTCAAATACCTACATTTCTCTCCCATTTTAAACAGTGTATACAGAATTACCAATTCCGTATTTGCAACCAGATTTATGCATAATAGCTATAAACCAAAGTTCAAAGTGCACCCCTAGAGCTATCATCCCTAATACAACATTTCAGAAAAGTCCGGGAAAAGAGGGATAAAAAAACTGAATACAACCTCAGGATTCACAATGCATGGGATTAAAATGAAAAAATCAAAATTGAAGCTCTGACTAATATGCCGGTGTCTGTTTCCTCAATCAAACATTGCCTACAAAAGTGTGCAAATGTGTCAACTTACCAGAACACTTTTTAGACTCTCTCAGTTTAAAACTGGCCATCAAAGCAGACACAAAGTTAAATGGTATGGAGTTTTTCAGCACAAAAAAAACAGGACCCTGCTGCCTTTCAAGGAAATACACCCATCATGCAATACCAAACCCATCAGGTGTTGCCACTTTACCAAATAGAGCTTGCCCTACCTAGGTACTAAACTGTATTACCAAAGCCATCTTCAAAACTTAATAAATATAAAAATGCTTTTTAGTGTTATAGACTTCAATCAACAACACGACTACTTCATAAATAAAAATTTTGTTGCCTAATGTTTTTTATGGTTTCTAGCCAGTTTTGGTTTTTTTTTTTTCAATAAATACCGGCTTTCCTTTTCTAACAAGTTGCACCTGCATTTAAACGGAGGCACACGGGGTTTTACAGAGGCGAAAGGGGTACCCAGCTGCTGCCTGTCTGCTCGAGGAGTTCTCATCAGCGCTACGCAGACTGAACAGAGGCAACTCATTCCGCACCCACGTAACTCAGGAACGGGATTTGGGGTTTTTTTCCAGCGTCAGGACAATCTGAAACGGCGGGCAGTCCAGCCCCTTGCAAAGAGCAGCGATGACGAGGGGATAATCGCTCCGTCTGAGCCACGGCGGCCCGGCCACCCCGAGNAAATCCTAAAGGGTAAAGCAAAAAGTGATTAAACCCCAGCGAGGTTAAACCTTTCACGAGGAAGGGGACGGAAGAACAGCGGCAGAAAAGAATCCTTGCTGCCAGCAACAGGAAGCCCCTCTCGCTCTAACGCCGCCAGTATCCTGGAGTTTGCACCCCGGACCGCAGCAAGCCGCTGCCGGCTGAAAGCGCCCGATCCCCTGCAGCGGCAGGAAGGGTGGGAGGCTCCGTTCACGCCATGTTTTACCCCCTTTCCGCGGGACCCCAGCCGTGCCCCCGCCCAGCCCGCCCCTTCCCGCCCCGCTCCCCGCGGGATGC
>VWZF01001273.1:49182-59245 GCA_013396755.1 Sclerurus mexicanus
AGCCTCATTTATTTTGGGAGGGGGGGGGAGCGAGGTTATGGTTTGTTTTTCTGCGTGCGTGTGTTGGGTGCGGGTGTTGTTTCGTTCTGGGGTTTTGGGGTTTGGTTGGTTGGCGTTTATTTTATTGGTTTCTTCCCCTCAACACCCCATTTTCTACTTTCTACCCCTGCTCGGCCCAGCTCTGGCCGCGCGTGTGTCCGCACCACCCCAGCCGAGTTTGAATCACCGCCCAGGGCAGTCTCTGGCCTTTTGCCGTCGTGGGAGTTGATGTATTGAGTGGTATTTCTCCTAACAAACATTCTGGGTGAAAAGGATGGGAAGGGAAGAGTAGAAGAAGGAAAGGGAAAGCGGAATGAAGGAAAGGAAGGAAGGAGAAAAAAAAGAAGGAGGGAAGGGAATGAGGGAGAGACAAGGGAAGTGGGATGAAAGAACTTTTTATTCATTATGCAGTTCATTCCTATGTCTTCCATAGATAAAGTGTTTTCAGAGAAACAGGTTGTGTTGTATGGAAGTGACAGTTCTGCATGGTATTCTGAAGCATGCCTTAAACCGTCTGACCTTCACTGCACTTGATAATTTCTTTCCAGAATCAGAAGTGCTTCCTATATGTGGATTTTCTTCTGTGTCTTTTCTGACACAGAACACACAGTTGTGTATCATGTATTTCCAATAGTAAAACACTTACACCCTGTCGAAAGGAAATGCTTATTTAGAATAGAATTCTAAATTAGAATTCTGGCGTTTGTGTGTAAAAAGATGCAAAAATAAGCATGTGATTTCAAATAGAGACATAGTGTTTCACTGAGAGCGTCCTTGCATATTTATAAATGATTAATATAATGAATTGTGTATGATCTCTTTCTTATAATCTCCCTACCACTGTGACAACAACTGAGAGTTATACAGGGACTGCATTTACATTTTATATAGTTAGTTCTGTGCTTAATGCATCTGATGTTTTTTTCTGTAACACATAGTTTGATCATTTACAATGTATCACCAAGGTTTTGAATCAGCAGCATTCCAAAAAGGGGAAGAACTCCCTAGTGGATCAAGTGCAAAGCTACTGGCTCTAAGAGAATGGGTTGGGGGTGGCTACTTCCTCCAAGCTGTTTTTGCAAAAGTCCTACATGAAATTATGTCTATTCACACACAATTTGTAGAATTGCATGTGTAAATTAAGCTCTCACCAGTGTTTGTTAGTACTCAAGAAGGTCCTCTGAGTTTACACTGGTTTTGAGCTTCTGTCTTTTGCTCAGTCTTGTTTAATTATGGAAACTTTTACCCTTTGATAAAGCAAAACTGCTTCTGAAAGTCTCCTAATGATATTAGACTCAATTTGCTGAAGCTCTTTATGCTGTGGGTGCATACAACAATAATTTTACATATATGTATATATAAATGTATATATCTGTCTTACAAGAAAAAAAAAAAAGGAAATTAAAAAGATTATTTGTTCTACCAAGTAGAAAAGATCTGTAAAACTTGTGCCCTGTGTTGCTGTCTACAGAATTATTGGATTTAGTTGCTGGTTACTTTCTTGCTTTGGCCAGTTTCTGTTGACTGTGTTCAAGCAAACAGCAGTGTTTCTTAGCAGAACATCAGCAGTGTGTGAGAAAAGGAAGAAAATAAAAACATTCTTTNCTTAGAACTAAAGAAACTCAATTTAAAGGGGAAGCTAAAATGTATACTATTAAAACCCAGAACTGTGTATTTCTGAAGCTTCGGGGAATTAAGGACCCTGCTCTCAGCAGCATCCCTGTCAGGTCTGATACTCAGAATTCTGATTTCATCTTTCCTCCTTCTTCCCCTCTCAAAAAGAACAGTCCTCCACCTATAATTAGTGGCCAGCTTTTAGAGAGAAAATCGAAAGTTTACACATTTTCTTTAGAGGCTTAATATCTCTACCAATAATGTGCTTGCATCTGTCATGTTTATCAATACATGGTGCTAAAGTGAAATTAGGCAGAAAATAGCTGTTAAATCAAATTGCCTTGTCATCGGCACTTCTCGTCTCTGACGTGTATTCAAAGGCCCTTGATTCCAGCAATGGCAGAAGGAGGAAAGCTAAATTCTCCCTTCTCCCAGGAAAAACACGTTTTCCTGTTAAGCTCTCCCCTTTACTGAGGTAGCATGTCTCTAAAGAAGTCTTTATGATTAGCGGTAGCTGACTGTCTGGACAGAGCCTTTAGCTAGAACGTGCACGGGTTATTAAATAGGCGCTGGACATGGGGAAGCTATCGCAGGAGGAACGGGTGCTGCTTGTTCAGGAATGCTGAGCCTTCTTGAACCCTCCAGCCGGGACCGAGTGGTCAGAGAACGGCAGTAAAAGCAGCAATTGCAACGCACGGGCAGAAACAGGTCTAACAACTAGCATAAAGGGGGTGACAATTTTTTTTTTTTTAAAAAGAACGCCGCAAAATAAGAACGGGAGCCAGCGCCGCAGCGCCCGGTGCCGCGGCTGCCCGCGGGCGGGGATGGGCTGGGGCGGCCGCCCCGTCAGCACCACGGACAGCGGCGAGGCCCGACGGCACCCGCGGGGACATCCCTGCCCCGGGAATCGCCCCGGTAACCTCTGCGATGGCGATGCGGGCTTGTCTCTCTCCAGCTCACTTCAGACAAGTGGTTCTTGACTCGTGGTGTTCGTCTACTGTCACACGTACGTGTTTGAGTGTGTGTGTGTGTGTGTGTGTGTGTTTGTTACTGCAACGCGAGGGAATCCACGGGTCATTTTTCCAGTGCTAGCTTATGTTTGTTCCTGTTACTTTGACAAATAAACGATAGTAAGCACCAACGTTTTAGGTCAAGTCTTCAGACACACAATTCGTGGGTCAAAACACCCAGTGTGGGCTGTGCCCTTCAGTACCAGGTCCGTGATTGTTTTACCTACTTCTTCTCCAAGCCTCTCTGAGGCCATAAGGTACGGATAGTGTAAAAAACTACAGTAGAATGAGCACTGCAACTGAGGCTGCTGTATCATTCTCTATTCTATTACACAGAAATGTCTGAATATTAATAAAAATTACTTTTCAAAAGTAAGTTAGCATTTGGGTGGGGAAAGGGGGATGTTTCACTTTTTCAGTTGAGACTAAAAACGTATTTTAAAGCTCTATTTCACACAAGGTAACCACAACTGCTCAGATTTTCCATAGACAACTTCATCTGAAAAAATACAGTGCCTGAAAGAAGTTACTTATCCAAATGATTGTATCTTTGCTTGTTTCCTACTGTGACCAGGGAAAGACAGATTTTTGCTGCACCACAGCTTAGGTAGCTTCTTTATTGAGGATTTGTATTTCCAGTGGTGTGAAATGCACATTTAATTGTAAAATAAGACTATGTCACCTGCCAGTCAGTTGCCACCATCCACCTCTTTTGTGCTTGGATCAAATTATTGCACAGCAGAGAAAGTGACAGCATCAGGGCACAGTGACAAAGCTGTAGTTTGCACAGAAAGACGACCAAGGCCCAGAGAGACAGTGCAGCTACAGAAACAGCTGTCTTATCAGCACACTGCAGAGATAGAGATGGCTCAAGAGGTCCTCAACAGATAATGACTTGAATAGCTTTGCAATGCGCCAAACTTCACGCTTGATAAGACCAGCCCAGTGTAGAGAGCAGCAGAGATTGAGCTCCATTCTATTTCATCTGTGCTCTAAATTAAGAAATTGAAATTCAGGTGGCAGAGCAGCCAGTACATTGCTGATAATCCNCGCACGGGCAGAAACAGGTCTAACAACTAGCATAAAGGGGGTGACAATTTTTTTTTTTTTAAAAAGAACGCCGCAAAATAAGAACGGGAGCCAGCGCCGCAGCGCCCGGTGCCGCGGCTGCCCGCGGGCGGGGATGGGCTGGGGCGGCCGCCCCGTCAGCACCACGGACAGCGGCGAGGCCCGACGGCACCCGCGGGGACATCCCTGCCCCGGGAATCGCCCCGGTAACCTCTGCGATGGCGATGCGGGCTTGTCTCTCTCCAGCTCACTTCAGACAAGTGGTTCTTGACTCGTGGGGTTCGTCTACTGTCACACGTACGTGTTTGAGTGTGTGTGTGTGTGTGTGTGTGTGTTTGTTACTGCAACGCGAGGGAATCCACGGGTCATTTTTCCAGTGCTAGCTTATGTTTGTTCCTGTTACTTTGACAAATAAACGATAGTAAGCACCAACGTTTTAGGTCAAGTCTTCAGACACACAATTCGTGGGTCAAAACACCCAGTGTGGGCTGTGCCCTTCAGTACCAGGTCCGTGATTGTTTTACCTACTTCTTCTCCAAGCCTCTCTGAGGCCATAAGGTACGGATAGTGTAAAAAACTACAGTAGAATGAGCACTGCAACTGAGGCTGCTGTATCATTCTCTATTCTATTACACAGAAATGTCTGAATATTAATAAAAATTACTTTTCAAAAGTAAGTTAGCATTTGGGTGGGGAAAGGGGGATGTTTCACTTTTTCAGTTGAGACTAAAAACGTATTTTAAAGCTCTATTTCACACAAGGTAACCACAACTGCTCAGATTTTCCATAGACAACTTCATCTGAAAAAATACAGTGCCTGAAAGAAGTTACTTATCCAAATGATTGTATCTTTGCTTGTTTCCTACTGTGACCAGGGAAAGACAGATTTTTGCTGCACCACAGCTTAGGTAGCTTCTTTATTGAGGATTTGTATTTCCAGTGGTGTGAAATGCACATTTAATTGTAAAATAAGACTATGTCACCTGCCAGTCAGTTGCCACCATCCACCTCTTTTGTGCTTGGATCAAATTATTGCACAGCAGAGAAAGTGACAGCATCAGGGCACAGTGACAAAGCTGTAGTTTGCACAGAAAGACGACCAAGGCCCAGAGAGACAGTGCAGCTACAGAAACAGCTGTCTTATCAGCACACTGCAGAGATAGAGATGGCTCAAGAGGTCCTCAACAGATAATGACTTGAATAGCTTTGCAATGCGCCAAACTTCACGCTTGATAAGACCAGCCCAGTGTAGAGAGCAGCAGAGATTGAGCTCCATTCTATTTCATCTGTGCTCTAAATTAAGAAATTGAAATTCAGGTGGCAGAGCAGCCAGTACATTGCTGATAATCCAGTGAAGTAAACTGTCATTAGGATCTTTTCATCAAAGAGAAATAGGTTTCTCTTACTTGATGCTGCTTTAATAAAAACACCTTAACATCCCAGTCCCAAATCGCTGTCCCAGCAGTACCCGAACTGGGGTGGGGGTTCCTCATCTGTTCCACTGTTGTGACATGTCTGAGTCCCAGAACAAACCATCCATTTGGCTGTCAAGTTTCTTACAAAGGACAAAACACTTCCACTTTGAAACTGCAGTAGCTTATTTTCAATTCCCCATTTCCTCTGCAGGAGAAGAAACTGCACTGTGATTTTTAATAAACAGCAGTCAAGCTCACATTAAAACACACAAGCTCAATTCTGTAGCAGACAATACAAGCATGTGTTTGTGAACACGGTTAAACAAAAATTATTTGCTGCTGTGAAAAGGATCTATAAGGACCTTTGGAATTATTCACTTGACAAAGCATGAGCCATGGTATACACATAAATGTATTTTATAGGAGAAAAAAAATCCCGTTTCAAACTGTGTTTTTAGTTTGACTAACGGCATCAGATTAGAAAACTGCAGTGCCACCTTTTACCAGCAGAAATACTTTACGCTGAGTTCAGCTTACCTTTGATTTATTCTTTTTTGAAGAAAGCTATGTATAAAATGCAACTGAAAGGAATATAGTTGGAGCTTATAACCTGATGGCACACAGCATTATTTTCTGAAGAAGTGTTTGCTACATTCACTTGTGATTGATTCTTGAAGAGCCAGAGTAACTGTAAGGCTTGTAAGCTATATTTGGCCACTAAGGCTAACTTTTCATCTTATTTAAATAATAAATTAAGAAAATATTAACTTTATTCCTTAACAAAAGGCACGGTACTAGAACCAGAAGGAACTGAAACTCAAAGAGAAATCTACAGTTACCACTCAGACTTGTTAAATGGAGGTCAGAGGGACTAGACTAGTTCTGTTCTCTGATAATGTAACCACATATATTTGGCCTTAGCCTGTCACTTAAACATATCTGACAGCAGGAGCTAATAAGAAAGAAGAGGAAGAGAAGTAACAAGGAGCCAGAAGATGAGTCATTTATTTCATGTTCTAAGACAGAGACAAAAGGAAAGGCAGAATCTGATGGGGGGAGAAGGGAGGCATCTTTGGCAATTTAACTTTGTTAAATACACCTTTTTGCTTAAGATCCTTGAGATATAGGGGATTTTCTCATAATGTGGCAGAGAGTAAAACCACAGAGTGAGTGTGAGAGAGGAAAAGCCAAGTGTGGATATGGTCAAGCTTGTTCAGCAGCTTAGGTCCACTGTGCAGTCTCAACACATTCAAATTAGTGCTGACTATCCCAGAATCAGAAGATGCTTTGGTTTTTAATATGCATTTTAGAGTTCACAAGTAGGTAAATAGTTTGATAAAATTCACAAGTCAGAGAACTCAACTATAACAATCTGCCCTTTCCCCTTTTAATTTGTGAGGAATATGTAACCAGAGCCTGAAGTGATTGATACCCTTGCCACTGAAAGACTATGTGATTGTGAGAAGAAATAACCTTGTGTAAAAGAGACAATGAAAAGCAAGAATGTAATCAATATTTTTAATGCTGTTTTTTACCAAAAATAACAAGTCCTTTTAAGTTCTTCAGTGAATCATCCCAAATACTGTCAATTCAGTTAGATTAGACTTCCACCATAACAGTAAGTTTCTCCAGGACAAAAGATGTATGGTTATAAAGTAACTGTAATTAGTATAACCTCTCATGGTATTAAAGCTACGGGAAATATTGACTTAAAAATGGATTTTACTTTTTTTCAAAAGCCTATCTCTGTTTTCATTTGTTGAGGTGGAAAGCACATATTACTCAAAGACATGCAAGCATATATCCCACTGACAGCAAAGTGAAGCAATATAGTAGCTGTTGCTACCATTATTTTATTGAAAAAGTCCTTGAAAATTCCAAAATGTTTGTATAAGATGTAATTAGATAATTTTCAGATAATAGATCACATAGGTAGTAGATGGATTTTTTTTTTGATCTTGTAAAGGAAGTCCTTAAATACATTCCACATAATTTTAAGTATCAACCTGAATCTTTTGTTTTATTCAATTAAGATAATATGACTCCAGCTGGCAATTGTGATTCAGCAGAGGTACACATGGTGTTCTGCACTAACATATGCAGAATTTCAAAAGGTGCATGAATCGAGTGTATCCTCCTCCTGCAGATAAAGTTCATCTTTTTTTAACATGCAGCTGCTAAGGTTGCTCAAGCATGGGGAGTGATCAAATGTTTACATACTCTTGAGAATAAATACTAAAAATGCTTTTTTTCATAGCATTATGTTAAAGACAGCTACTATCTTTTTCATGAGCCCTCCATGCTTACCACATAACTTCAGATAATTCTTCATACTTTTCTTTTACTTTTATATGTTCCACGTTACAATTTGTTTATAAGGAACTGGCTTAATATTCAAAAGATGTAGAATTAGACTTTGCCAATTATTCCTTGCAATCACTAGATATGAGAAACAAATATCATTTCTAAAAAGTACTTCCCTTACTTTACACTGATCATCAAGACTTTTCTTTGAACCATCAATCTTAAAAAGTATCTAAATAACTGCCTTCTACTCTTTTTAATGTCAAAATTGCTCACTTGTAGGTGACTTTATGGTCTTTCAGTCATGCTGGCCTAGTTTTCTTGTTTTTAAGTGCTGGAGGTTTTGTTTCTTTAGTTTGTACAACTCAGTTTTTGCATCAGAAGTACTATGCATAGCTCTGTACTACTTTGATTCTGCTGGAGATGAGTCATCACCAAAATCCAAATCATAAATGATTGTGTAGCTGCAAATTTCTAAAAGGTTATTCAAACTAATGGTAGCACATTGCAATGTAATATGTTTTAGTGGAATAAAATATGTGATAAAATTAAGGCTAATTATTCTGATGATATCCTGGACATTTATTTACTCTGCTAAAAGTTCTTTTGTGTATCTGGTCATTAGATAATAAGGTAATAAATATACACACTGCAGAATGCATATAAAGCTACTTTTTTTTTGGGGGGGGGGTGTTGGTTCTTTTTTTTGTTTGTTTGTTTTGTTTTGTTTTTGGTAATAGAGATTTAGGAAAAAGGGAGACTAGTTAGTCATCTTTCTACTTCTTAGTTCATAGGAAGCCCCAAAAATTATAGCACTAAGAAATATAGATCTTACAGGAACAAACTTTAGGGCAAATCCTATTTTCTTCTACAATCATAGTGTGTTGCATAAAGTGGAGAAAATAGTATATACTGATTTTTGAGTATTTGTTGACAACCTGCATTGCATCTCATGGGATAAAAAGGAAGCATAGTGTTAATTAAATTACTGTAAAAAGGATATACAAAAATATATCTGGAGAATACTTAGAGATAGTTTATTGCCAAATTAATTACTATCAAATAAGGACCTTCTGGAGTACAACTTTCAAGGCCAAGATGGTATTTCTATTCATATTTTGGAAGATGGAACATAGTGACTGGTTATGAAAACTGTGGACTGCACAAGCAGAATGATTATAAACATTAAGTAGTGAGTACAAAATTTTCTTTTCAAAAAAGAGACACCAGCAAGATAAAGCTCAGTAAGGACTAGTGGCAAGTGACTGTGATTTTTAGAAAAGATCATAAAACAAATGTACAAATAAAAACCAGAGAGAACAGCAGTGCTGAGGAAAAGGTTGTAGGATACTACTAAGAGTCGTGGGAATATGATGTTGCAAGCAAGAGAGATTTCACTCTGAGCGTTTTGTATAAACGAGAGCGTTTTGAAAAGACATACATGAATATACTTCTTATTCCACATTGATGAGCTGAAAATAGAACACCGTATCCAGTCTTTTCTTGTTTTAAGAAAACTGGAGAAAGCCCATAAAAGGTTGTTTAAAAATAAAGATTTTAGAAAACATGAATACATTTTATGAGAGAAATTTTTTAGAAAAAGAAACGGTGACAAAGGATATATGAAAATGCTTTTAGAAATAATCATTATTAGCAGATTATGATCAAGTAGTATTTGTATCTATTCTAAGTTAAAACAAAAAAAAGAAAATGGCTTAATTCAAAACACATAAAATCTAGTTTAACAATTGGAAAACATTCTCTAAAAATAATTAAGTACTGGACTATATTACTCAAGCAAGTTGCTTAGATTCAAAGTTAGATACACAGTTTATTTTATCTTGAGGAATAAGATCCTGATATCAATCAGATATAATTTCCCACCACCAAAATTACTAAAGTTCTAAATAGTGTTTTTCCTTTTTTTGTCTTTTATAATAAATTGAATGTCTGAGAAAAATAAATCATCAAAAACACCCTCAAAAAACCAAAACCATCCCCCAAAAACCAAAACAAACAAAAAAACCCAACAAAAACCACAAACAAACAAAAAACCCCTACAACATTAAAAAAAACACACACGAAACAAACAACAAAAAAACCCACCATGGGAAAGAAAGAAGTGTATCTGATAGACTAGGAAAATAATCTGTAAAGTGCTAAAGAACTTCTCTACAAATTTTTCTGCTTTTATCAATAGGCATTGAAACCCAGCAAATAAGAGTCTGATGAACAAAGCTATTTGCATTCTAGCATTTTTCCAGACAAATTCAGAGACTGATTTTTTTTTTTTTTTTATCTTCCACATCTCGTTATTCAAAGTGCCTTTCAGCATTTGTCTGTTGATTTTCAATTTGCTTTCTTTTGGTCCACATGAAACATGGAAATCCAGAATTAAGCCAGCTGCAGACAACTTGCATTCTGAAAAACCATGCATCCTTTCATAATTCCTACTTGGGCACTTACAATGGTGATGTATTAACTTAAAATAAGAACTTTGGCCTAAAACCCCTTGCATCATAAGCATAAATGCACGCATTTGACAAATTCATTCTCTATAAGAAGGAAAAAAATCTACATTTAGACATCATCAGATGTGATCAACAATATTAA
>VWZF01001273.1:60793-71754 GCA_013396755.1 Sclerurus mexicanus
TCACTGAGAAAAAATGCAGGTATTAAAGATTAGGAAAAGAAGCAAGTGAAGAAAGTATTTCTGGCTGTTTGAATTTAGGTATTTGAATTGGGAAAGACTGCCTTCTTTATACACAAGAAAGCAAGAAACAGGGACTCTGGACATGTAAGAAGCCACATAAGAAGATAAAAAAAGAAAGCTGTTACCTTGGTTAAGCTTCCGGTGGGAAGTGGAGAAGTACAGACTGAATTCAGAACAGATCCTTTCCATGCTCCAGAACCAATATTTTCCCCTGGAACTTCATTCTTAAGCTAGTACAAGAGAGAGTGATGCCCTTCTTCCATCTACAGAGCACATAATAATTGATCAGATTTTGCTGTTCAGAGACATCTCTAACATATTCCATCAGTCTATGAAGCTGTGTCTTTCCTGATCCTTGACAATACCAAGATAAGGAAAAACAAGGTTATTCAAAGTAACAGAGCTGGTGTTAGTCTTTATATAATTGCTGCTTGTCTCAGCTCTGAATTCTAAAGTGCTGATTCAGCGATACCCAAGTATTGTCCTGATAAGTCAAAATGCTTTGGACAGAAAGAAGAGTAAACTACAGAATGTTATGCTTTTTTTATTTTTCCTTAAAAAAAAANTTTTATGCTGTGCAAATACATTGTATAATGCAATGTTCAGTTAGTCACTTGTTCTGCAGCCTTTTCTGCTTAGAATAATTGTATTTTCCGTGAAAGACTAAGACAAAGGAATGGACTAATTATAGCTTGTACCTGTCTAGAATCACCATAGTTTCAATANGTTACAAATCCAGAAAATCTCTTTATAGACCCAGTGAATGGATAGAATGTCTTCTTCTTTGTCTTAAAAGTTTGGCTGCTGTTGTGGAAAATTACTTTTGGCATTTCCATTTGAGTGAGTAGTGATGTAGAGCCATAACACTGTGGCAACTTCAACACATAAGTTTGCTCTCCTTGTTATGGTAACCTTACTGAGATAAATGGAAATATTTATAGTGTATGAAGTCAAACATGTAGAACAATTCTCATCTATTTAACTGCAAAGAACTTTTCCTCTTTAACACATATCATATACATGCAATGTTTTGCCTGAGATAATTTTTGTACTGTCTGTAAGAGCTGTTCTCAAATGGAATAGCAATGTACATCAAATGTACCAGCTACTTAATTTTGCAGTCTCATATGAGAATTGTTGTTGCTTTAGGAACTGCTTTAGTAATCATAAGTCAATTGCCTTAATATAAAAATGTAATAAAGATATTTTTAAATTGTTTGAGTAGCAACAGATATTTGCATTAATTATTCTGACATTATATACAGTGGAACACCTCTTTTATTCTTACTATGCTGCCCTTAGGTTACAGAGGAAAGAAGAATCCTTTCTAGCCTTACATTTTGTAACTCCTATTATGCCAAGAATTTTCAGTTAAGGCTTTTCTTTTTTCTTGCCTTGGTTTCATTGCTGTTATCTATAGCAGACTTTAATTTTCTCTGTTTGTTTTTTTTTTTTTCCCCCAATTCATAGAAGTTTGCAGACAAACCCTTGAAAATAAAGATATAGTTTTAAAATAAACCTTCCTCATCAACGTGCCTAGTCAATTTATATTCATAGCTGCCAAGTACTGAGGCATCATCTTCATCAAATTTTTTATAACATCACAGCTAATTTAATAGTGTTTACTGATTCTGTAAGAATGTTTTCCAGTTCTTCAAGTTTTGGCTCTAAATTAAACAAGGAAATCACACAGAAGCAGACTATGTGGGGATAAGCTCACATGTTTTGTACAAATAAAGTAAAAACCTGAAAACTAAGAGAAAAAATCCAACTACAAACTTCAATTGTTTCCATTTTATTGAAGTACTCCCAATGTGGAAAATTATATTTTTCAATTCATTACGAAATATTCTACTTTTGCACAGTTTTCTTTCAATGCTTCTTTTGCATATATTTTCAATACTTTCCATGTTAAGCTCAAGATGCTTCTTCTGAATAATGTACCAAGAAGGAAATATAAGCAAGTCATAACAGAAGCTGCCTAAATACTTTTCCAGCTGCAGAATGTATGAACACTTTTTTACTAGAAGTATGTAGAGTGGACAGTTTACAATGAGGACTATGAAGTACCATTTGCCATTGTGAAAATGCACCATCTGCAAAGAATTTTGTCTAAGAGCAAAATGCACATTGTTATGCTGTAACTCCTTAGTACAGAAACACATATTAAACAGCTCAGGGCAATTAAGCTACCTTAGAAAAGGTAGTAAATTTAGAACCTAGATACAGCATATATTATATTTGTTAATAAACCACTTATAAAACCAATTCATAAAAAATTCTCTTTCTGCCATCTGCTTTCCTAAAGCTACTTCCGGCTCCCTTCCTCGTTAAATGCATGACATTTTGCAAATACAAATCTGAATTACAAGCAATAGAAAAACTAAGTCTTAAATACACTTAGAGTTTGATGTAATATAAATTCATATTAGGTGAGACAGAATGGAAAGCAAAGTTAAAACCTGGAGGCAGAATTCACAGCTCAGAATTTCCTGACCCTGTTATGGGCTGAGCTCTGATTTTTAGGCAGTGGCGACACAATTGATCTTTTCTTGATAACGAATGAAAAGTAGGTGATAGCTCTGATAAACTCTTGCATTAGCTGCTGTTATGATCAGTCACCTATCCTTTACTTTCCTTTTGGATAGGACTTATCTCTGTTTGGCAAGCCGTTTCACTTTCCTGAGAAGCTGCACCAAGGAAGTGTGCTGCTGCAGCCTCTGGAATCCTCCTGCCCCCGTGGACAAGGAAGGGAGGAAAACACTGCTCAGTTTCAAGCAAATTTGTGCTGAAATGAGGAAAATTGAGGCAAATGTAGATACAGTACCAGATCTTTGAAGGAGTAAATAATGTTTTCATTTCAAAGCAGTTTTCGAAAGGAAAAGCACTTCTATCACTCAGATACACTGTTCCTGTAAAACCTAATCAAGGTCTGCATGAGACAGGGGCATGATGATCCTTCTGGAGCAGACTCCTGTGGCTCCTGGATTTCATGGAAATCTCACCTGTTTTTATGAGACTCTAGCTGGAGATTAAACTGATCCAAAGCTGCTGCTTGTACTGAATAAAGCTGCTTCGGAACTGAGAAAGAAAGCCACGTTCCTGGTAGTCTTCAGCCTGTGCTCTGGCATTGTACCCTCTGACTTTTGTTCTAAGGGAGATGTGGAGCATACTGCTAATATTTACAAGGCATCACTGGTTTACAGGAGTGACTGCCTGAATCCCCATACTGTACCAACAAAACTGCAGTCTGGATGTTTCCTCCCTCCATTCTATAGGCCATGTAATTATTTTCTCAGCTTACCCTGCTACAATCAAAACTCAGGAATGTTCTGGATAAGACGGAAAGACATGAGTTGACAGAAGTTTTGCTTCTATAATAGATGGAAAGAAGTTTCTAATAGCTGGCTGAGTTTAAGTTCTGCTCTCATACAGGCATTTAAGAAATAAAAATCCAAATTCATCCCTTTGTGAATTCCTGCTTTTTTTGCCTGGTCATCTCCTTTGCATAAACGTGTCATGCGAGAGGCTAAAATTGTGAAAGATTCTTGCTTTCTGTGATGAAAGAACCATGTTTTAAGACAGCTGCTGCAGTCTGTCTTTGAGAAAGAAACTGTTGGTGGAACTGCTTTTTTATGGGCCCCCTTGAGTGGTAAGCTGTGATTTATACAGAGATGCTGCCACTGATTGCCTGCATAAAGAAAGCAGCAGGGGACAAATGGCAACACATATGGTCAGATTTCTGCCTGTGAATTGCAGCAGTCAAACTTCAGAGAGCAGGTAGAAAAAAACCACAGCAACACTATTTACATTTGTAAGATAAGGAAAATACCAGAAGATATTTGCAAAAATTTCAGTGTGTGAGGTTTTTAACTAATTATGTGAACTAAAGAACTGTTTACATATTTCTAGGTGTTGAGAAACCTCTGTGTTTTGTTGCAGCATCTTGTTGCAATTCACAGGGATTCATTCCTCTCCAGCATTTATCCTCATTGCAAAACATCTCCATGAATGTTCTTAAAATAGAACTGAACTGAAATTTATTGCTGAAACAAATTCTAGAGAAATTTCTTGGTCTAGCCCAGCTCCTTCCAAACATCACTATGGCTGAAAGATATGAAGACTGAACGAATGATCAAAGCTTGTATCATTTGCCTATTTATTGTCTTATTTAGCCTCTATGCTTGTGCCTGCTTTAACCTCCTTTCCTCCTCTCCCACGTTTGTGCTTACTCTTACTTCTCATTTCTTTCAGAGCAGTCAGATCAGCAGATGCCCTGCAAAATTGCTGTCAATCTATGTTTTGTCCTCCGGAAGTAATCCCAGGCACAGCAGAGACCACAGTAACTTCTGCTCAGTCTGGCCTCAGTATTGTATTTCAAACTGACATGAAGGGTCTGGTCTCCAACTGACAACCCTGTAGTACTGACTACATCTTGGCTTTTGAAAAGCCTCTCTGCTTTAACACCTCCTGTTATCTCAGTAAAGTGATGTTTAAATAACAGAACTAGTTTCAATGAACTGTAGTTGCCATTTTCCTGCTTCTTACTGAGAAAAAATGGAGATAATTATGAAGTGGATGAGCAGGTTTAATGAAAGCCAGTTTCTTTTGGTATATTCCTGAAGCAGCAATCATCATCTGTTTGGCTTTTGAAGAGCAACAATTATAATCACTTAAAATCCCAAGGGGAACAAAAATAGAACTTAAATTAGCATATAAAATATACAGCTGGATTGGGCAAGCCTATAAAAATCTGGGAAAATCATTCTAATTTGAAAGCTATTCAAAATCACAAGCAAAATGAGTACAAGAGTATTTCACATGTTTCTTCCTTTCTTTCCCTTTCTGAAGTAGTAACATAACAACATTTATAGGATTTTCCTAAAACATGGAATGTTTTAGGAAATGAAAACCATTGGCAGGAAACAGCCTAAGTGGAAATAGGCTAGAGGTACATTTTCAACATACCAAATAAACTTAAGTATTAAACCAGCATTTCAGCAGGTATTGATCTCCCAAAACTCTGACTTAACTGTATTGCAAAGTCAAGTGCTAAAATTCAGAGCTGAAAAAATAAAAATATAGCGGAGACAGATAGTTACACATTTCAGTTTTATCAGACAACTGAGCAATGATAATGCCTAAAAGAAACTAACAACAGACATGAGAATAAGTTGCAAAAAATGACACTACCTGTGACATTTCCAGCGCTTATTTTAGATGGTCATTTTTATAGTTAACATAAATTCAGCAATAAGCAAAGAAAATTGTTTTCCTTATGCTGTAATGTCCGCATTTCAAACTGTTACCTTATAATATTAGCTTTTGGAAATAAGTCTTCATTTCAGTAAACTGTGAACTCAAAGATGGAACTCTTTTTAAATACTACTAAATATGTATTACTTTTAGCAATTTTGACTTGAAATACTAGGTCTAGTTATTCTCAGACAAGGTTAAATAAGACTATGCAGCTGCAGGAATGAGATTTAAAAAAAAACAACACCCAAACAAAAAAATTAATAATAAAAAAAAATAATAATTAAAAAAACCCAAAACCCAAACCCAGCTTCTTCTAAAAACGTATTGTGGACAAGAAGATGAAGAATTTGGATTGCTTATATTTATATCAGTACATTAAGTATCTCCTAAAAAGACACTGTCTTGCAGACTCAAATTTATACAGTAGGGTCTGATTCTCATGCCTCTGGTACAAAATACATTGTTTGCCTTTGGTTGGAAGGTTCTACATGCTTAGAGATTTTGAAACCAAAACGAAGCCGGTCTTGAAGGCACCTGAAGTCATAATTTTGAAAAACTTATTTAGAGATTGCAGGATTTAGCTCCCACTATATAGTGCACAAAAATATTTTAAATGGCCTGTGAAATTACTGAATAAATTTATTTTTCTGCATTGCTCAGCTCTGTGATGAGCATCTTGAAGCAAATGTCTGCCCTGCTCCCCTACCCCACTGCAATTTTCAGTTCTTTCCTTCATCCTCACAATTTCAAATAATTTTTATTGCTCCATTATCCTCAAATAGATATCTGTTTTCATATGTGTTACTGTGATTGAGTAAGCATGCCTTCGGAAGCTCAAGCTTCCTGAATGCTGTGTTAAGGCCAAACATTACAGCACACTTACTCATCCTCTCTCTTACTTTAAGGTAATACCAGAGAAGGCCCAGCAGGTTTTTTTGACAGTCTTCCCAAGCCATCTGTTTCATATTCTCTGTGTTTTGAACAACACAGTGTGCCATGGGATGTAAAAACCCATCAGAGCACATTCAGTTTAATGTAAAATCCAGTAGTCACTCACTTTTAAAGAAACCATAATTGAAGATGAGACACTAGGCAGGGAACTTACTTTAATTATTTCCCCCTCTCCCCTCCCAAACTGGCCTTGTAATTTTTTTTTTAATTTAAATGTGCAATATATGTATTAATATACTAAAATATTTTTAATCTTGTATTTCAGTACGAATATTAAAAAAATTTACATCATCTAGATTTAGTATCCCAGCCTGCTTTAATGAACGAAAGACAAAATGCACTCAACAGGCATTAAGATTTTCATATAGCTCAGAACTTTGATTGAGTGGTAAATACTGGCTAAAAATAAGCATCCTGTACTCCCTGGGCCTCAGTGCCCACTCCTGCCACTCTGTCTATAAATTATCACTTCTGCAGATTGTCTGAGTGGTCTGGAGGGCTACAGGAACAAGAGAGTGTGAAATCATGCCTAGAAGGAACAACGAGCTTTACTTCAGACCGTGCTGATCCCAACAGCTAAGACACATTGTAGAAAAAGTAGTCACTGAAGCAGCAAACACTTTATACACATTAAATCATGCTGTTGTATGGAAGGGAGGAAGTGTTTGAAATGGGAATATTTGTAGATTTGTCCCTATTCTGAGGCCTTATGTGGCTGTACCTCTTGACATTGCTAGTGACATCAAGTATTTAAACCTCATATATTTAAATAAATAAATTTTTTAAAAAAGATAGTAAGATAGTTCTCAGAAATGTGCCGATTTTGCCCTTCTTTGTCCACAGATAGAGATGACACTGAGGATTTAATTCCTGAAAGTGATTAACTCTCAGACTGAACACAAGCATCAGGTTGAACAGAGGAAGGGAGTCTTCTCATAACCCTGAGAAAAGCACAGCATCACAACACTCCCAACAGACTTTCTGCATTTCACAGAAACAACTTGTTTAGCCATAAAACTGCTTGCTGACTGCTCAAGTAGCACAACACCCTGGTCACGTTAACCTCAATTCTTATACTTCCAGCTTCTAACAAATACAGCTCTATTTCTGCTAAGCTAGACTAGGCTGACATTTTTGTCACCACACCACCAAATGACACCCAGGGCAAGCAACACAAATTGTGAAGCAAATTTTCAAGAAAAACATAGTTCTCATGAATGCCACTCTCCACCACCTAAATAGTTTCAATACAGATTCTTCTTCACAGATACTTAAGTACATTTTCTTCTACTGCCTGAAGCCTCTGAATGCCTGAACCCTAAAGTAGTGGTCTTAATATCACCAATGCATAAAACCCCAGAAGTTTCAAGGACTGAGGTTTTAAGAGACCTCGTGACTTAAAGGTTAGCTTCTTAAGTATATATTATGTGTTTTGCACTTCTATGATATTTAAAGATTTGATTTCAAGGACCAGGCAAAATTACAAATACTTAGTTCTGTGTAATAAATATGAGGCATGTATCCACGCAAGTATATCCACCAACACCCTGTTATTAATATAGGATTGAGGCAGATTCATGACACCTATGAGTATTATTTGCATTTCTCTAAGAGCATTTCTAAAGTGTTTGTTTTTTTTTTCTTTACAGCCATGTGAAATTATTTGCAGGATTTGGGTCAACAGGTTCCCTTACATGAATCACCAAACATTTCAATTAGGAAAATTAATGGGTTTGAATATTATTTGTCCAAAAAGACCCAGATACCTCCTAAACAAAGCAATGTGATTTTTTTATTTTCATTTTTTATTATTCTGCATGTGAAATCTTAGAATGTGAAAGACTTCACATGCAATGAACTAGGCTTAAAATTTATAAGGTGCTCCAGTGACTTCCTGAATGAAGCTGAGAACAATTCTTAAATGATTCTCACACTTCTGACTAATAAACATCTGCACTATTTGAATATGGAAACTCTGCAACAACTGCAATCTTATTTTTTCATTAGTTACAATCTGTTCTATAGAATTAGGCAAAGCAGTGCCATTTAGAACTTTGATTCCCAAAATTGCAAACTCTTTTCTGAGAAGAATCATTACTGAAAATTAGTAATTGAACTAGCAAGTAGTTCAATATGAAATCATGCTTTGATTATATGTAATCTTCTAAACAGAAACTTGAAAGTATCACAAATCAAGACCTAATGAAGTCATACAAATACTTTGACAGAAAGGAAAGTGTTTGAACTGTGCTTATTCCTAATTTTTAATTATATTAAGGTGCTTGTTACTTTGTTTTGTTTAGTGTCCTAAGTATGAAACAATTGCTGCAATTAACTCCTCTTAGCAGAATAAATACTGCATGCCTCCTGTGCCTTTTTGGCACTTGACATCTAGCAATTCACAGGGATTTTCAGAGATTTTAGGTAGTTTGGTAAGGAAGTAATTCCAAAGCATTATTTAGAAATTCATGGAGAAGCAGAAGAGTGTGACCAGGAAGCTCCAGACAATCACCTTTAAATCTTCCAGAAAATCTTTCCTATTTGATGCAGTTCTGGTACTTTTAGTGTTGCCCTTCAATTTCAACTCTCATTTTTCACACCAAGGCTGGACTTTGAAGTTAGAAAGTACGGTATCAGAATAATTTAAATTCATGTCCTACTTTTCTGCTGTAAAGTAAATGCATGGCCTTCCCACATCACCCCTTGTAACTTCATGCAGAAGTCTGTGTACATTTTGCTCACAGTCAGTGCTCTAATTTTCAGTAACACTTTCTCCAGAAAATCCATTCACATATTTTCAGGAAGGTACTATACACTATGTGTTTGCATGAGCATGCTGACTTTTCCCCCCTAGGTATTTCTAACCACTGAAGAACATAAATCGTTTCCTCTATAATCGTCTAAAATGACTGTCTACAATCATTTACCCAGATACTGTCAAGCAAGACAATTCTGTCAAATCTTGCATCCCCAAGTCTTTTAGTTTTCTTGGTTGTCAAAGCCTTTTGTCAGCAGTTTGGGTTAAATTTGATCTTCAGCTTTCTTATCTTTTTTGTTAGGATTTTTTGTTTGTTCGTTTGGTTTTGGTTTGCTCTGTTTGTTGGTGGTGGTGTGTTGTTTTTTTTTTAATGTCCCCTCTCACTAATGCATAACCTGTGATATCTCCACAACCAGATGCAGGTGAGGGTAAATGAAGATCCTGTCTGTGTCACCACACTGCAGCAGAACGGGTGGGCTCTGAGCCGAGAGTACAAAAGGGTGGTCGCGGCCACCAAGTTCACTTTTAGGGGAGTTTCCTGACGAATTCAACTTTTTTCCCTCCCTGTGTTCACCATTTTTCTCCTGCATGGTGCTTAAAATATGATGAAAATAAAAGGTAAGTGAGTCATTAGTAAAGACATCAAAATTATAAATACTTATAGCACTTAAATTCCATGTGGTTGCTATAAATGGAAAATATTAATACATGTGGAGGATCCAGTCTCCTTGGAGAAACAGCCTGATATGAATTTAAAAAAAAAAACAAAAAACACTGGCTACAGAAATATGTGTACAGTTTACCACCTGCAGTTTATGAGAATGGTTTAGTCAACTGCAGGCAATGCATGGTCAGACTCTCCAGGATTTATTATTCTGAACAAGTGTTAAACTGAATATACTCATATACTTAAATTTCACAAATTGTGAACTTTTTCAGAGGAAGAATAGTATTTTTGAAAAGAACACAGTTCAAGGCAAACTAATACTGCATCACCTGCATGGTCACCCAACTGTATTTGTGGAAAATATTAACCTAAGCATTGCTGCCTCTGTATCAGCAACATTAAAATAAAAGAAAATAAATTAGTAAAATAAAATAATCCCCCCTTGTTTATTAAAGATAAAATGATCATGAGAAAAAAACAGTCTTGACTGTAGCTACTGCTAGAAGTCTATATTTTGAAGTCTTCTTACCCATGTCAGACTTCATTTTTTTCCCACCTGTCTTCTCCTCTATTTAGACTCACTTTAGAGTAGCTCACTTTGGACTGCAGGTAAGTTCTGGTCCTTGCAACAAAGGTCAATAGCCTAAAAGCGTCATCAGAACAGTGACTAGATTTATAACTGCTGAAAATTATCTGTACTGCTTTAAGTAACAGTGAAGTTAAGTAATACTGACTTACTGCTACTTTCCACGGAAATCATTCTATTATTCTAATATCCACAGAATGAGGTCGATGCAAGTTAACTGTTACTGCCTGCCACACGACATAAATTCTAACCAATTGCTAAATGTTGCAATGAGCACAGTTACCTATGCTAATCATGCGGCGAGGAAACTTACTATTCCTTTAGCTGGCTCAAGCACCTATAAATATCCATCCCTTAAAAAAATAAAATCAATTTGACAGATTAGGTAGATAGATAGATAGATAGATAGATAGATAGATAGATAGATAGATAGATAGATAGATAGATAGATAGATAGATAGATAGATAGATGAAAATCAGCCGTCACAGTGCACTGCCCAGCTCGTTTTGTGAGCTGGTGCTCCGCAGGAGGGAGGTGGGGTTCTCTGCCGTGCACCCAGACGCCTCGGCGTGCCAAGGTGCTGTTTCGCCGCGGTCCGCAAAGGACACCGGCGCGGTGTGAAGGTCGCCTGCAGGCGGCACCGCCCCGGCCCGCCCCCCCCCCCGCCCCCCCCAGGCCC
>VWZF01001273.1:71899-123147 GCA_013396755.1 Sclerurus mexicanus
TGCCCCGCCTGCACCTCGCGGGGACACGAGGTTTATCTTACGTGCGAGAATTTTCTCCTCCGCCAGCCCCCATCGACAGTGGTTGCTGCTGCCTTTCGTTTTTTCTTTTCTTTTTTTTTTTCTTTTTTTTTCTTTACCCCGATTCCAGAAGAAATTGCAATGATTAAAAAAAAAAAAATAATACACTTACCATTCTGACCTCATAGTGCTTTGTCATGGGCTTAAGAAAAAAAGCCCACAGACACGTATATACACACACGCGCGTGTATTTATGCGTTCTCAAAACAGATGTCGCGGAGGGGATGGGGGGAACTGCTGGGCTGCGAAGGACACCTAGAAATAAGCGCACAAAAGGATGCCGAGCCACGCAGCCCGGACCCCCCCTCCACCGCTCTACAGACCGCTCAGGAAAAGCAAAGGAGGTGGGTGGAGAGGCATGGGTAGAGGGGAGGGACCCACGCTCCCATCCGACTGCAAGAAGCAGCCGCCTTATAAAAGAAGGAAAAAAAAAAAAAAAGGCCAAGCCCGCCGGCGTGAGGCGGCGATCCAGCCCCGGGGATGATGCTGCCAAAGTCCGCACCTGGCAGAGCCCACAGCGCCGTCGGGGTGCAACATCCCAGTCATACAGTCATCGGGCGGGCTGTGGCTCATCTCGGCAGATCTGAACGTCCTCTGTTACTTCGAGCGCCTCTAGAGTTACTCCCCCAGTCTCCTCATCTTCCCCTATGCAACTGATGCGGTGCAAGAGCATCGCTGGCGACACATTGTCCTGCATTGCTGCCCGGCGGGACGGGCGTCCCCTGTCCTGGGTAACCTGTGCTACCTTCCTGGCACCCTCATGGCCTTTGACCAAAACTGTTCCTCTGGGCCTTCCGTGCCGCTGGAGGTGGGGAGGTGTGACACTAAGGGTTCAGTGAATCTCATCCAGGATGTCTCTCCAGACAGAAGCCGCTTGTGCATGTTTGACAGNGCCGCGCTGCCCCGCCTGCACCTCGCGGGGACACGAGGTTTATCTTACGTGCGAGGATTTTCTCCTCCGCCAGCCCCCATCGACAGTGGTTGCTGCTGCCTTTCGTTTTTTCTTTTCTTTTTTTTTTNCCCGCCGGCGTGAGGCGGCGATCCAGCCCCGGGGATGATGCTGCCAAAGTCCGCACCTGGCAGAGCCCACAGCGCCGTCGGGGTGCAACATCCCAGTCATACAGTCATCGGGCGGGCTGTGGCTCATCTCGGCAGATCTGAACGTCCTCTGTTACTTCGAGCGCCTCTAGAGTTACTCCCCCAGTCTCCTCATCTTCCCCTATGCAACTGATGCGGTGCAAGAGCATCGCTGGCGACACATTGTCCTGCATTGCTGCCCGGCGGGACGGGCGTCCCCTGTCCTGGGTAACCTGTGCTACCTTCCTGGCACCCTCATGGCCTTTGACCAAAACTGTTCCTCTGGGCCTTCCGTGCCGCTGGAGGTGGGGAGGTGTGACACTAAGGGTTCAGTGAATCTCATCCAGGATGTCTCTCCAGACAGAAGCCGCTTGTGCATGTTTGACAGGTTTTTACCCTGTCAGTTGTGGAATATTGGTGATCAACATGTACATCCATACATAAACTTTTATATTTGCAAAACACACTTCTTTGACTCCCTCTCCCCTCACACACCTTTCCTTCCCAGAGGTTGGCATAACTCCTCTTAAAACCAGCCTGTTAGCTCCCATGACATGGAGCTATGGAACCCATGGCTGTAGACACCTTTGGCTGGAAAGTACTGCCTTCTTCTCTGTCTTCTGCGCACATCAGAAACTCATGCTGCTGCCTCCTTCTCCTTTGCTCAACAGCTTCCCTTCATGCCTCTGGGCTGTCCACTGAAGACCCAAGCTCCTCTGTAGTTATCAGTTCCTGTCCTAGCACAAGGGCACACTTCATTCCCTTGCTTTGTCTTGTGAGTTCGGATGAGCCTTTTTGGATAAATCAAATAAAAAGGAACTGAAATTCTTGAAAGTCCTTTATTTATCTTAACTCATTTTTGGTTCACTGTTTCCCCGCTTATGATAGGCACCAAAAATACACAGTTTTTAACCTTGCTGAGATGCTTGAATCTATAAAAGAATGAGAAAGGATGGTTTGTGTTTATTAGCTGCATTTCTCTGTGCCTGAGCTGGGGAGCAAAATACAAACAACAAACTCAAACATTTTTCTTTCAAAAATTATATACACAGAATGCATACTTTAAAAATAGCATTATTCTCATGCATAAAAGTATAGACTGTGCATAGGCTGTTATGACAACCATGCCTGAGAGAGAACTTGGTGTTTTGGACCTCAGTTTTGCCAGAGAAACTGGGAGATGAAAGTCATGTTTAATGTTTTCTCAGTAAGTCATTATGTTGATCTCTACAGGAACCCATATCTGTGGACAGAGAAGTAGAGGTCTGTGTTTAGAGGAAGGCTCATTCCATCCATAGCCCACATGGAAATTGTGCTCTGCTCCTGCCCAATGACAGTGGATGATAGCTTGTTAAGGAATGTTAGGAGGAGCAAAGCCCTCAACAAAGTCTCTAAGCATTTGGTGGTCACAAAGTTGTTGTGTCCAGTGTTTGTACAGGGCTGTGGGAGAGAAGAGTTCATGATGGAAGAAATTATGAAAGTATATAAAAAAAAGAAGATCTGTTGAGCAATACTTCCATTTTTATTTTCTTATTTAGAAAGTATATACTGGATATGTTTGTTCCAAAAGACCATCTAGGCAAGAGTCCTGTAGTAGTTGCAAGGTCAGTTTTTGAAAGCCATGTCCTTCTCTGCCTGTTTCATAATGTTCCTAATCTCTCTGCAGCTTTTACAAACACTACTTCATTAAAATTATGTCCTGTTAGCTACTGAAGTCAGAGCAATTGCTTTACACTGTAGTGGGTGTTGAGGTGAATATAACTTTTCTTTAGTCTGTTCTTAGATTCTTCTGTGTATTTCTATCCTGCTTCAATGTTCACCCAGTTTTAAATTACTGAAAACAGTTGGAAAATTAGTGCATTTCCTCAGCGTTGTCAGGAATTCATGTAGATGAGGATGACTGTCTTTGGTAATAGGAAACCTTTACACTGACAAGACTTATGTCCCTTCAAAAATGTAATTAATGAAAACATGTAATTAATGTAGAACATTATAGGAGATGGTAAAGATATTTCGTTGGTTAGCCTAACAATGAACTGATAAATGTGTTTGGGAATAAAAACAATAATAATAATACCACCATTTGATTACTAAGGATCACCTAACTTTCTAACTGAGAACTTTTTTTGGTCTTCTTACTGAGGGTTATTTTTGTTCTCCTCCTCTTCTGGATTTTATACCAGATTACAGATAGCTGAACCTGAGTAAAGTAGGGATATAAGGTATCAGCTCTTGAGTGATTACAGTGTTTGATTATGAGACATTTCAAAGCCAAAATCACCCATTTGGATCATTTGGATCATTTGGTCTTTTTCAACAGATTTTATGCTCTCACAATCTCTGGCTTTACCTCAATGTTATTTACATAACATACAAAAACCAAAGAACAATTAGTTTCTTTTTAGATGCTAGGTAAATGTTATGCCCTCAGATTTTAATCAGCCAGTGCAAATATCATCAGAATATAATGCATTTGCTACATTTTTCTCATTATATCCTCTAAGAAAATGGCTAATATTATTCATTTCAGTTTGTGTGTATGAACTTATGTTTAGATCTAAGTTGCTGGGTATCTGTTGATTCCAGAAATACTCAAGTGTTTTATTAATAGCATTATTAAAAAAAAAAAAATCTAAGCCTTACTGTTCATTGTGGATTTGGGTGGAAATGTGTCTTCATTCTGGACTCTGGAAAGTGAATATTAATAAATTATAAGTGTTGGTCTTGGCTTTTTGCCAAGATGAGATGACTTAGGCTTTTTGCTTTATATATCTCTTGGTATGTGAGGTGACTTTGGTTTATCATTCTCAGAATAAGTGAACTGCCTGCTTAAATTATAGACACACCTGTAGCAGAAAAGGATGTGAGTCTCCTAACTGAAATGACAGGAGTTGTCTCCTTTCTGTCTTTCATTTTGGGATTCTGTATAAGCAGTTTCAAATTTTCTCTTCTGCCCTGGGGCTTGGCTGTATTTAGGTACCATCTGGAAAGCAGAGACAGAGTAAAATATGTAAATTTTGGCTATTAGTAATTTCTTATTCTAAACACAGAGGTACTCAACCTTTAGCAGGAGGAGTCATGTCATCGTGTCGTCAAACAGTACTACAGAGAGCCACAAAACCATTAAACCATTGTGTTGTGGCTTCTTTGTGCCAATAGCTGGTGATGCATCAGTGTTATCAGATGTTGCTATAATACACTTACTCAGCTTCATGATACAAATGCAACATCATTTAGTTTCTGCTCCTTTCACTCCAAGTCCAGTTGTTAAAAAACAATGAAAGATTCACCACACTTCATGTCCTTATGGTCAGAGGGGTGCCATCTTTCCTCTCACTCCTCTTGGCAAAGGTATTTGATTTCTCTGTTCTGTGATGTTACTACAGCTATTGTTGCAAACTTCCACCCTTCCAAAGTTAGTATTCAAGGAAATGTAGAGGGCAAAAAAGTGCTAGCAACTCATTTACAGAGGGTTAGACTTATTTTCACTTGGGAGCTGTGGCAGTGGTGAGCACACTCACACACAGACACACCGACAGCAAAAGCCAACAACAGTGACAATTTTATTAACCCAAGGCTTCTCTTTCATACTTTTTATCTGTCCATGTATACATATGTCACACTCTATTAGCCAAGCACTTTTGTCCGTGAGTCTTAGACCGTCTTCTGATAGGTAGTTTGCATCTCTCCTCATGCTGGTAAGACTCAAAACACATCTTGTTTTTCTCAGTTGTTTTCTTTCTTTCTTTCTTTCTTTCTTTCTTTCTTTCTTTCTTTCTTTCTTTCTTTCTTTCTTTCTTTCTTTCTTTCTTTCTTTCTTTCTTTCTTTCTTTCTTTCTTTCTTTCTTTCTTTCTTTCTTTCTTTCTTTCTTTCTTTCTTTCTTTTTCTTTCTTTTTCTTCTTCTACTTTCCCATGACACTGGAAGGCCATAGACTTATTTTTCTCCACTTGCCTATGCTCACAGCTGCATCCTTCCCAGGCCAAAGGTGTCTTCAGCCCAAAAGTCTCCAACAGGGAGCCCCTAAGTGGAAAGTATATTAACTTTCATTTTGGTCCTTCCAGCTGCTGGTCTGTGTCAGTCCACTACAGCCATCCCTGCAGGTTTTGGATTCACTTAAGAAATTGAAGAATACCACTAAATGAGAAACACAAAAATTGTAGTTTAAAAATCAACAGTATAAAATAAATAAGAAAATTTCACTTAGAAAGTGAATAGACGAACAAGAGTTGTGATAAGTGATCATGAAGCTGATGGCTGATAAAATGTTTGCACATCCAGATTGTGAACACTGAAGAGTTGCATTACTTATCCATTGAAACAACTACCAAGAAATATATGAATCACACCACTAAATTTGAGAAATAGCTTTGCTTTTATTTCTCCTCTTCTTCTACTTCCTATCCATTAGATAAAGACCTTTTGGGAATGATTTTCATTGTAATAAATGTGTGTGGTTCACTCCTTTTTATCTAGTTGCATGGCAAAGAGGTTTTTCTCTCTTTCAGGAATTTCTTAAGCCACTCTGGAGGCTGGTCACTGAACAGAAGAGGAAGCAGGCTCATTAGGAGAACTACAGTTAGGTGTGTGCGTTAGTCATCACCAGGAGACTCTGTAGTGCTGGAGGAAATTTACCATATTTTTCATACTAGCTTGTAATCTTAGGGGGAATGTGGGTATCCATTATTTCCTTTAAAAGAAGCTAAACTTACAAACATTTTGATGAAAGATTGACTTTTGGAAGACAAATCCTTGCTGTTAGGCATAGAAAGATTTAAAGGCAGATAAGTACGCTGACTTGTTTTATTTTGGTTACACAGTTCAAGTGATTTGTTTCTAATGTAAAACTATCTTTACTTTCAAAGTACCTTTCACTCAGACATCTTAGAATTTATTTAATTTGGTGTTCTCTTGGTCTTGTGAGATAAGTGCATTTTTATAATGCATTTTGAAAATGGTTAAGCCAAGTCAAAATCAATGAGGAAATCTACTTCCATCATCACTAGAATTTCTATAATGAAACATGAAAATCTGAAAAAGAATTCTAGGTCATTTTACTATATTCCTGAGAAATTTGAAAAAACAGGTCTTTGCAGCTGTACTTCATTGCAAATACAAATTTTCTCTTTCTTCCATGCCCGCTCCCATCGCTAATTTAAAAAGGTATTGGGCATACTTAAAAACTTCATCCATATGCACAGAAAATAGAGAAAAAGAAAGAAACAGAACATATACAAACCCTACTATTGATACAGTTGTTAATTTAGCTGATGAATTGAGTGACAACAGTTCCTACCAAAAGTGAGTACCAGGCCATATGTGCAAAGTTGTATGTATCCAAACCTTTCAATCTCACACATATTTTATTTCTACTAGCAATAGCAATAAACTTCTACCATGTGTAGAAGTCTTTGATGCAGCATCACAAAAGATTACAATTAGAATTAAAGGCATCTAATGTTCCTCAGAAAAAAAAACATTACTTTTAAATTAAATGTATTTAAAATTTCTATGATTTATTAGTGATGTGACTTAATTTGGTGATTTGTTCTGACAGAGGACACTTTGCTGAAGACAGGCTTTTGACCATACTTTATACTAATTGACCAGCATTTTGAGGAGGGGGAAACTAAAAAGTATGTAAGCAGAATGTATGGTTGTACACAGTTAATTTCTTTGCAGGATGTTTTAATGCTAGAATAGTCATCAAGAAATAGTTGAAAGAATACATGAAATATGCATCTTGTTATATGCCACATGACAATCTGGCTCAATATCCATTCAGCTTTAGTTTGACTGTATCTTAATATAGGAAGGTTGGTGGCAGGAAGAGCTCAATGAACCCATGACCTCATAATCTGTTGGCAAAATTCTGGCTGACTGTCACAAGGCCAAGATCTCCCTCTGCGTTTCAGGCTACAATAAAATTGGTTTGTGAGTGCAAGTGAATTGCTGCCTGAAACACAGCACACTGCAGGTGGTGTTGGGTTTTATGTGAGAGTCTGGCTGCAGCAGGACAATAGCCAGGCAATGATGTTTTGAGCAGTTTGGTGAATGGTCACAAAGTGTGAAGGATCAGTATCAAGAACTATTAATTTTCGTCCTCACCTCAGACACCAAATCAGTAATTATATTTAATTAAAAAATCATATTCATAGGTAAAACAGAAAGGAGGAAATATAATTTGTTTCTCTGTGGACTACAAGAATGGTTTGCTAAGCAGGAATGCTTAACAAAACTCAGAAAGCACTCTTCATAGCAGGTTGAGAAAGTAGCTTAATTTGGAGGACAATGAGCTTGCCATACATATATGGAAGGTCCATTCTCTAACTTGTTGTGATTTTGTGTTAAAATAAATACTGTACTGTTTCCTTGGGACCAAATTTTTGTTTTTCACCTCAGATCAATGGACTAATGATGCTTCAGCACTCTGGCTGCATAGTCTGGAATTCCTAAAATAAGGACATTTTCTCTATCCAGAATGCCTTTTTTTCCTACTTCTTTCTTATAACTAAGAGACATTTTAATAATTAATGATTAATCTGAATGATTTAGGTTGCAAAAGTGTAATGGAGCTGGTACTGCACAAAATCACAACACAATTAGATTTCCATTAAAAAGCCACAGACCTTTATGGAAATTTTAGTATGAGCACCAAAATTGTAATAGGCACTAAAATGTAGTTTTCACTAGTATTCTTCTTGGATTTGGATTAATTCTGGGTTCTTTTAAGCTACTATTTTTTCTTACAATCACATTCCTCAAGCTGTTCCTTTTGTTTGTAAAGTCCACAGGTGTCTAACTAAAATCAGCATTTACTCAGAGACGGCACATATATCTGTCTCAGTTTCAGCTGAGATAGTTTTCGTCTTAGTAGAAGGTACAGTGCTGTGTTTTGGATTCAGTGTGAGAATAATGATGATGATACACTGATGTTTTGGCTGTTGCTGAGCAGTGCTCACCCTGCATCAAGGACTGCTCAGTGTCTCATGCTCTGCCAGAGAGCAGGTACACAAGTGGCTGAGGGGACAACATGTCCAGGACAGCAGACACAAACTGGCCAAAGGGATATTCCACACCATGCCCAGTATATAAACAGGAGGGAGCTGACCAGAAACAGCTGATCACTACCTGGGGATTAACTGGTGGTGAACAATTGTGTTTATCATTTGTCTTTTTGGGGTTTTATTCCTCTCTCCCTCTCCTGTTCAGTTCAATTAGTAGTAGTAGGAGGAGTACACTGCCAGGTTACCTTGTTTGTGTGTGGCACCATTGCGTTAATAACTTTACAAATATGTAGAATGAATGGTGTGTTGGTTTTTCAAAATATCCCACCAAACAGAGGAAGTGACAGGATAGTGACAACTGAACTAGTGTTGAAACGGAAACAATTGATCCTTATAACAGGATTTAAATACAGAGTACTGTTACAGGAATAATGATAAGTAAAAGGAAAGAATAATGATGAATAGAAGGAAAGAAGAAGTAAACCCAGTAATTTTCTAGCAATAGCTAATTTCAGTGGTGCAGGTCATATAATTTTACAGAAAAATGATACATTCTTGACTTTTCAAATATAGACATTATTGTAGTGAGTTTGTGTGGTAAGGTTTTCATAGAGGGGGTTGCGGGGCTGGCTTCTGTGAAAAGCTGCTACAATACAAGCTTCCCCCCATGTCTAGCAAAGCCTATGCCTGTCAGCTTCAAGGTGGACCCACTGCTGGTCTACGCTGAGCCCATCTGTGACAGTGTTGTTGCCTCTGGGATAAGATAGTTAACATGGAAGAAAAGTTAATTGTGCAGAAAAAAATTGCAGCCTTAGAAGGGAGGAAAGAGAACATGTGAGTGGAAAAGCCCTGCAGACACCAATGCCAGAGAAGGAGGGAGATGACATGCTCCCAGGCCCTGGAGCAGAGATTCCCTTGCAGCCTGTGGTGAAGATCATGGTGAGGCAGGCTGTTGTTGCCTAAAATTGCAGAAAAAACCTTTTGAGACAATATTAATATAAATAAAGTAGAAAATTGGTCTTTAATGAAAGCGCTTTCAGGTGCCACAATACACAAGAGCATACCCACTACAGGTTTGTTACAAATTTATAACAATACTTAATTATCATATCTAATGGGTACTTCCAACCTGAAAACCATTTGCCCTTGGTACCACCTTCAAAACTGCCTCATTGGAGCCCCTCCAAGGGTTCTGGGCCTTCTATCTTGCTTTGAATAAAATCATATCTTCCAGGTGCATGTGTNCTTAGCAAACAAAGGAATTAATGCTCATTGGCTATACAATTCTCCTATTCTAATGGTTAAATGACTCCCTCAGTTCTCATGCCAGTTAGTCCACATGCTCAGTCTTTCTTTTCTTCTGAGCCAATGGTTTCTTGGTTTGGTGATCATGATCTCTCCCTGCTGGAATTACCTATACCCAGTCAGAGCTAATTTCAACACAGTTGCTGAGTTGTCTTTTCTTTCAGCCTGTAAATTCTGCATTCTTTTTGTCCTTTATCAGTGATACATTCTTTTCCCCAAGCTTTTTTAACCTTCCCCTAGGTCTGAGATAACACCTGGACAATAGTACCACCTTTATCTTAAGTTCCCCTTATGGTGGAGTAACTTGCAGCCAAAGTTCCAAGTATCCATGGAGGCATATTTTTGACGGCGTCCGTGGACATTGGTGTAGCAGATGCCATCTGTCCCATAACTTGGGGTGATCTTTTTTTGACCTGTGATATGTGTATGAGGAGTTTCTTCTTTACACAGTTTGCCACAGTGGGAATTTTTCTCTGGATGCATTAACTAGGATGTGCTAACCAGATCTCNCCCGAATGAAGGTGCAAATGAGACCATATGCCAAAGTCTGTAATATAGATTTTATTTAACAAGGAATGTCATGTAGATAGAAAGAAATAGAAAAGAGAGAAGAGAAAGGTAGAGATCAAGCAAAGATAGTCACCACCTATAGATCCAGCGGCAACCCAGTGGTCCTTCTTCTCCTTGGCTTCTTGGCAATGGGGGATCCCAGGCCATTCAAAGCTTTTTGCTATTTATACATCTTAGCAAACAAAGGAATTAATGCTCATTGGCTATACAATTCTCCTATTCTAATGGTTAAATGACTCCCTCAGTTCTCATGCCAGTTAGTCCACATGCTCAGTCTTTCTTTTCTTCTGAGCCAATGGTTTCTTGGTTTGGTGATCATGATCTCTCCCTGCTGGAATTACCTATACCCAGTCAGAGCTAATTTCAACACAGTTGCTGAGTTGTCTTTTCTTTCAGCCTGTAAATTCTGCATTCTTTTTGTCCTTTATCAGTGATACATTCTTTTCCCCAAGCTTTTTTAACCTTCCCCTAGGTCTGAGATAACACCTGGACAATAGTACCACCTTTATCTTAAGTTCCCCTTATGGTGGAGTAACTTGCAGCCAAAGTTCCAAGTATCCATGGAGGCATATTTTTGACGGCGTCCGTGGACATTGGTGTAGCAGATGCCATCTGTCCCATAACTTGGGGTGATCTTTTTTTGACCTGTGATATGTGTATGAGGAGTTTCTTCTTTACACAGTTTGCCACAGTGGGAATTTTTCTCTGGATGCATTAACTAGGATGTGCTANATACCCAGTCAGAGCTAATTTCAACACAGTTGCTGAGTTGTCTTTTCTTTCAGCCTGTAAATTCTGCATTCTTTTTGTCCTTTATCAGTGATACATTCTTTTCCCCAAGCTTTTTTAACCTTCCCCTAGGTCTGAGATAACACCTGGACAATAGTACCACCTTTATCTTAAGTTCCCCTTATGGTGGAGTAACTTGCAGCCAAAGTTCCAAGTATCCATGGAGGCATATTTTTGACGGCGTCCGTGGACATTGGTGTAGCAGATGCCATCTGTCCCATAACTTGGGGTGATCTTTTTTTGACCTGTGATATGTGTATGAGGAGTTTCTTCTTTACACAGTTTGCCACAGTGGGAATTTTTCTCTGGATGCATTAACTAGGATGTGCTAACCAGATCTCACCTCTGCCAGGCCTGGATTTAGCGCCATCCTGTTACTTTCTCTATGCTCAGTTCTGTGGCCTTAGCAGTGTTTGAAACAGGCAACTGTGCTCTTTAACTCCTTACACGCCTGTAGCCCCTGGAGGATCCCGTGTCAGAGCAGGTGGATTCCTGAAGGAGGCTGTGACCCTGTGGGAAGCCCATGCTTAACCAGGGTCCTGGCAGGACCTGTGGACCTGTGGACAGAGGAACACGTGTTGAAGCAGGTTTGCTGGCAGGATTTGTGACCCTGTGGGAGTCACACGCTGGAGCAGCCTGTTCCTGAAAGACTGCACCCCATGGGAGGAACCCATGCTGGAGCAGTTTGGAAAGAAATGGTCCATGGGAAGGACATAAGTTGGAGAAGTTAATGGAGGACTGTCTCCTGTGAGAGGGACCCCACACTGGAGCAGGGGAGCAGTATGAAAAGTCCTTTTCCTGAAGAGGAAAGAATAGCAGAGATTACCTGTGGTGAACTGACTGCAGCACCAACCCATGCTGGAGCAGTTTGGAAAGAAATGGTCCATGGGAAGGACATAAGTTGGAGAAGTTAATGGAGGACTGTCTCCTGTGAGAGGGACCCCACTCTGGAGCAGGGGAGCAGTATGAAAAGTCCTTTTCCTGAAGAGGAAAGAATAGCAGAGATTACCTGTGGTGAACTGACTGCAGCACCCATTTCCCATCACCCTGTGCCAGTGGAGTGAATGGAGGGAGAGAAATCAGTAGTGAAGCTGAACCTGTGAAGAAGGGAGGAGTTGGGGGAAAGGTGTTTTTAGGATTTGATTTTATTTTTCATTGCTCGTCTGATATGATTGGCAATAAATTAAACTGGGTTCCCCAAGTTGAGTCTGTTTTGTCCATGGTAGTAATTGCCGAGTGATCTTCCTGTCTTTAACTCGATCCAAGAACTTTTTGTTATATTTTTTTTTCCCTCTCCAGTTGAGAAGGAGAATGATGAAGTAGTTTTTGTGGGCACTTGACATCCAGCCAGAATCTACCCACCGCAATTATATAGTCAATTTGCCACTGTGTCTCCCTAATAAGTTTTCTTTGATTACTTTCTTCATTGGAGAAATTTAATGTAGCTTATGAATATTTATGGCTCTCAATAAAAATAATGTTGCATAGTATATACAAGATTTTTCAAATTTGTAAACATTCTGGTAGGTGTACATAGCAGTAACAGTTTTGGCAGGAAAGGTGATAATATGATTTAAAGAGTTGATCTCAGCTAAAACTAAAAGTGAAAGCAGGAAAAAAGGTGTCCCAAAATGGTTCAGAAGGAGGTACACCAAATGTTGTCACTCTGTGTTAGAAACTTCCTAATTGCTTTAGCACTCACGAACTACCAGGGGTACTACCAGTCTAGTTTTTCATGATTTTCTACTTCACCTGAATATGTGCTGTGCATAGGTATTTGAGGTATTATTTCACTACATGTTTGCAATGGAGATAATAAAAAAAATCCTAAATTTTCTACAAGTTTAAAATAAACAGCCACTAACTTTATCGTGAAGAGGTTTTTGACAATTACACTTAAGATGGTTTCCAGCATAGTTTTCTGTTGATTTATGATTTCTTTGGAATATATGCACGTGTTTTATACATGATGATCATATGTCACAGAGTCCTGATCAAAAGAAAAAGAAAAGGTGTGTTTTTTGATACAGTATGAAATATTTATTTCTCTTCTGTTGTCTTTAGCACTTCATTGCTTCAGCTGATGTATTTTTTACTTTCTCGTTTGTTGGAAGAGAGGTTGAATGTGCAAATGCTGCCAGTGCAGAGCTGTGATTTCATTTTGGTGGTTCACTTCATCATCTGCATCAATGCTGCAGAATGGGTGATGCACACAATGTGGGGAATGAATCAGCTGCTGCTTTTGCAGACTTGTTCGAGGATAGTAATTCCTAGAAAAATTCTTCCATGAGGGTTTGGTTATAACTCACCAAAGATTGGAAAGTTAAGGACACAAGAGTTGAAGAGCAGTGTGGATGTCCTCTCTATTTACTATGTTGATTGTATACTTTAGTAGATTTATGACTGCTCTTAAATGAAATAGCTTAATATACCAAAGCCATTAGGAGCTCCTCCTGTAATGGACAGATTTGAACAGCTCTAAATGGCTTAATTAAGGGCTGCAGCCATGTTTACAAATAATCAAGAAGCACCATGCCTTCAGGAATGCCTGTTTCTCTACTCTTAATATTGTTTTAATATTAACTGTAGTGATCCAACCAATACTATCTTTGAAAGCTTCTGGTGTTTTTCAGAACAAGCTAAGGTGCACATTAAAAGCAAGGAGATTTTAATATCTCTAAAATATAAATTTCATGATGCCCCTGTAGAAGAAAGAGACTTCTGAGCAGTAAGAAAGATATGCATGCTATTTAGTCTTTTATTATGTTCTTCATTTTGTTTGGGTAGGTTTGTTTGTTTTTTGGTTTTGTTTTTTTTCTTTTTTTTAATTTGCATTGGATACATGCCATATTCTACCAAAATAATCAGACAGTTAGCAAACCACAGCATCTGCAAGTTGGTAGATGCCAATCTGTTTGCACCAATTTTATTCTACCCACTGTTTTTATTTTGGCTCATACATTGTTGCTGACATCCAAACTGGTGGTGGTAACTTGAAACAGACACTAAAAAGTGTATTTATTTAAATGTGTCTGAATTTACAGTGTGCAATATTTAGAGCTGACGAGCAACCTCTCTGTCAATTCAAAACTCCATGCTTATTTGAAAAATATTGTAGAAATGTACCCATTAGAGACAGAAGATTTTTTTATACCACTCTCTACATGAGTGCATCACTCTTGCCTTAGTTACAGCTTCATGAGTTTGCTCAGCATTAAGTATACAAATAGGTTATAATTTTGAATATAGTTTCAATTATATTTAACATAAAAACCATTAGCCTTGGATTAAAATTAAAACTCTATCCTCAACATATGTTATACTAATAAAATACTTCTGGTAATATATCCCAGTTTCAAGCCCATATAACAGGCCAGACATTAGATCCTAGAATAAGATTACAACAAGATAAGTGTGGATAATAAAACAAACCTTCCTTCTCCCTTAACACAGCTGAATAAATGTCAAAACATATTTGCTGACTGTAGGAAATATCTAGTTATCACTGTATTCTGAAAAAATGCAATATAATTGTATGGAAATTCCTCCAACATTTTTTATTAGTCCTGCTTCTTTCTCAGAGTGTCATAAAGATGCACTCTTTTACAAATTGAGCATTGTACCAGAAAGACTTTGTATTTTGTTCACTTCAAACTGTGAAATACCTAGTATGTTAGGCCCACATTTCTGATCCATCCTTTAGTGTTTGTCCTCTCTTTTATGGTAATTTCTGACTTGAATCTCATAGGTCATTATTTTTCCAAATCCTGCAGATCCTGTAGGCCTATATGACCTTTGAAAGTCATAGTGTAAATCCATTTAGACAGTGGCTGCTTCTAAAAATTTGATTTTATATTACTTTCCATATATATCCTTTTATTCATATCGCTGATTTAAATTCTCTTTTACAGTTTGCATCTGAGAAATGTTCAGAATTACCATAGCTCTGTGTTCCCCCCAAACCAGAAATTTTAACACCCACCTCCCGCGGAGCTGAGCTAGTAGCTCATTTCAGGCCACTTCTCTGGTGCTGTTAAATTTATCCTAAATCTGTAAAAGAAAAGTTTGTGTATTTACAGAGGCCATTAGTACTTTAAAATACTGTCAGAGTGATGCTCTGACATCTGCTACACACAAGCTGATGAATGATGTACTGTTAAAAAAAGTTATTAAAAGGGAGATTTCAAAGCTGAATCTCAAGTAACCAGTTTGCTTGAGCCACTGTAGTAATAGTGAACATAATTTGAAATTCCTAAATATGGTATAATGAAGAGGGAGACAGCTCTGCTATGCGTACTCATGTTGAAAACATGATCAGCTTTACCTCTTCTGTTGTGTTCACTTTTGTAGTCGAAGCTGGAGCACTGGTCAGCTGGATACATTAAGCACAGAGAAACATATTACGTCAGGTCTGAAGAGTCTGCAGACCTTTTAAAATCAGAACACAGTGTATCAAAATTTAAGTTGCAGGGACACAAAAAAGAAGTAAGGAAAATAATAAAATTTAAAATTGACAGGGAGTAACAAGGTGATGGACGTAAAATATATGGAAGTAAATCACCACTGCTTTTCCAAGGTGCTGCGATATGATCCACTGTTCTAAATTTTTAGATACTAGAATCAAGTGAGCATTTTTACTGTTTAAATATAGTTTTATGCAAGTATAGTGCTTCAAGCTGTTGCCATTCCACATCTTCCCACACAGAAAAGAAAGAAGACCTATGTCTTTTTCATTATTTTAATACTTCGTCTTTGTACATGGACACCCACCTGCACACATCAATAAGCTGAGACTATAGAAATAACAGCTCTGTGACCAGAAAACACCAGGGGCACTCACTCCTAATTTTCTCTTCAAAATCCACTGATAAATGGAAATGTAAAAGCTTTCTCAAAGGTTCCCAGCTACCAGTGGCTGCCCTGCATGTCAGCAGTTGCTGTACTCCATCACTTTCACCTCTTCTTACCTCCATCTCTTCCCTGTGCTCACCCTCTGCATCAGAACTTGGCTTTCCCATGCATTGGTTATCCAGTTTACACCAACTGAGCGTCAAACCCTCAGCTTTTTCAGCAAAGATTTTCTTACCACCTGAAGAAGAATTTAATTTCTATGTTAGTTGCTGTTCAGGATTTTGGCTTACCAAATCTTAAAATTTTCTCTGCTGGTCACATAGGTTGTCAAAGCAGTCTGTTCATTTGCTTTTCTACAGCTACATATTTCTGTGGGTTGGGTTAAACACATGTAAAGCAAAGGACTTCAGTCTTATCTCAATGTAGTTTTTCCCCTACAGAAAAAAAAAAATCTGTGTGAACTTGCTGTAGGAACAAGAGGATAAACTTTCAAAAGCATGTAAGAAACATTTAGCAACAAAATTTTGTAAATGAGGGAGGTGGTCTCTCTAAAATATTAAGTGAGAGCTAAAGGCCAGCACTCTGTTTTACTCTTTTTATTGATAATCAAATTCAGCAAGTTTCTGATGAGAAGATGAAATACTTAAATGTCAGTTATTAGTCCCTAAGCATATCACATCTGCCTGGATGATAATTGTAGTTGTTGGAGAGATGGCTGATATATGAATATGAAAAAATAAAATAATAAAAATAAAATAATAAAAAAGAGAGATCTTTCAGTCAATTATTTGCTTCCTGGTATTAAGTTTTCCTGATCTGGCAGCTAGGATGCTGAGCACCAGATTTGGCAAATTCTTCTGCAAAACTAATGAACAGTATCAAGATGGTACAATGAATATTGACTCGTCTTTAGTCATGTCAAAACAGAGTAGAATCATGACCAGAATTCAGGACTTTTGAACTCTGGAGTTTTCTATTCTTTTGACCTTACTGCTTCACTGCTGCACAGTAAAAGCTATTTCTTTTTTTTTTTACCCAAGCCTCCTGTATGCGTCATGATTACTTTTCTCAGAAAAAGTTCTTGTCAATTTTAGTGTTTACTGACATTTGCACTGTTCCACCAACAGCTCTGGGACCTTGATTTTTGACTGTGTTCTTATCATATATGTGTTGTGTCAGTGCAACAAGGTGAATGATAAATCTTAAAAAAAAAAAAAGAATAAAAGGAGATTTTATTCCATTTTAAAGAAAAATCCAAGGTTTTGAAATTTTACATTTCTCTTCCTGTCTTGTTCCTACACCCTGAAGAGCAATCAGTCTAAGGGCCTGGGAAGTTCCTGTTTTTCTAAACTCTCTAGTTTCTGCCAGTTTCCCAGGAAGTTTGTTGCAGTGTCAAGCCCCTGTGATTTCCAATAGGATTTGTAAATTTTTTATGATCTGAATAAACACTTTTATTTCCACATATTGGTAAATTACTCAAAAAAAAAATAAATGAGGAATTGGAACTGTTCTTTGTCACTGTGAGTGATGGTTTTGTAGAAACAGAAAGACAAATTCTGCAGGTTTCATGTATTCTCCATTTCATTATATACACCAGAGCCCAAACTCTGAATAGAGATAGTAACACTCTAATATAAAAGCATCATGAATCAAAATGGCATAATTTCTACCTAAGGAGAGTTTTTTCTTCTTTCCAATAGAAAGTGACAATGATACACAAACAGCATCCAATACTTATGTCAGAAAAGCACATGGTGGAAATGTACATGGATGGAATGCGAGAGAGAAATTTTGTTTTATTCTTTCAGTTTTGTAAAATTCATACCAGTTTCACATAGAAAATTACCCCTAATGAAGAATTTTCTTATACTTGGATACCAAAGACCTGAGCTGAGAAGCGGAGCAATCACACTTTCCTCACAAGAGCCTATATGTTATTTCAAAAGAACATGGGAAAATCACATCCCGATATGCTTCAGCTTTGGTGCAAAAAGATTCAAACAGTTTCCCATGGGAACATTTTTTCATCTTCTTCCTATAGTTTGACATAAGAAAACTGTGTTGCACATGAAAACTTTGCTTTAAAGCACCCATTCTCTGTGCACCTTAACATAGCTGCTGGTTACTGTTGGCAGACTTTTATATATCTTCATAGTCTACAAATGCACAAAGTCATATGGAATGCAAATAAAGAAAAATATAGCTATAAACTTTTCATTATAGTTTATTTAGTTTCTTGCCACAAAAGGGCACCTTTGCTAGTATAGGTTACATAACTTATAAATAACATCTATGATTATATTTTATTCAACTTCCTCTTAATGACACTAATTAAAAGTAGATTGTAGGTGTTAATTTTAAAGTAATATTATCAGTTTTTTTTTTAAGGCACTTCAAATTTCATATATCATCTATATACAGTAAGATCTGTCACTGCACCTACATTTAATCTCTTGTGTTTATCTGATTTTCTTTGTGTGAATTAGACATTTGGCTCATTTTGAATTTTCTTATATTAAAAATACAGGGAAAAAAATTGGAACAAAAAAATGCCTGTATCATTTTAGTTTGAAAGGGTTGGTGAGAGGTTTAAATGAATAACCACATACAATTATGTTTAATTTACAGATTTCATTGTGCTTGAGTCAGGGATACATATTTGTGATTTTGGAAGTAGGTGTTCACTGTACTGTTAAATCATGGGATGCAGTATTCACAAGTCTTAACTACTTTGTCTTGGTTATCCTGAAATGAAAGTATAATTTTCAAGGAGTAAAATGTTCCCAGGCTATAATCTATAATAATAACACTATTTTTATATGTGACCACTGTCAAAACAATACTTTTAAGTTCTGAAGTTAAAAATAAGTGTGGAAGCCAAAGCTTTAAAGTAGCTGATGTTTCTGAAATAACACCTAGGAAAGAGAGAACAACAAAACTGACCTTTACTCTCTCAGCTAAAGAGAATGGTGTGCCGAGGCCAAGCATGAGTTGAATTAACACAGCTCTATGTAGGGAAGCTTGCATTATGCCTTGCTGCCTTATCTGCAGCTAAAAAAGCCATCGTTTTGGTTGCTAAGGGTAGCATTCCCATGCCTTCTGTATAATCAAAAAGTAAACCAGCACAATAAGTAAAAGGAAATGGGTTGAAGGGCAGAAAGAAATGTTTCATTCAGTCATACTATTTATGAAAGCTGACATTTTGTAATGAGTGTTGGCAATGGAAAGGTGCAATTACTTCTCTCCTGCTGCTGTGTTGTAACACTGCAGGAAGATGGGGAGCAGTGAAGTTGAGAATTGTGTAGTCCTGTCTTATCTGTGCTCTGTGGACTGCTGCAGACAGGTAAAAAGCAGCAGACAGAATATGAGGTGCCACATAACACATATTACAAAATAAATGAAATTCTCATGTTTACACACACAGCTCCCACAGCACTGCCCATGATACTCATAGAGGAGGTGGGATGAGAGTGAAGAAGGCAAAGTGCCATTTATACCTTTGATGATAATTGCAGCAGTGGAAACATCTTTACCATTGCTATAGTACTAGAGAGTTGTAGTTTTAATTTCCAGTTTAAGTTACACAATATTGTCATATCACAGGGACTGGAGTTTCAGAAGCTTTAGCTATTTTTTTAAACAATATAGTTTGTGGGTTTTTTTGCTTCAGAACCACAGAAAGAATAAGCTTACAAATCTTTTCATAAGGCAATTACATGCAGACAAAGATTAGATCTCATGACACAATAGATTTTTCGGTATCTTTTTGATATTGCACTGTCACTAGACAAGAGCTCTGAATAGTAATGTGACAAGTCTATTCAGGAGACAACAATACATATTCCTTATTTTGCTCACTTGTATGCCACACAAACCTCCAGTTAATTTTCCTGCCTGTTTTGAAATTGTGGAAAGAAAATACAATAGTGCTTTTAGTGCTTTATCTGTGAAATCTACATTTTGTATTTGTAAAATGGAAATGTTGAGATAGTCAATCACGTAATTTTCCCCATACAGTGAAAATCTTCTAATCTTCTTATTTAAATTGTCAATCTCAATATAGAAAAGAAATTCTTATTAAAAAAGGAAAAAGAAAAAAGCAAAATATAGACTGTAAAAGGGAGGCTGTGCTGTTTTCAATATGTAGAGTGTAACCTCATATTTGTTTTCCCAAAGTCTGCTTGAGAAATAAATCAAGAAAGACATGGTACTATATTATCTTGTCATAGTATATTTAGTAAGTGGCATTACATAAGTGATAATATTTTTAATTATTTTCTTCACTTAAGTGATATGCATAAAAGAGCTAATTATTATCTACAGATTCTAGAGGGAGGTTGAGGTAGGAGTGTGATGTTTTGCAGGAGTCCGTGCTGTATGTTGACAGAAAATTATAGGTTAAAACCAGGGCTTCCTGGATTCCACTATATATACCTGTAGACATGGAGAAAGGTCCAAGGATCTTCCAACATAGTTGGAAAACTCTTGCCATGAGTTAATGTCTCACTTCACAAAGACAAAATTATAATCAATACTACATATTAATGCCAAATCTATGAGGCCATAATGAACACAATTTCAGAAGACCTGAGGGATGTTCATCAAACAGTGATCATTTTTTTTCATCTCAGTTATAAAAAAAAAAACAAAAGAACACTTTTAATAAATATAAATTGATGCATGTATGGGTATAAATACTAAATTAGCATAAAATAATGATTAAATCTTCACATGTTGTTCTTGCCCAGTGGAGGAATTAGCTCTTGCCTCTAGGAATCCATTGTGTTTGAAAGATAACTTTATTTAATTCCATGTTTGGTGTAGCAATACCTTTCAGTTTCACAGCTTTTGTGTAGAATATGGTTGTTTGTGTTCATTCCTTATTCAGAACATGACTTAATTTGGATTTTTAGAAATAGTGTTTGGTCACATTACATAGTTTGAAATTTTCAACAGTTTCAGAGTATTCATAGAATATATATCAAGTCCAAACCCAGTAGGACATAATTCCAGGTTTCTGTATGATTGGTGAGCTGTGCTCCCATGTGATACATTCAACTTCATGTTAGGATTTCAAACAGTATATGCAATTTACAGAAACACTTTATAAGAAATTCCTTCTTTTGCAATGGACCACATGATCTTTCTGCATACTCTTTGCTTTTCACCTGAAAAAGTGCTGCCTGCCTTTTTCTGAGGTTTTTAATTGCTGTATTTCTAAGTCATTGGATTCATAGCAGCTAAAGAAAGTCTTTGGGAGTCTGTTGTCCATTTTCTTTGATGGTGTCAAACGAACTGAGACGTGGAGGTGCAGGACTTCTGGCTGATCTCAGCCAGTTCGGAGGTACAACACCATTAAATGCTTACACGCAGCATCTGCTCATGAAGTCATGGTAAAATTGTAAGCCTTTTCAAAAAATATCTATTCTCACAAATAAATGAAATGAAATAAATTAAACCTGTCATGTATTGGAACTGAATAAAAAGATGATCAAAATCTGCTGTTTTGTTGTCCATGTGAGTACCCCATCTCCCCTTCTGTGCTTGGAACCTCTGAGCTACTACTGAGTTTGCAATGATGACTTACAAATTGTGCCATAGCCTTTTATTCCCAGATGTAGTGGGGAAAATAGTGCAGCAGGTGAAAATAAAGAATATAATCCTGACCATGAAAATGTTCAGGATTAGGTCTTGAAATTGGATCTATGTAAGTGAACCCATTTACAATGTGTAGCAGTACTACCATGATCAATCCCATTGAATTGACTTGGCTAAGAATACAAAGACAGTGAACATCAAGCCATTTTCTTTGTGTTATTGCAGGACTGAGCCTTATGTTGAAGAGTGTAACAGCAGTCCTTGTAATTTACACTAATTGTAAAATTAAGGTTTTGTGTATCAAGGAAGAAAGAGAGGACTAGAATTGGAATAGCATTAATTTTTTTGTTCGTGTCTGTGTATAAGCTACTTTTTTGTCATGACTACTGAAGATTAAGCAGGGTAAATTACAGAATAGTCTATTGGTTCCAAATAATCACTACAAGTCTATACACAAGTGTACGGTTGTATATTAACTTCCCTTTTTTCATATACTAAAATCTAAATAGCCCTATAAGTACATATCCTACTCCTGAATGTCAGTCAACATCATATTTTAAGAAAACATAGATGACACCTGGGAACTCTGCTCATTTTTTAAAATGATATCATATGTATCTTTCAAACTGCAGCAAATTTATTGGCTAAATCCAGGGTGTATACTCACCCTTCTTTTCCAAGTCAACTTCTTTTCGCCTTGTGACCTGATGACTGTAAATGCACTTCTTATTTTTCTTTGAATGCAGAAAGTGCATTTGTCAAGATGACATAAAGAGTGTTTTTGACACACAATAAAGGAAATTACTTAGTGAGCTAGATGCAGAGAGATGGTTTCAGACATTCTAGTCCTTCCCACCAGGTGGACCTCAGGAGAGCATTTCTTCATTGTGGGGTGTCTTCGCTTACCCAATTATCATAACTCTTTGACAACAGATCAGACAGATGCAGCAGTTTGCACTGGAGTTTCTGTACTCCACTTCTTTGGGCATCTTTTGAGATCTTGAGCTTCTGGGCACTTTGTATAGGATGACTGGAGTGTTCTTGGTGTTGCTCTGAAGAACTGAAGGGCTTCACCTGCAGCCAGATAAAGACAGAGATAAATCTAAGGTAACAACAGAGCTAATGCCTTCTAATGAACTATGTCAGTTGTTCTTGACAAAGGACGCCTTCAGCCTTTGTTCTAGGTGAAGTGGAATCCCTTTGAGCATAGACATATGAATAAGGAAGTGCCCAAGGGGTTGCATAGTGACAAATGCTTATGCTTTTTCTGGGAAAACATCATGGTTGGGTCCCTATCTGAAGTGCCTTTCCTAATGTATGTGGCATAGGAAAAAGGCAGGGGGAATTTGATATCTGCATGCAGCTGCAGGCCTATGAACTTACTGGGAGCATGAAGATGTGGTGGAGTAGCTTGCACAACTGGCGAACTGCCATATAAGGGTACAGGTGCTTTAGGAACCCCAGGATGGGACTGTGAGGAGGGGGAGTTGCTCTTTATGTGAGAGAGGATGTATTGAGCTCTAACTTAGGATGGATGAGTAACCAGCTCAGAGCCTGTGCATGAAGATTAATGCAGATAAACTTGAGTTATGTTGTCATGGGTATCTGCTGCAGACCATCTGATCATGAAGAAAATGGATGAGGCCTTCTTCAGACTCTCCTGGGAGAGCCTCAGGTCTGCAGGCTCTGGTACTTCTAGGGAAATAAAACCCCAGTATCTTCTGGAGTGACAACACAGCTGGGCAAAGGAGGTTTCTGGAGTATATTGACAGTAAATCCCTGATCAGGGAGTCAACAAGGGAAGATGTACTGCTCTAACTCACACTTGAAAACTATGAAGACCTGTTTGGAGATGCAGTGAGTAGGGTAGCTGTGGAGTCAGCAGCAGCCATGGGATCCAGTGCTCAGGGACCTTGAGAGGACAGTACCAGGTAAAAAAGAATGACCACAACCATGGGCCTGAGATGATCAGACTTTGACCTGTTCATAGATGTCCTGAGAACAATATCTTGGCATGCAATCCTGGAGAGGCTGCTCGCCTTCACACCTCAAACTGCTACTATGCTTTAATGCTGAGACTTCCAGGAGCAATTTTGAGCTGCCAAGCAGCAAGACAGAGTTAAAGACATGCCTCAGTCAACTGCCATAGTGATAATTACTGATATGAACATATAAACATGGCATTGTACACTAACAAAGGGAACAAGAAAGTGCAGGAAAAGAGTGGGGATCATTTAATGAAATTTAGTGGTGACTGGCTTTCTCACAGGAAAAAGTAAACCACCATAAAACCTACCCATCCAAACAACCAAAATCTGTAGAGCAGGGAAAAATGTCCTTTTCAAAACTTCAAAATTTTCAAAGTTATTTTTCTTGAGAAACAGCATAGGGTTAATTTACTCTTGATACAGAACTTCTTTCAAGGCTCTGTAATAATTTTAATAGTTACAGCTTCAAAATACAGTTGTCTGGCTGTCCATGTTGTCAGTCTAGAATACATGAAAGAACATTTAAATGTCAAAACATTTCCTGGTTTCTTATTTTCTAATTCTAGAGTCTGTAGCTATAACTACAGCAGGAAAGGCCAGACTTTGCCAAAAGGGGATAGAAAAATGATTGTATTCCTTTTATAATGATTAATAATTCCTGGTCTAATAAATAACAAAAAGTACAGGTCAGTATTCAGATCAAATCCTAAATTGGCTGGTTTTGGAACTGCTTTTCACATTTTAGAAGGTTTCTGATAGCAGTGTGGCTTTAATGCTGTTACATCAAGCTGTTCTTAAAGTCCCTGTTATCATAGAACCTTTCTTCAGACTTAATGACTAGATACATGCCATAAATTGATACCTTTTTCATATGATCCTGTAACCTAAATTATTAAAACAGTCTTTTAGTTCATTGTTACATGCAAATTAAGTAAAGGCAGTCTGTAGTCAGGAAGGTTATTTTATTTTCTATTAGAACAATTAAAATGATACTTTTTCTTCTTCTTGAACAATACACAGATTGTTGGCGAAAGCTTTAACTAGAAGACATGATTCAGCTGTTGACCATTAGACATCGACTAGAAAGCGATAGTGTGGTCAGACAGTGTTGGAGATGATGAGACATCTTGTGCATTGCAGAGGCTTTTCTGTCAGTGGACTCATTATGTGTGGATCCACATCGTGCTGCTCTCTGTTCTACTGCATGCTGTGCCATTTTCTTGGGAGCACTACTCCACATTAAATGTGAGCTGATATCTGTCTAGAATGATGTGAACGAAACAGAAGTATGAAGATGAAAAGCTAGTATGAATGCTGTGAAAATGATTAAAGCATGAGAAAGGCTCATTCAGATTCAAAGAGAAACTCCAAGTACAAGGGAAGACTAGAGAAATTCTATTGTAGTGCTGGTATTTGACTCCAGCTTGTAAGAGCACTAATTCAAGGCACTTTCACCATTTCTTACTGTAATAAAGGCTCCACTGCTACTAAAATCAACACAACACCCTTCTCTTCCTCTCTCCCACCCCCTATTTTTATTTCAGTCTAATCAACTCAGTCATAAAAGGGAGCAAGTTTTAAGGCTGCTTTAGCTCGACTCTGCACAGGGCCATGGAAGACATCTGAAGGCGCTTCTCTATAATGGTAAATTTAGGCTAATGCTTTCATGTAGCTGCTAGCTGTAAAATCTGATGATGTATGACTCTTTATTCTCTTAGGAGAGTCATGACTTTACAGTCAGAAAGTTAAGATAATGATGTATCCTGGTTTTGTTTGGAGTAGAGTTAACCTTCTTCACAGCGGCCAGTATGGGCCTGTGTTTTGGATTTGTGATGAACAGTGGTCCTAATAGAGATATTTTGATTTTGCAGTGCTTACACAGAGCCAAGCCCTTTTCTACTTTCCTACTGCCATGCTGGCAATGAAGCTGGGGGTGCATGGGAGATTGGGATGAGACATAGTCAGGGCAGGTGATGCAAAGTGACCACAGGGATATTCCAGCCCATATGACATCATGATCAGTACATAAATCGGGGGAAGAAGAAAAAAGTGGGGCACATTCTGAGTGATGGAGCTTTTCTTGCCAAATCACCACTGTATGTGATGTGGGTCCTGCTCTCCTGGAAAGGCTGAACATTTGCCTGGCCATGGGAAGCAGTGAATTAATTGTCTGTTTTTCTTTGCTTATGTATGAGGTTTTTTCTTTCTCTGTTAAACTGTTTTTATCTCTACCTAAGAGTTTTCTACCTTTGACCCTCCTGATGGTCTCCCCGATTCTGCTGGTGGGGGAGTGAGTGAGCAGCTGTTTGTATATTGGCTGCTGGTGTAGGTTAAACCACTACATGGTACCATCAGCTTCTGCATAGTAACATAACACCACCAGAAAAATAAGTATCTATGTTGCTATGATAGGTCTGCATTCAATATAGTTGAACACTAACACAGATAGGTAAGAGTTCTAAAGTAGAAAAGGAAAATAATAGCTTGAGGCTTTCATGACTATGCTCCGTCAAAGGAAGAAGGATAACTAGCTGGCTGGAGCCAGCAAACAGTCCAAGAGAACATTCAGTATTTCTTAGGATTATGTGAAAACCTGAGAAGATGTCAGTCACCACGACAGTATTGAAAAATAATATGCCTCTTTTCTTGCTCAACTTTGAGAAAAGATTTCTTTTCACATGGCCAGTGTTGCCACAGTATACACACAAAACCACCACACTTAGTGTATTGATCTGCAGACCACTTCTTTGATGAAAAAAGATGGTTCTGACTGCTATGAACATGTCTGATATTTCAGAGAAAGGAGTCTTTGAAAAAATCTTACCCACTTCCTCTCTTTCAAAAGCATCAGTAATATCCTTCTCCACTGTTTCCACAGCTGAGCACAACTGTAGGGAAAAAAGATGTACATGTATCAATGCTCCACAGTATCTGTTGCTTTGCACAGTTTTTTCTTGCCTATCCAACTAACAACTGCATACATAAGAACTAAACAAAGTAACTACACCTTTAATTTTTCAGCTAATTTGTTTTTAAATTTATTTTCTTTCACATGTTTTTCCTCTCTTTCCAGAATTGTCCTTGCTGTTGGAGATTTGAGTTCAAGTCTTTTGAAATAGTATTTCCCTGGACACATGCCTTGATTTCTTTATGCCTTAATTTCTCTGGCTATGAAACAGAGAAAAAAAATGTCTTTGTATTTTGGCATGTAGATAGAAAATACAATGTAAATTTTTTATGTTTGATTAGTTTCTAGTCTCTGACAGTATTCCTGCTAATTCATCACTTTTTACTTTCATTTTTATCTTAAACACCTTCATTTCATAAAACAGGAATACTCTGCTGGCATAGACAAGGAAGGATCTTCAGTCTAGAAAAACACAGTACAGCCACCAAACCATTAAACTGGCTGTCTCTTTATGCCTAAACCATCCATTTTCATTTAGTCATTTTATAAATAGTTTCCTGTTTGACAGTGAGTTATTACTTATTTCCTCTGCTAAAGTGCCCTAGAATTTAATTTTTTTTCTGTGGTACCCTCTGAGAACAGCCATTATACAGAGTTAAAGTCTCTGAATTGCCCATTGCTAGCTCAGTGGAGTGCGTAAAAACTGATGTTAAGTAGTTTACCAGCCCATAGGCCTCTTGCTTATCCAACTGTAACACTATTTATTATTTTAATTGAGTTAGAAATGAGTCATTTTTCCACAGTCAAATAAAGGATGATGACTTTCCTTTATCTTCATTGAAGTGTTAGATTTAAGTTTTTTCATCCAGGAAGACATAAGGTGATATCATAGCTGTTTTTGTAGGCCTGTTCCTATTCCTGTTCACACCAACACGAAATTCTTTGGGTCTTATCTGCATTATCTAAAGGCTGATATGAAATTCAAATCTCTAGCTCTTGAATGGTTGCTGAGTCTAGCTGCTAGTACAGAGACTCAGATCTGACCCTAACTATTCCTTCTCAGAATGTTTATAACTTTCTAACATATCTGTATTTCAATGTGTCCCTCTACTTCCTGTTTTGAGGCAGTGTTGTTCTGATGGAGGGCTTATAGCATACTGGTGCAAAATCACTCCTATGCAGAGGAAGTCTCTTTCTTCTCCCCAGATTGTAGAAAGCCACTGATTTATGCATTTGCTTTCATACTTTACTATCTGGTACAGTGAAGAGTGAACATAAAGATTTTGACCAGAAATTAAATTTTGGTCCTAGTGAAGTCTGGCTCCTGACAGCAACATGTTTTTCTTTCCTCTCACTCATTTTTCAGTCTGACTCCAACCACTGCAGAGAGGCAGCTGTATTCAACCTGATTGCCCCTTGCAGGGTGGTGTTTCAATCCACAGAGCATGGAGTGGCAAGTTTTTTCTCAATCCATAAACGCAGAAATGAGAAAAGTTGGAATGTGCCTGGAGCAAAATTAAGACACAAACAAGGTCAAATGGTGGTAATGAAAATGGTAATTCACTTATACTTTCTAATAAGGATGAGAGAATGGAGGAAGATAGGGAAGTAGAAAAAAGAAAATAATGTTTACAGAGAGCAAAGGATAGCCACCACCATGAATCCAGTGGTGGCCTGTAGATCCTCTGTTCATTGTTGGGGGCGATCTCCATCTGGACATGTTTGGTACTTGCTTATATAGAGTCTGAGAGACAGGTTTTATGACAGGCAATGGCAGCGGCATGTTTGCCATGTAGTCAGTTAGCAATGACATGTTTACTGCAGGCAGGCACTGGTGTTCACGCCACGTTCACCTGATGCACTTAAAGTTTATAGCTGAAGCATTGGTATCCATGTGGCTATACATTATTTTGCACAGAAAGTAGTAGGTTGTGGCCAACTAAGCATCCTGTTTTTGCAATTTTTGTCTAACTGCAAGTCTTTTCAATGGAGCTCAGGTAATGACGAAACAGGCTGCTCTTTAACTGTTCTCTGTCTTGACTGTTCTCTACAGGTGGTCTTCAGTTGTCAGAGATCACTGGGATTGCACTGCGCATGGGGGATTATTTTAATTTTGTTATAACCAGAAGTCAAAAAAATGATGCAAATTTGCAAGATGTTTCAAAACAGTCAGGGGTGAGCTACCAAAACAGATGGAGAGACCTGTATCACAAAAGACAAGGAATACCTGAAAAAAAGGAATACTTGAAGTCTTGTGGGAAAGGGGAAAAATTGTTTTGCTAGCTCCAACAGGACAATGCATTTATTACAGCATATTCATTAAACTCTCTAACCAACAAACTGACAAACCGTCTTCTGAAGAAAGTCTTGTCAATAATATGAAGTACTCCAGATACTAAATGTCCCAGCTTCCCACTGTGCCTTCAGGTTTCAGAACTGATTACCTGAAAGAAATCTAGGGCAAACAGCATAAGCATTGTGACTTGCATTATGTAACGATAGACAAAGAACAACAATTCATGAGAAAAAATGTCATTCAATTTACCTTCTTCTCTATAGCTTGCATAAACAACTAAGTGTGTAACTGAAATTATAAGTAATATATTTGTTTGTTTGTTTTGATGTCTTTCCTCTAAGCTATTCACATACAGGTTTCTTCTTCCAAGGTCATGGCTGCTTGAGGTTACAACTACAGAAAAGATAATATTGCTAGGTAGCCAAGAAGTTGAAATAAGTATCATACATTTAGCAGTAGCTTATGGATCTCTGACTGATCCAAATAGCAGCTTGACAATGGGTGGCAAATTACCAATTCCTAACTGAAGGCTGAAGCACAGCAATCCATCCAGTGACATACTCCTATGGCTTCTAGCACCATTCTGAATTTAGTCCATAACCTGCCATATAGTACCTTATTGCTGCTATGAAGATGTGTTTGTGATTAAGTGAGAAGCAACAGAAAAAAAGGTAGTTCAAACATATAAACATATACACAGAGTGTGGACCTGTGAATATCAGTCTTCTCCTAAAAATGCAAATGCTTTACTGTCCAGAAAACTTATGCTGATGTGAATATCCTGGAATTGAATTAATAGTGACAAAGTCCTAGTAGTTTATAACCTTAGAAACATGGCTGATCTTTGACATCCAGTAATTGTACTCAGACCATATTGTTGTATGATTCCCTTAGTAATTTCTTCAAATTAACTGCAGTGGAACTGAAGTCAACTGCATTGCAAACTTTCCATATTTCATGACACTTTCACAAATTTCATTTAAAGAAAATAGTACTAAAGAAAAGTGAAAATTTTTGAAAGTTTGAGAACTCTGGAAATATAAACATGAGAAGTATGCAGAACTGTGAAAAGACCATGAAAGACCCTATTTTGGTGGGTTTGTGTTTTCGTTTTTTGTTTTGTTTTGTTGTTTTGTTTTTTTCCTAAATCTTCATGTTTCATAAAGCCTAATAGTCTTTAGTGACTGAGTATATACTTTTGAAATGCTTTCACAGACAATACATGGGAAATTCTTTCAGAATTGTAGCCTAATGTATCTCATCCAAGTGGGGTTTTTTTGCCCTTAAAGCCCCAGACAACTCTATGCCAAAACAACAGAAATCTCTTCTATCCTGGTACAAAAAACCCCTGTTCAACAGCACATCTGTACTGCTGCTGTTATTGGTACTTTACCCAATAATGTAAAGGCGAAGTAACTGACCTTTAGTTGTTTCTTATTATTATTACCTATTTTTTCTGAATTGGTTTGACCTTGTGTGACCGTCTAAAGGTTAATACTTATCCTGAAGTACCTGAACCACAGTTTTCTTTCATGCTACCTAAAGTTGTACAAAGGTTGTGATTTCAAGTGTGGTTCTCTCTAATTCGATGTCACAAAACAAGTCCAAGATATCATCAGCAACCAATTTTTTCTTCTGCAGTATTCTGAACAGTCTGTTCTGCAGTAGTGTACTTTCAAGCTTTGACAGGAGATAAGAGAACAAGACTGGAGCATGCCTTATTGTGAAACAATGCAGCTTGTTTTGAAAGAAGGCAAATCAATATACCTATTTATTTAAGCCCACAGGCCAGTTTAAGCTAAAATGATTCACAATGCAGGTTAGAGAGATCCAGCTTCCATTCTCTCTAGAGAAGACATTGCTGCTCTCTTTATTACAAAATCCTTATCTTGAAAAGTTAAAAATGCAATAGCTTAAAAAAATCCAAGGGAAGGAGATATTTTGGCACTGCTATCTCTGAGGACAGGACTGTGAAGTTTAAAAGAAGATCAAACAATAGAATATCTCTCCTCACACCAAGGAATGTTTGAGCTGTTTCAGAACAAGACCAGTGGTAACACCACTGGGATGAGGACAAGTAACTTATGAAATTATTCATGTTCCAGAAATGAACATTTTGTTTATGCTTTTTAATTTTTTTAAAGGAATGAGTTTTGTTTATATATGTCTCTGGGTCTATAGCCTTAAAATTGTTGTCTATTCAACTCTAGATCGCAGTCAGGCTTGGTGGCTTTCTACATTTGGCACATCAGCGTTTATGAAGACAATAATAAAACACTTTTCTGAAAAGGGGAGTAAGTTAAGCAACAGTTGTCATGCTAAGTCAGAAGAAATCTTAAATACACTCTTTAAGAAAACTTTTAGATTTTTGTTTTCTTTTTCTCAGGTGTTTTGATCTCCTATGGGGCTCAGGATCGATATGTAAAAACTAGTATGTGTGCTCTGACACAAGGAAGAGACAGAAAGTGCTATTTTTTCGTTTTGAATAAACAGCTGCTGAGATTAAAAAAAAATATTTTATGGATATTCTAAGCCAAAAACAGATGAAATAAAAACTGGGACAACTACTTTTGTGGAGGAGATAGTTCCTACCCAGCAAGAACATCAGCTGAAAGCTTTGTAGATCATTCTTTGGGTACTATTCACAATTCAGGTAAATTCATCAAACCTCAGAATATAGATTCAGATCTACCTGAGTCCGTTTGCACTGCTAGGTCCATTTGAGCCATTCCAGAGCTCTGTTCTTGATTTAATCACACTACCCCTTTCTCTACTCTCTACTGGACTCATCTCTAACCATCTGCCAATATGGAAAGACTCTACTCAGGACCACCATCTACAAAAAAAGTGAGAAAGAAGAAAACAGTTTTAAAAGAGGTGCCTGTTCTCCCCAAATATTTCTGTGGCTTCTTACTGTTACCATCATAGGAAAAGTGTGCCATGCCATGTTGTTGGCGGCAGCTGCAGGAGTTATTGGTATTGGTACTACTGTGCTGTTGCTCCACCTGTCAGATATTCTCTGCCGGAGGATGATGCTTGAATAGACTGAAAGTTAAATTCTGACACCTTATAACCCACCTACCTATGTTCTTGGTTTTTTTTACTCCTTTCTAGTTTAATTCAAGTAAAAGAAGTTATTATCAAGTGCTTTTACTATCAGCATTATTAAGTATGAGTTCTGTGAGAAGTAACTCACAGCCCATTCCCGCCACCTTCAGGATGAGGGAACTCTCTGGTATCTTTAGAAATCTTGTACAGCCTGGCTTCCTCTCAGGTATGTGCTCAGGTTTCTTTCTGGATTGGATTTGGAATGCAACTAGGCTATAACATGGAGCACATCTGCCCTGCAGTATAGACTCAACTGCCCAAAGTTTATAAGACATCTTGGCCCAGAAAGTGTGTATGGGACAACAGTCTTTGTAGGTGCTGTTCAGCAAGTAATTAACCAAGAATGCTCATGCACCTTTTTGTTTGACATTTGATTTGCTCTTAGCTGATAGCATGTAATCTGCTGCAGAACTGTTTTCTCTAGCCAGTATTCCAGTTACATCCCTCAGGTGAAACACTTGGGTGGGATTCACTGCTGCTTCTTTTCTGCATCAGAAACAGAAGGAAAGGCAGGTAGAAAATTCTATGAGCGTGATTGCTTTTGCTTTATGCCATCTCAGGAGTATCACCAGACTGACTGGTCTTTAATCTTTTGCAGGCCTTGTAGAAGTCAGGCAGTGGTCAGGGTGTTGGAAAGCCTTTGGCAGGTATCTCTTTCATCTGAGGACGCCTGCATTTCTAGACAGAGCTCACACTGTGCCCTGCAGTGGTGAAAAACTGAGGATTGAAAGACTAAACTGAACTATTTGCAGGTAGTAATCTCAGTCCTAAGAAAGGATGAATCAAGGAAAGGAGGTAAGAGCAGGAGTCAGCTTCCTTGTACATCTCAGCCTCTTTATCTCTTGCTTCAGTTGTAGGTAGGGTATTTTTTGTGCATTTTCCTTGTTGATGCTTCTGTCGTGGGTTGCATTCCACATCTGGGAATCAGCAATGATAACAAATGTAACGAGCAGTGTTAGAAACCAATAACGCTGCTCCAGGTTTGCACATAAAATTATTTTTTCCCTCCCCATTTTTACTCAGTCAGTTTGGCAAGACCTAGAAATGATGAGTTTCCCTAAGAAATCACCCTCCTTGGATCTCATTGCCTGGTTGCTTTATTGTATTAGTAGCCTTAACTTATTCATTAATAAATCAGCAGCTAAGGAGATAACTACAAGTTCATTCTTTTCCACCCTGAATTAAAAAAATATTATTTCAATAATTTGTTGTGCTTCTGCAATTAATATCTGACCTAAATAGTGAGGAACTGCAGGACTGAAAAAGGGTTCTGGTGTTTGGAGGTGTGACAGATGGCATAACCTCCATAACCTAACTTCTTTACATCCTACATTCAGTTTTGAGTGGGAATGTCTTCACTTTTGACATTTTAAACCATAACATCAGGACAAATGTTCTAAAATACAGTTTTACTCATTAATAAAGGAAAGAAGCATGCAACATCTGTTTTCAGCTCACCTCACGTCCGTGAAAGCAAACTATGACTGCTCGTATGCAAGATATATTTGGTATGCCAAAAAAAGGAGTAATTGCAAATACCTTTGTGGTATGGCAGAAATAGTTAATTTCATCACATTGTTATGAAGAAAAAGAATTAAAGAGAAATCTTAATGTGTTCTGTATTAATGTACAGAGGCTGTGGGGAGATAAGTAAGATAAGGTCATGTTGTCCACGTCCTATGATGGAAACACACTAATAAAAATATTCCAATGTGGTTTCCACAACTAGGATAAGCTGAGTTAGCCATTTCAAAGTTGTGCCATTCATATGCTGAAGTGCGGTATAATTTGAGAACTGAACAGATAAAGGTATCATTTTAGTCTCTGCAGACTCTGCAACAAAGGTTACGCCACAGAAGCCAGAGAAGAAGGGCTCCTACTGCTTCCTTGTCCTGCCAGTCCTGAACAGGCCAGCCAGCACAACCATGTGGCAGAAGAGGGAAAGAATTTGTTTTCAGGAAAGCAAACTGAGATGTCTTTCTTTGTAATTAACTGGTAAATGGCCAAACATTACCAAATCCTTTTACTGCACTTTTCTCAGGGCAGGTGATGAAGCTCTGTAATTGGTAAACATTTCTATACTTTTACAGTGTACTTGGAGCACTGTGCACTGCAGACTCAGTTTTACCCAGCACATCTTCCTGAATAGTGAAAACTCATTCAATATTTTGCAATATGCATGTGAAAATTAATCATGCTATATACTGTTGTATATTTCTCACCACTGTGCTTCATTTGCCATTGTCCTAGCTGTTTGCCAGGCTTTGGTACACTGTGTAAAGGTTTTCTGTGACCTACACAATTTTGTGCCATCTGTAAACTTCATAATCTGACTTTTTGAACATCTCTTTCAACCACAACGCATTCTTTATAAATCTGCATTTTAAAATCAAAATTAATCAGATTTTCAGAATACAAACAACTAATTTAAGTTTTATAATAAATACTGAATTCTATTTCATGAATCTCAGGACTTAATAAACTTTGGTTGTGAAAACAATGCTCTAGACTGTTACACTTTTAAGATGGCTCCAAAAGGCTAGGAAGGCAGCTTAATCATAGAAAACAAGTTTGGAAAGGATCTCAAGGACCATCTGGTCCAGTCTTTCTTGGCAAAAGCACAATCAAAACAAGGTGCCTCAGAACCCTCTCCAGCTGAATCTTAAAAGTGTCCAGTATTGGGGGATCCACCATTTCTCTGTGGAGATTATTACAATAGTTGGTTGTTTTCTTTGTGAAAAATTTTCATCTTGTGTAGGTAGAACCTCCTCAGGTTCTATGGATACATAACTTGTATCCATTATCTCTCATCTTTTCCATGGGACTCCCTGCTAGAAGGGAATTTCTCTCTTCTTTTTAGCCACCCTTTAAATCGTAGAACATGTTGATAAGTTCTCTGAGCGTTTTTTTCCCAAGACTGAACAAACCCAGCTCTCTCAGCCTTTCCTCACATAACAGACTTCCCACTCCTTGGATCATGTTTGTGGCCTTTCTCTGGACTGTCTACAGCCTCCTCAAATATCAAGGACCAAAACTGAGCATTGTATTCCATGTGTGAACTGACAAGTAATGGGTGGAGTGAGATAATGCCTTCTTTATCTCTGCAGCTGATGCCCTTGCTGATGCAGTACTACCGCATCCCGTTGTCTCTCTTTGCAACATCAGCACACAGTTCACTTATACTGAGTTTGATGTCCGCCAGGACCCCTGGGTCCATTTCCACAGAGCTCTTCCCCTTCTAGGTACACCCCAGCCTGTGCTGAACTCCTGGATTATGCTTTCCTAGGAGCAAGACCTTATGTTTGTCTTTGTTGAACTTCATAATGTTCTTACTAGTCCACTTTTTCAGCCCATCCAGGTCTTCCTGCAGAGTGACTTTCCCTTTGAAAGTATCTGTGCTGGTTTGAAGTTAAACCGGCAGCAGAAATGAACCCAACTAAAAAGGAGATTACATTCAGAGTTACAATTTAATGGAAAGATTACAATAAATACAATGATACAGAGAAAAAATCACTTTTGACCCACAAAAATAGATGTATAACCCAGCATGCTGAGGCACAAACAGAATGGTGTTCATTAGCCCCTGTGCTGAGCACCATGTGGTGTCCCTGAGTACAAGGTAAAAGGAAAGGAAAGCCTGTTGAGGAGGATAATGGTCACAGTATGGTTGAGAGTGGCAGTCGCAGTCCTGTTGAGGTTCTGTTCCTCCACTGAATCTGATGAGTGGTATCATAAGTCCCCAAATGCCAAGATTATATATCCTTAGGTTCAGATAGGAATGTTCAATAGCTCTCCCAGGGTGAGGAGTTCCACAATGGGTGATTTACTCTGTGAGTCATGGGATATTTTTGGAATCCTTGATGGCACATTAGCAGACATGGCCCCTCAGGCTGGGTGTGAAGGTGCTAATGCCTCCCTAAAGGGGAGTTATCACAGCTGAGTCATTGATGTGAAGACAGGAAAACATCCCTGTCTCACAGAGTTCTTAAACACCCAACTTGTAGCCTGAGGGGTCAGGTGCGCCCTGGGCAGCTGCTGCAAACGATCCATTGCAAACAGTTCAACAGAAATGACACAGAGGGTGTAGAATGCACAGTTTTGATTACACCCACATAGTGATAAACTGGTCCCGGCCAGTAACTAGCACAGTATCCATTTCCCCACCCAATTTGGTATCACCAGCAGACTTCATCAGAGTATATTTGATCCCATTTTCCAGATCACTTATAAAGATAATTAACAGTTTTGGACCCAATATTGATCCCTGGAGGATCCCACTTTTGACAGGTTGCCAGCTTGAAAAAGAGTTATGTGCAGCCCATCAGCTATCTCCCCACCCACCCCCAGACCACTTGTCTAGATTGTTACACACTGGTTTCTTTTGGAGGAAGCTGTGGGAAACTGTATGGAATGCCTTGGAGAAATTCAGATAGACAATGTCCACTGCCCACTCCACATCAATTGACCGTGTTATTTTGTCTTAGAAGACAATCGGGTTTTACAAGCATGACTTGCCCTTGGTGACTGCATCTTGGTTTTTCCCAATTATGTGCTTCATCTGACTTGTGGCAGCCCCCATGAGGACTTGTTACATAACTTTCCCAGCAGCTGAAGTAAGACTGATGTTCCTATAATTTTCTGGATCTCCTTAAACCTATCTTGTAGATGGGGGTGATATTAGCCTTGTTCTGGTCTTTTGGGATGTCCTTTAATCTCCACAACTTCTCAAAGATTATGGAGATCATCCTTGCAATGATGTCAGCCAGCTCTTTTAACACCTTTGGGTGGATATTTTCAGCTCCTAGAATAGTTCATATAACCACTCTTTCTTCACTGGCCGTGGGTTTGTGTTTGCATCAACCTGGATATTTTCTACCAGGGCTTGGGACCCAGCAGTATAGGTAAAGACAGAGATGAAGAAAGTATTGAGAACTTCTGTCTTTTCAGCATTGTTGGTGACTGGGTAATTCACTTTTCCTGTTGAACCTCTTGAAAAACTCACAGAAGTCACTGGGTCCTTCATCTTCCATGGCATCTTCACAAAAAAATTCTCCCAACTCAGCTCTGAGCTAGCTCAGGTTTGGTCTTCTAAAATCTAAACCCCTCAGTTTGCCCAGTGGGATCCCAAGCTCCACAATATTGTGATGATAGTCAAGGCTATAAGCAACCAGTATATTGTTGGTTTTCTTGGTTTGTGAGTAGGTTTTCTTGGTTTGTGAGTAACAAATCCAGCAGTGCCTCATTTCCTGTTGGCAAATTAACATTTTTTATGAGTAACCAGGCCTCCATCTGTTCCAGGAACTTGATGACATATAAGATGCTGTGTTGTTCTTCCAATAAGTGTCTGCGCAATTGAAGTTGCCCATAAAAATAAGATTGTGTTGATCTGAAGCATGCTCAAGTGAACTAAATATTACTTTGCCTGTCTTATCACCTCGATTTTGAGGTCAATAGCAGATACCTACTGTAAGATCTCTCTTGAAAACTACTGCTTTGATCTTAACCCATGGGCATTTGATAGGGCTTCTACAATCACCATAGTTGACTTCTGTGCATTCCAGGTTCTACCTTATGACATAGAGCATGACTCTTTCTCCACTTGTTCTTTGCCTGTCTTTACAAAATATCCTGTAGCCCCCCACTGCGATCCTTCAGTCATGTCCATTGTCCCACAATGTGCCAGTTATTCCTAGCAGTCATGCACACAGTCCCATTTCTTTACTTTTCCATAGAATACAAGGAAGGTCCTCACTTCTGTTTTAAAAGTGTTGCATACCACCAGTCTCTCATGAAGGCCCACCACGTGTGACCAGGCTTATGATTTTTGTATGTGCTCAGCAAGAAGCACAGGATGGAAGGAAAGTTCGTCTAGTCAGATGGCAGAAAAGGCTGACAAACAGTGCTGGAAGATTTATGTGCATCAGAAGAATTTTAGGAAAGTTATTCAGAAATAATGTTTTATCTGACAAATTATCTTAAAAACACAGCAATTTTTTTATGTTTGAAGAATAATAAAAGTAAAACTACAAAAATTGTAAGCCTTGGTAACTTGTCAGCAGGCAGAGCCATTTAGGAGTTCAGTAGCTGAGTGGAAATCCTTGCTAGGATTCCCGATTCCACCAGGGAAGCCAATGTTCCATGGACCTGACCTTCCCTTGACAAGGAAAAAAAAAGGTGCTCCAGAAGAATCATCTGCGTGGTAGAATCTACTTTGCAGTTTCTCTGCCTGTCCTTGCTATACCTATTTCATAAAGGATGTAATTTTACAGAGTCACTAACCCAGCATTACCCACAAACACACATATTCAAGGAGGGGAAGTGGTGGGGCATGGAGGGAAAGAAAAAACAACAGTTCAGCCTGAGAAAGTCCTGTGTTGATACTGTTCTTAACACTCAGAGGGGCAGGCTGTAGAGGCTTCCATCAGTTATATTGGCCTTTAAAAGAACTGTAGTAAAATATGAACTTAGTTATCTTTATCTGATATTACAGATCTTAAGTTCTTAAGACTTTCTGTGGTAAACTTTAATACAGCTATTATGTCACTGCCTCATAGCTGCATATAGACCAGATTGAGTTTAACAAATGTATACAAAGAATAACAGCTGACACTAATTTCGTGTGCATGGTCACAGCCCCTAAAGTAATGGAGTTGATAAAAGTATGCAGATCTCTGAAGAAGTAAAGAGATTAGATGAGGTTATACAGATCCTGTATCTATAACTGCTAGAAAGCTGCAACAATATTATATACATTGACTCCAGAGCCTAAAGAGATTTTTTAATAAACCAAGTAAGCACAGTAGTCTATCTGATCCAATTGTCCTGCAATATCTCAAGCTGCTAGGATCCCTCATGAAAACCATTCAATAAATACTACAAAATACCCCCATTCCCACCTTGTGTATGATGCTGACTACACAGATCCTGTGAACTTCCCTGAATTTCAGCTAACTGTAGAAAAGTACAGTCAAACATGTTCTGAATAGGAATCTTTAAAAGCATGACAAAACCAAGTTGGTGAGCGCCCAGGGAATTCACAGCAAAAATCTGAAAAACATTTGAGTTAACATCTGTAGATGAAAGTGGTGGACTAGCAATTCCCCAGAGAGACTACTGTGGCCAACAGCTGATTGTAGCTAACAGGAGAGTGCAGCTGAGGCCTTTGCTTGCTCAGCTTGTAACAACCTTTCTCTGTAGGGTGACAAGATTAAGAATAAGGCTAAAATAATGGAATTTGTGCATGCCTGGTCTGCTTGCTCTGCCTGACCAGAGCACTGATATCACTGTATCAGCTGCCTTCTCAACACTCTCCTCTTCAAGCAAATGGTGGACCAGTCTGTCAGCTGCATATATATGCTCAACAGTGACATATTGGCAATTAAACAGAGAATGAGTCACATTTGTACTGTATATGGGTAAATAATTCATGAAATACACAAGCATGAAATTGCCCTGGTGCAATTCAGGGCAGTTTTAGCAGGATTTGTTTTCCCTTTTACAAGAGGAAAAAGAAACACCATGAATTTGAAATTACCACATTTATTTTAATACATGGAGTACATTTGTAATACTTAGAATCTTGATCAAAGCAGAAATTCTGGCTGACAAGGAGTAATTAATAAATAACCATTTATTAAAATAATAAATAATAAAATATACAAAGACCCTAAATTTAACTACTAACTTTTGAAAACCTCAGCCATCAAGTCTATGTTTGCAAGAAAAGTCTTTTCTTGAAGCATTAGTGCCATTATTCAACTCTAGATCGCAGTCAGGCTTGGTGGCTTTCTACATTTGGCACATCAGCGTTTATGAAGACAATAATAAAACACTTTTCTGAAAAGGGGAGTAAGTTAAGCAACAGTTGTCATGCTAAGTCAGAAGAAATCTTAAATACACTCTTTAAGAAAACTTTTAGATTTTTGTTTTCTTTTTCTCAGGTGTTTTGATCTCCTATGGGGCTCAGGATCGATATGTAAAAACTAGTATGTGTGCTCTGACACAAGGAAGAGACAGAAAGTGCTATTTTTTCGTTTTGAATAAACAGCTGCTGAGATTAAAAAAAAATATTTTATGGATATTCTAAGCCAAAAACAGATGAAATAAAAACTGGGACAACTACTTTTGTGGAGGAGATAGTTCCTACCCAGCAAGAACATCAGCTGAAAGCTTTGTAGATCATTCTTTGGGTACTATTCACAATTCAGGTAAATTCATCAAACCTCAGAATATAGATTCAGATCTACCTGAGTCCGTTTGCACTGCTAGGTCCATTTGAGCCATTCCAGAGCTCTGTTCTTGATTTAATCACACTACCCCTTTCTCTACTCTCTACTGGACTCATCTCTAACCATCTGCCAATATGGAAAGACTCTACTCAGGACCACCATCTACAAAAAAAGTGAGAAAGAAGAAAACAGTTTTAAAAGAGGTGCCTGTTCTCCCCAAATATTTCTGTGGCTTCTTACTGTTACCATCATAGGAAAAGTGTGCCATGCCATGTTGTTGGCGGCAGCTGCAGGAGTTATTGGTATTGGTACTACTGTGCTGTTGCTCCACCTGTCAGATATTCTCTGCCGGAGGATGATGCTTGCCGTGACACTTTTCCACACAGGAAAAAAGCAGTAAGAGCTTCTGCCTGTTAGCTGGGAAACTGGCAGAAATATTCTGGGTCTATACGTAGATTGGTGTCTATGCCTCAAGATGCCAATAGAAATGTTTAGAATGCTCTGCCTATAAATCTATCACTTGCAGCTTCATTGGCTCACTGGCCTTTAGTACTTTTAGTAGCCCGTGACAGTGGCTCTTTCTTGGTCTTGGTACATGTTTCACGTCTTTAGTTCTGCTCAGCTTTGGGGAGTTTTTTAGCTTGGTTTTAGCTTGGTTGGTTTTATTTGGTTGGTTTTGGTGGTTTTGTTTCATTTGTTTTGGGTGGTGTTTGTTTGTGTTTTTCTGTTTGGTTGGTTTTTGTGGTCGTTTGTTTGTTTGTTTTGTTTTGTTTGTTTATTTTTTTGGTTGTTTGTTGCTTGTTTGTTTTTCCCCAAACACTAATTACGGAGCAGCTCCATTTCAGAAACTGATTTACTAAGTGATATGTCTTCTATATTTATTTTCCCATGGTACTGTAATACACGAGTGTTTTCTATCTTTCTTTTTGATTAAAAAAAAGGGAGAGGGTTTTCACCTTAAAGAGCATACCACTTTTGACATAATTTATTCAGACCAATAGACAAGCCCTCATATTTTCCACTCTGAGTTTTTTTAGTTAGTAAATATGCTGCCTGGTACCTTGTTCTTGATATTCACTGACTTCTTTTCAAAAGAACTATTGATTAGCAATCATTATTAGCTTTTCTGATGGTATATTCTGCCCCTTTAATGACTTGTCTTGCTCTGAATTTTTAAAATCAGAATAAAAAGAAGATATTTAGAGCCTGTAAGATCTGTTTGATAGTGTAAGATAGGATTTTGGCTACAGAGGGACATTTCTTCTCATTTAGTTAATTCTTTTCCTTGACATTTCAATTATCATAAGGCAAATTTGTTTGTGGTGCTTAACCTTTAAATACTTCCATATGAATTTTCAGAAGAGTCACAGAGGGCCAAAAGCAACTGCACAAAACAACATTTAAACTCTCTCCCAGCTTAGTAATGAAATTATAAAAATAACTTTTCTTCCTTTCTCTTTTCTTTTGTCTCTATCATTGTTTGTCTCCCTCAACCATCTCTACCTTCCCTGTACTTCTTCTGGAATATTCAGAAGGAAAAGCAAGCCATACAGTATGTAGTCTGCCAGTGACTTCTCAGTGACCCTGAGAAGACCACTCCTTTAGCATGTCAGGCTTCATGATAGATTCATACTGACCAGTCCCACATTGCTGGTCAGACTCTCTTAGAATGCAGGGCTTTGATTTTCTCCAGAGAGTGCAGAAAGATTTTTTGGATGGTGAAGAAAGATTTTTTTGGTTTTTGCTGTTTCATCTTGTTCAATACAACCAGGATCACCCCTGAAAGACCCACGAAAGACTGGTTGACTTGATCAGAAAGATGAGCAGGAATTAACTGTTTGTATTGCAGGTCACCTGGAAATGCCAGACAAGTTTATAATGCCATGCACACCTACTGTCTATGTCTCAAAAACTGTTATTTGATATTAAATGTGATAACAAAAGGTGCAGAGTGCAACCTTTTTACAGAGAGGGACATAAGGCCAGAAGGATTACAAAAATCACCTACTTTGTGCTAAGCTGTTGAAAGTACTGTTTCAGAGGCTTCCAGACCCCAAAGCTCTACATCACAGTAACTTCACTCATATGAATTGTGCACATCAGTGTTGCTTTCCATACAATTATTTTTTGAGAGATTATATCACCTTGTTTACAAAATATGAACATGAGAGTGTGTGTTGGGAAGATGGTAAGAGTGTGGTATTTGTATCTGTTTACAGGATTTCTGCTGCTTTCTTTTTTTAGTTCCTTATGGTTCACAGACTTCTACCAGTTCTGATTTAGCTCAATAAAAGTGACATTTGCCCTTCCCTCCTTTTGCTGTTCACTGTAGTACTTTAAAAATAGGAAAGTAGATTGAAAAATGTTGCATTCTTTTTTGATGCCACTTCAAAAACCCTTACCAATACAAGGCATTGATTGATGAGGAACAAAGTGCTGTCAAAAGCACTAAATATAAGAACAGAGCTAAAGGGAAAAAATACGTGTTTTAAGTTTTAATATTTTTTTAGTATTTAAGTTTTATTATTCTTGGCTGGTAATCCTAATAATGGGAGGCAAACGTATTGTTAGGGAGTACTTATCTCAAGTATATGTCTTTAACATTCAAGGAAAAATGGTGATGAGAAAGCAAAGACTAAATGAGATGGCATCCTTCATATTCAGGTAATTTTGAGAAATGCCTTACTTTGATCCAGGGTTTTTACATCATTTTAGTCCTCTCTATGCCTCTGATTCTCTGGAAAGAGAGAAAGGGGGTTGCGAGCCTTCAGAAGGAGTGGTGTTTTTGTTATAGCTCAAAGTTTACTCATTAAAAGGACCAGTAAGACTGCAATAAATTGATGATGGGGAGTGAAAATAGAGGATAACAATCAGATCAATTGCAGCTAAAAGTTCAGTGTTGTGCGTGCTACAACTGCTGCTGAAAACTGTTCACGTCTTTGAAAGGTAAGATCCCCAACTTTTAAAAGATACGTAGATCACTGGACATTGATAGACTTCTGTAACAGCATCTTCTATTGAGAAATGAAGATGCTGCCAGCATCAGAGGCTGGCCTGTCTGTGAAAACACCTCAGAAAAGTTCTCTGAGGTATGGAAATAATGTCTGTAACAGAGGACAGCTACAGGTCTTGGCTTTTCAGTGCAAATATTAGCATCTCTGGTGGTTTACTCTTGAAGAGTCTTGTTTGGTACCTATGTTGGTTAAGACAGCAGCTGCCCAGCCGGTTTGGAGTTGTTGCAGACACACATCATTTGTAGAATAGTTGCAAACCATCATATATAAAATATCCACTCTAGGCCAGCAATAAACAGCTCAGATAATGACATACAATCTTACAAACAATTATCAAATAAAGATGTTGAGGGTGAGGAGGGAATGAAGAATTTTTATTTTTTTTTTTGCTTTTTATTGCATGTGTGTGGGAGACAGTAGAAGAATTAATGATGGATTTTTTCTAAACTAACAAAAGGAGATTTGGGTATTTCAAAAGTTTTTTTCTGGTGTTAATGAGAAGTTTGGAGTTCTTTTAATTATATATGTCATATTGTACTTATGTCAATCCAGCCCTACCATGTTCCACAGTCTCTCTCAGATGCTGCAAAACCTATGAATACATGCACATAAGGGATATCTGATAACACAAAAATAGGTATTAACTGCACAATGCAACTCAGTTCTGTAACAGACACTTATGCACAGTTATGCACAAGATGCTTTGTTTCCAGCAGGAGTTGGGTTATTGCTATATATAAGCCTAGAGCTATATAGTCAAATTCTACCTGACTAGACAGAGGGCAGGGAGATAAACAGCAGCAGCGGGAAAGTAAACAAGTTATATGGGATGTGGGAAAGCAGTAATGAAAAGTGATTATTAAACAACTGCTGTCACCATATAATCCTTGAAAACACTGCCCCCAATTTATCATTTCACAGAGATCTTGCAGACCAGTAATTACTAAAGTTCTTATTTAATGAAGGTGAGAGCACAAGGGAAAAATCCTGCATATACTATTCCCACTGCCCTTTTCCTAGTGGAAATGTATGGCTGTGAATTTGGATATGAATCTCAGGGAGATAGGTGAAAAGAACAGTTGAAAACAGATGGCAGCAGTTACAACTGGCATATTCCCAGTTGGTGGCTTTAGCATTTAGAAATGAGCATCTGTTCTTCTTCTCTATTGCAAAGTGGTTTTAACTCAGAGGTGTTAAAAATACGCAAGTTGCTGTTTTATTAATTTTTGTTGTTTACTGACTTTGATGACACACACCAAATGTAAAGTACAATGTTTACCTGTGTGGCAGGGGAATCAAAACAGAAATACAGGTCTCTGATGCAGAACCTGAAGTTATAAAGTAAAGTATAAGGGGGAGGGAAAGAGGAAATTACGTGTGTTTATCCTAATACTGAAAAAAAGGAGTTATTGAAAGCTGAAACTGTAGCAACATGAAGATCCAACCACTATAACACATTTCTGATGTTCATTTTAAGTATCATCTTATTTTTTTAATACCTATTAATAAACTCTTGAGACTGAAGAAAAGAGTAATGTATTTAACTGTCTCACTATTTCATCACCTAAGAGCATCAAAAATTCCACTTCTGCCTTCAGAGGGGGTCAATATCAGTTTGAGGTTGATTCTTATTTTGTTAGGCAGTGAACTTTTACATAGAGTGGAGTTAAGCATGAATAAAACTGGGGAAAATTGCATCATCTCTAGTTTCTAGTATCAGATAAAATCTTTGGAAGAAGGGACAGGCAACTCAAGAGGACTACAAGGATGTTGTGAGGTCATGGAAGCAGAAAATTAGAGGTCCAAAGTTCAGCTAGAACCTCATCTTGCTACTGCCATAAAAGAAAATAAAAAAAGTTTCTATAGATACATCAGCAGTAAAAGGAGGTCTGGGGAGAATCCCTGTCCTTTACTGGGTGCAGAGGGAAACATAGTAACAAAGGATGAGTAAAGGCTGTGGCCTTTGTTGCCTGTTGTTAATAGCAAAACTAATTGTTCTGGGAGTACTAAGACCTGTAAGCTGGAAGACAGACATGGGAAACAGTAGGAAGCCACCATAATTCAGCAAGAAATGGCCAGTGACCTGCTACACCACTTACACCACAACTCTATGGTGCCTGATGGGATCCATCATAGGTACTGGGTGAGCTGGCAGAAGTGCTAAGCAAGCCTCTTTCAATCATTTACTTGCAATTCTGACTAACCAGGAAGATCCCAATTGACTGGTGCTTAGCCAATGTGACACCTATCTGCAAGAAGCGAAAGGTCATGGAGCAGTTCATCTTGAGCGACATCAGGTGGCACGTGCAACACAGGCAGAGGATCAGGCCCAGCCAGCATGGATTTAGGAAAAGCAGGTCCTGCCTGACCAACCAGATCTCCTTATATGACAATGGTCACACATTTTGTGGATGAGGGAAAGTCTGTGTGTGTTGTTTACCTGGACTTTAGCAAAGTCTTTGACATCATTTCCCACAGCATTTTCCAGGAGAAACTGGCAGCCCATGGCTTGCACAGATGCACTCTTTGTTGGGTAAAAAACTGGTTGGATGACTAGGCCCAGAGAGTGCTACTGAATGGAGTTGCATCCAGTTAGTGACCATTCACTACTGATGCTCCCCAGGGCTCAGCATTCGGGTCAGACTTTTTGATGTCTTTCTTGATGATGTGAGTGAGATGATTGAGTGCCCCCTCAGCCACTTTGCAGAGGCTGCCAAGTTGGGCAGGACTGTGTTGACCTGCTGGAAGGTAGGAAGGCTCTTGAGAGGGATCCGGACGAACCGAGGCCAATCATATGAGGTTCAGTAAGGTGAAGTGCAGGGTCCTGCCCTTGAGTCACAGCAACCCCACAACAGTGCTAGAGGCTGCGGGAAGAGTGGATGGAAAGATGCTGCACAGAAAAGGGCCTGGGGGTGCTGCTTGACAGTGGCTGAAGAGGAGCCAGCCATGTGCCCAGGTGGCCAAGAAGATAGTGGTATCCTGGCTTATATAAGCAATGGTGTGTCCAGGAGGATGAGGGCAGTGACCATCCCTCTGTGCTTGGCACTGGTGAAGCCCCAAGTGAATATCGTGTCCAGTTCTGGGTCCCTCAATTCAGGAAGGTGGTAGAGGTACAAAGGTACAGAGACAAGAAACAAAGCTAGTTAAGGTTCTGAAGCACAAGTCTTACGAGGGGCAGTTGAGGGAGCTGTAAGTGTTTCATCTGGAGGAGGCTCAGGGGAGACTTTATTACTCTTTACAACTCTCTGAAAGGAGGGTGTAATGAGATTGGTGTCAATCTCTTCCAATTTGCAAGCAAGCCACAGAATGAAAGGAAAGGTTTGCCACAGGAGTTTTAGGCTGGATATTAGGGAAAAATTCTTCACCAAAAGGGTTGTAAGACATTGGAACAGGCTGCCCAAGGAAGTGGTTGAGTCCTCATACCTGAAGGTATTTAATAGACATGTAGGCGAGGAGTTTAGAGACATGATTTGGTATTGATCTTGGCACTGTGAGGTTAATGGCTGGGCTTGATAATCTTAAAGGTCTTTTCAAATCTAAACAATGCTATGTTCTTATGGAAATGCAAAAAGCATTTACAAGCTAGATTTGTAAGACAACTCTATGAATATATTTATCCGTTTTGAGACTGAATGGCTATGACACATTACAACTTTAATTTGATGTGACTGTGCATAAAATCATGGCAATTATGCTTTTAAGCATGAACCTTTGCTATTGAGTCTGGGTGAGAGCAAGAGTCCATCTGCATGGATCTGACCATGGGATTAATTATTCAGAGCACCATTATTTTCATATCTTTTGGATATGGATGTACAGGAGTAGATTAAATTATTTTTCTGATGCCAGATTTTTAAAAATGAAAGATCACAGAATAGAGTGATAGTCATTTGGCTGAAGGATTCTCTCTTCTAAGATGTGTCAAGGCTCTGTTTGCATTCTGCTTACTCAATGAAGTATTGGGGAGGGAGAGCAACTGAGTTGTTTTAAATTGTGGCAATTTCAAGATGATATTTCATTCTCTAATATTTTGAACCTTAGTAAGGTTTTGTTTGACTTTGGCAGTCTCTGGACACCTTCAACTTGGTTTGAGTTGAAATCATATAATTCAAACAGGATCCTGATAAAATAAAAATAGTTGGTGGAATGGAATTGGAAGTTGTGATTATACCTGATGGTTACTGTTTGTATTTAAGAGGGTTTTTTTCCCTTGTTTGTTTATTTCCAGGCCCAAGGATCCTGTTTAGTCTTGAGCTGCTTGCAGAACAAAGTAACAAAAAAGGTACAATTTTCTCTATTCTGATTAAACAATTACACTAGTCTTTCATCATATGCCATCCTTAGGAGAGGGATGAATGTCTGCTTCTAGAGATGGGACTATTGAAATATCCACATCAGATCGCACACTTTTCTAGACTTTTCTAGACCTTGTGATTGATAGTTATGTGAAAGAAACTGAAGAAAAAGTTGTGACACAGGAGGTGTTTTTCTTGATTTTTATTTTGTAAATCAGTGTGTTTGGCTAATCCACCAGTAGCTTATCTGTTACCTGGAGTCCCAGGAATCAGCAATGGGCATATACTATAACTGGAAATGTAAGGAAATAAAGATAAGCATGCCATCATTTTTTTATTAGAAATTGGTGTTAAAGATGCTTACTTTCTATCTATCTGTGGTTTCATTACTTGAAAATTAGTTATCTTCTCTAAGAAAACTGCAGTGCATTACACAGTCCTGTAATTTTAGTGCTTCCCTTACAAACTCACTGAGCCCTTGAGTTACAGGATAAAAACAGTTTCAAAATCTCCTATTTGTATTCTTTTAACGAAAAGAGGCTCACTGTACCTTTTGAATGGCATATTTTTTTGCTGTATCTGTTTCCTTTTTTCCTTCTATGAGAGATCCTTATCGAAATATGTGAATGTTTTCAAAGCCTTTAGTGAAGAGTATTTGCAGAGAAGTACTCTGCTCATGCAAATAAAACTGCAATGAGTTACTTTAGTGGTTCAGGTCATTAGCATTCATCATCATAATAAGTACTGACAAAAGCCATCTATCAGCTTTGCAATGTGATGCTGTGGTTCAACAGATGTGATTCTCTGCCTCAGCATTCATGCAAAAATAGCATGCACTGTGCTTTTATGACCAGACACTTAAAGGACTAAATCTACCTCAAACCATTCTTAAATGGTTATGTTGACCTCCAAGCACATGTACTGCCAGATGTGAATGCACTTGCAAAAGCCTGAAGCTGAAGTTGCTGCCTTGTGGTATTTGATATTTAAACGTAGGGGCAAACCAGACATACAGGATCTAATTCTTTTATCCTCAAAATTCTCTTATTTTTGTGATGCGCTTAGTAAACTGAACGCAAAATTGCAATGGAGAAAGGGGTGATTAGTAATAATCATTTACAAGTATGTCTTTGCAGTTGCTTAAGTTCTAATATTCTGTGGAAGTTTGCCTTTCATTTTACTCTGAAACTCTAGCTTTGCTAACCTTTATTCTTCTTTAACAAACACTTCCGTTGGTTCCAAAGAATGTAAACTACTTCTTCGGTATGCATTGTGGCAATTTCTCTTTGAACTGGATTTTTATTCATTTTAGAAAACCTCTGAACCTTTAATGTATTGCATAGTTACATGCTGCTCTTAACTAATAAACAGGGCTGAATTAGCTGGCAGAAATCAAGCTTATTATTTTTGTTAATTGAAGTATTTTGTGATTTAGTTAAGGTAAATGGATACATTTTTTTTTCCTTGAGGGATGTTTACCAACGTATTCATTTATTTAATTTTGCTAGAAAAACAACTAAAATTACACTGGTTCAATCTTCTGAGTTGTGGCAAGACTCAAGGTGGATCACTGATCAGAGTTGTCCAACTATCTCAACTGAAATTAAATTAAAAAAAGGAATATCTAGTGGAAATTCTCTGTCCTGTGATGTCTGTGTCCTTCACAGTTTGTGTACTTTATATCCCAGGCAGTTCACAATTAATATTACAAAGTAAGGCTTATTGCATACATATATATGAAGACTATAAGCAAACACTATTTTCAGCAGAAAATTAGTTCCAGACCTTTAGCCTGATGTGGATTTCCACCTGATGGTTATATAAATAATTTTTGATGTACATTAATCATGACAATAGGACAAGGCCGTTCTTGTTACATATTCATTTTGCAGTTGCAGAGATGTGATATTTAACTAAATTCAGGTTAGTATGCATAGCCCAAAGAAGCAGCATAATAGGGGGAACTTGCTGCTTGTGTTCACATCCAGCATTTTGTCTATCATAGTGATATAATCTTCATCATCATGGTTTCCAGAACTATATTTTCTTTCTAACCACTTGTAAACACTATGACAGGACCATTTCTCCACAAATTACAATAGACACTGAAAAGTAAGCAAGACATAAAATGAAAACATAAACATTGCTGTAATTAAAATATCATCACTGTCCAATAGTGATAAAGGGAACATTTGAAAACCAGAAATAAGTAGTTAAACTATATTTAAATGATTTTCTAAAATACTTTTATATATAATTGGACAAGTTTCTGTTTTCTTCTGCAGAAGTAAGCATGTGAGAGAGCATGTATGTTTCCATGCATATATGAGCATTTTTATAGAGCTAAGCAAACAATTTGAAATAAATTATTGTATAGACCCAAGTGGATTTTTTTTGTTCATATTTATGAACAAACTGCACACATTTCTAACTGTCTGTTGATATAGAAGATTCAAAACACTACTTCAGAGAAATGACTGACTTTGTGATACTGTTTCAACCATTGACTGCAAAGGCTAAAATATTAAAATAAGGTTGTTTATACGGATGTTTATGCAAAGTCCATTTGACTTCTCTGGATATCCCAAAAAAAGTCATAGAATCAGAGAATATATTGAGTTGGAAGGGACCTGCAAGAATCATCAAGTCCAGCCCTTAGCCCTGCACAGGACCATCCCCAAGAGCCTTACCATGTGCCTAAGAGTATCTTGAACTCTGTCCGGCTTGGTGCTGTGACTACTTCCCTGGGGAGCCTCTCCCAGCACCCAGTCATCCTCTGAGGTGAAGAACCTGCTTCCTATATCCAATCAAAGCCTCCCCTGACACAACTTCAGGCCATCCCCTTGGGTTCTTCTCTCTCAGAGAAGAGATCAGTGCCTGCCCCTCCTCTTCCCCTCACGAAGAAGTTGTAACTGCAATGAGGTCTCCCCTCAGTCTCCCCTTCTCCAGGCTGTACAGACCAAGTGCCCTCAGCTGCTCCTCACACATCTTCCCCTCAAGGCCCCTGACAATCTTCGCTGCCCTCCTTTGGATGCTCTCTAACAGTTGATTCTTTCTCATATTGTGGTGCCCAAAACTGCACACAGTATTCAAGGTGAGGCTGCTCCAGTGCAGAGCAGGTCAACCATCTCCCTTGACCGGCTGGCAATGCTTTGCCTGATGCCCCCCAGGACATGGTTGGCCCTCCTGGCTGCCAGGGCACTGCTGACTCANTCTCTTCCTTTCGGGTGCTTGGAGGACAGCAGGTCTCAGTGTGTTAGCTGCTCTCTTATCGATGTGAGCTGAGGCCATTCTGAGAAACTGTTGTCTGAAGCCCAGAGCACACAGGCTGCAGCCACATGGCCACAGGAGCCGTGGCTACGCTGGCAGGCAAGGAAGGCCTGCCTGGTAACCCACCCTCACCACAGCCCTGGAGACCTTGACTGACTGGGCACCCCTCACTGTGGCTGGGGGGAGAGGGCCAAAGGTCCTGTCTGGAGGGAGTGACCACAGTGACCAGAGCAGATAAGGAGGCAGCAGGAGGTCTCCATTGGGCCCTGGTCTGTTCTCTTCAAAGCTGTCAACATGTGACATTTTTAGTAACTATGATCATTCTCCCCTCTTTTTCTCTCCTTATCCTTTTTTCTCTGAATCTCTCTTCCTTTATTCTTTTTTTTCCTCTTGTGATAACTTAAACACTCACTTTCTGTAAGTTATGGATACTTCACCTTAAGTGGCATGGATTTGTCTTTGCTAAGTGTAACAAAAGTACCTTATTATAGCAGTACTCCTTAGTCCTGGTAACCTGCTGTAATGCTGTAATGCAACCATGTTGTGAAGTTGCATGTTATCTTTATAAAACGCTTTTTGCCAAAATGCCTATATTCTCACCAAATTAAAAGAAATCTCTTAGGGAAAAATGTGTAGTCTTTCTCCAGGCTTTATCTCAGGGTACTTACTCCACGGACACCCCTTGCCACAGGAGAGAAGCTTGCATGCCCTTATGAGGTTGCAAGCTGTGCTAGCGGTGATACATGCCTCTGGTAGGGTGTCCTGTGCTAGTCAGGTCTCAACTGAAGGATCAGACAAAGTGTGTCCGTGGGCAGAATGGGCTTGTTAGCCTCCTGGCAAACACCCTAGGAAAAGGACAACTCTAAC
>VWZF01001274.1:0-12655 GCA_013396755.1 Sclerurus mexicanus
GAAGGAAGGAAGGAAGGAAAAACCAACTTACTGCTATGTTTATTTAATTGGTAACTTAATTTTCAATTTCTATGAAAGCAGTTTGCTACATTCAGGCACTTCTGTGTTGGGGTTAGTTTCTGTATTGAATGTCCAACAAAGTGGCACCCTTCTGGCCCAAATAGGAGCAGCAATAAATCCACCAAAATGTCTGATAAGCACTGTTGCCTGGCTCTCAGAATAATTTGACAGGATTCTAATCAGAACAGGTCTCCTTGTTCCAAGTCTCCTTGGACTTGTACGACCAACTCAGTCTCATTGTGCTTACCACATTTTCTTGATTGAAGAAAGTATCTAGTGAGATAGATATATTCATAAGCATCATTTTTCCCATTCTGTCTTTTATTTCTTCATTTGGCAATTTCCAGAAGACACATAAAGATCTGAGTATACATATCATAACAGAGGGCTACATAGAAAGCACACAGAAAAAAATGCTTAAAATCTGAAAATGAAGGGCTGTTTTCAAAAAAAATATTTTTCTTTAATTATCAAAATTTCATCCTGAATGTGTTCAGTTCTAACTTTTAATAGAGAGACCTACATATAAGTCATCAAAGCCTGTGCTGCAAAAAAAGACAATGAAATTAAAAAATGCCTTCTGTCATTTTATATAATTCTTAGAAGATAATATATTTATACTCCATTATACAAATTCATAAAAATTTCTGTGTGGCACATTAACTCCCAGCTGTTCAGTGTCATTTTCTATGCAATCACATGTGCGTCTCAAAACTTCAGGAGGAAATTAGCTGTTTAATATTTCCTTAAAGGCTCTAAGTATTAACTGTCAATGCAGGATGTGAAGTGATTAAACTTATTCTTCTCAGGGGTATATATGGCAGAATAATATTCACAGGGATATGCATAGTTCTTCTATTAAATTTTTAATTGCTTGGAAAATAATAGGACAGAAAGGTTAGTATCTTTAGTCAGAGAACACCAGAGTGGCAGAGGTTGCCAGTGACATCTTGTCTTCCCCACTCAAGCAGACCATCATCAAGCTCAACCTCCCCACTCAAGAAAGGTCACCTCTGAGCAGGTTGCCCAAACCCATGTCTTGAAAGGTCTTGAATATCTTCATGAGTGGAGGCTCCACAACCTCTCAGGGAAACCTGGTTCTGGCTATGGCCACATTCACAGCGAAAATGCTTTCTTGTGCTCAGATGGAATTTCATGTATTTTGATTTGTGGCCATTGATACTGTCCTGTCACTGATTACCACTGAGAAGAGTGTGTCTCTCTCTTCTTCCACTCTGTTCATCTATTTATATACATCATCAAGAACCCCCTGAGTCTTCTTCTCCAGGCAGAGCAGTATCAGCTTGCTTAGCCTCTCCTTGTATGCTAGATGCTCTGATCCCTTCATCATCTTCCCATTGCTGGGCTGAAGAACAACTCTCTCTCCCCGCCTTCCTAGCCTGTCTTGAATAAAAACCAGTATATATCCACCACACGATGGACACGAGAGCAATTTCACCACATTCCTGGGACTGTGCATGAATGTAATTGCACATGGACCTCTGAACTCCTACTGGTTCTTATGTTGTGCACACTAATGTACAGGCACTTCAGGGAGAGACCTCGGGCATGCTAGGTTCTCAGGGAGGGTGTAAGAGCCTCTTTCAGAGGCATTTGTGTGCCAACACCTACAGTGGAACCCTTCTGCCCTGTTGGATTGGTTTTTTGTTCATTCATCCTGCTTGCCAATTCAGACCACCACTTTCTTGATAGGACAAGGGGTAATAGCTTCAAACTAACAGAAGGCAGATCAGGTATTGGGAAGAAATTCTTCACTGTGAGAGTGGTGAGGCACTGGCACAGGTTGCGCAGAGAAGCTGTGGATGTTCCATCCCTGGCAGAGTTCAAGGCTGTGTTGGACAAGGATTTGAATAACCTGGTCTGGTAGAATGTGTCCCTCTGAAGGTCCCCTTCCAAATCAAACTAATTTGGTGATTCCTCACTTCTATAATACATCATTACCTCCATCTCCCTTTATTTTTAGTTTAATGCTGTCCTCATCAGGTTGAACAGCCTTCTGAGAAAGAAGATTTTGCTCCACCTGGTGACGGTAGATCTCTTCTGAGCAGTCCTCAATCCTCTAGGAGGAGTCCACAGTCATAGAAACCAAGTCCTGCCTTCAGTTAAAGCTATGCAAGTGGTTTTTGTCCTCCCAGATCTGTCCAGTCCTCTGCCAGCCCTTCCTCCTCAATGGCAGGATGGGGGAGAAGATGACCTGGGTGCCCTGTCTGCTACATAACTGGTCACAGAAAAACAAGAATTTGCAGTGTCACCAGAGGAGATCCAATCTGCTTTTTACACTTGTTAAGCATTACACACCAACAGCTGAAAGACAGTTGTAGTTTGTCCTAATTGTGGTATCCAGGCCAACATACACAGGGTAAAAATGATCCATAGCCATGAGCACCTAGAGAGTGGGAAAATTTTTAAATCATTCTGAGGGATTATCTGATTATTCCTTAAGTTAGGCAGCTCCAGCAGGCAGTCAGAACACACAAAATACAGCCTGAAGTAGAAATGCAAGAGTAAAGAAAAAAAAAGATTTTTTTCCCTCCATTAATTTCATGCAATTCTGATTGTAAATTTTGCTTAGAAATAGAAAAAGATGCTGGACACCAGACAGCAGCACTACTGCTTTCTCCAAGCTACAAAGGTGAGGGGTATTTTTTGTACAAGAGATTTGAAACCATCAAAATACTAAGTAGCTTCTTAAAAATAGTGAAAATAAGCTTTAAACCCCCTCATACTCTCTGTTAGTTTGCACTTTGTCATCATGCTGTGATCTGTTACCTTGTACCTTCCATAGAGCTGGCAATGTGTGGGGTAACACTTCCATTCTGCTCCCCACCACACAGATCCAGAAGAGATGACAAGGAGCAGCAGATAGCAGGGACAGCAACACAGTAGTGGTTAATACCTCTCCTGCAGAGGATGTGAAAAGGATGATGGAAAAAAGGCAGGGCAAGAAAATAAAACCAAACAAGTAGGTTTTGCTCACTTCTACTCTTGTGTGTTTAGGTGATCATAGTTTAATAGGAGAAGAGCAGTTGTACTAAAATCAAATTATTTTATGAGGTCAAATATTCAGGAGTATGATTATAAGGATCCTTGGAGAAAGCACATGTGTATACTTCAGGAAAAAATGTTATTGCAAAATTAAGAGGAAAGCATTAAGAATTCCATTCTAGTGGTACTTTTTCCTCACTTAATACTGGCAGGAAGTATTTATAATGTGAATTTTTTATACCTGCCACATGACTTAATGCCTGAAGTTCATTGTTTTAGTTCAGTTCTGAATTCTTACAAATTCATTCAGAGAACCATCCACTAAATCTACATCTATCTACAGTTGCTTACACCAAAGTTTAATGCAAGAGTTCCTATTTCATGAAAGTATATCCTTCAGAAGCACCACTAATCTTCATCTAAATGTATAAGTGTGGAGGGAGACCGTGAACTGGGATATCTCAGATAGAAGAGAAGCAACGCCGACTAATCGGACTTTACAAGATTCATAAGACGGAAATGGATATTACGAGAGAAGAGTTTATTAATGATGTTTAATATAGCCGGCTAGTTTCATATTGTTAATTGTAATAATAAGTAGGATTGTTCCCTATTGGTCAGTTTCATGAGGGGACTGTTGTACTATTGGTTGGATCCATGAAGACTCCCGATTGGTTCACTGTTGGTGCATTGCACCTTTTCCTTATTTGGTAAACTTCTACAATGTTCTCCCCATATTTGTACACGGTTACACCCCTTACCCTTGTATGGCGAACGCCACTCCCTTTTCTCCTCCCCTCTTTTCCTTATGTGTCATGTCCCTTCCCAGTTTCTAGTATCTTCTACCCCCGACCCTATATAAGTCCCGTGCTCCTCCTAATAAATGCCATTCCTTGCTCACCCCATCAAGGAGTGTGTCTCTTCCTTGCCCTCAAGGGACGTGGCATATAAGAGATAGGGAATCCTTGCTTCTTTTGGAAGTTTGTGTCAGTGTTGGACTAAAACCACAATGGTCATCAATCCTACAAAGAGTCCAACTGAATCCATGAAGGCAATAATGCCTAATATGCTGCTTCACCTCTCTGTTGGGCATTCCAGTAGACTTATCTCCTACTAGTAAATGCACTTGGGACTCCCCTTTGCCCCGGTCTCATTACACTTGAATTCAAGAAGGGATTCACATATATAACTTCTTAGGAGTCAGAGTAAATGACAAAATAATCATACTTGTACTCAAACAAGAAGCACGGGCTTATGCTATCATAGAGTAACACAGATCCTTGTTTGGCAGGTAATTTATTCCACAAGGAAATAAGTTCCAAACTACTTAAAAAAAAACCTGATGCCCAAGAGGAGATAGCAAATGGTACCTTCTCTATAGAGACAGTCAAACAAGGATGAGTTAAAGCTGGTCTATCAGCCATATTCAGACAGAAACTCTGATAACTTGACATGCAGAAGAGTGTGGTCACTAGAGCCTGAATTGATGAGACAATTGACAATTGTTTTCTCAGGGGATATTACAACGGAAACCAACTTTTTCAAACTACTTTTCATGGTCCCAAATTTAAGTATGTTCCATAGACATTAAAAAAGTACAAAGGATACACAATTTTAAACTATATTTGTCTAATGTTAATTAAGTGACACTCACAAATACATTTATCTTTATAATAAGAGATAGATGATATTTCTAAGAATGTAGTCAATGGTTTCACTGATGCACACAAAGAATCTCTGAAGACTTGGGAACAGAAGCCAGGTCATGCGAATGCTTACACATTCTCTAATCACTAGGAAACACTAATCAATTTAGTGAATATCTACATTCTGCATAGGAAAACAGAAATATTTAAATTGTTCCTATTCTAATGTAACTGTGCTAATGATTGGAGCTAAGGACTCATGACTGAAGACTTGTGAGTTAATTAGAAAGGCATCTAATAAGTCTGCAGATGCTCAACATGAGGATAACAAACTCAAATCATTAAAATCGTGGTCCCAACTTACTTGTGATAAACATAAACAAAAATAGTTATTAATGGCACAGATATCAAAGATCTGGTATCAACATGGTTGATATATAGCTTGGCTCGAAGCACTCTCAGCAAGAGGAACATTTATGAAACCTCATTTCATGTTCTCAGCAGAGTCCATCACTAGCTTCATTAGTCTGCTGGAAAAGTTACATAACCCAATTAATCTTCACAGACAGGTGGTATTTCAGAAAGAAAATAAGTGTATTGCAGCTCACAAATGAAATCTCTCCTTTTACAAGGTATTTTGGTTACTCAAAAATTCAAGTTGAGAAGCCCTAAGTATTTCAGGCAGCAGGAGATGAACAGCTGTGCTTTAAGTACTGCATAATTAAATCTTGATCTTAGGTTTTTTCCATAAAGGTAACAACATTTGGAATTAGGGAACACCTTTGTCATCCCTACACTTAATTTTAGATAAACCTTGGAAGCATAACAGTCTTAGAGATGTAGACAGGTAACAACAATGCTGGAATCAGGGCTCTATGGGTTCCTCTGGTCAATAATAATTACAGCTGCTAGACATTAGGGGATCATTCAGACTGGAAGGTATCTTCAGTCCCCTGCTTAAAGCAGGGTCAGCCATGAGGTCAGATCGGGTTCCTCAGAGCTCTAGCCAGTCTTTCCCGAGCTACTGCTTCCATTGCTTAACAATTCTTTTCGCAAAAAAAATTCTCCAGTCTGAAAATCTCTTGTTTTAAATGATCTTCAAAAAGATGTAATATTTAAATTCAGTTTAAAAATTTTACCTACTTAAGAAGAGAAAAGAACATGTATGCCCTTGAAATAGAGAAGACTTACCGTATCATGTTGCCTGTTATCTTTCCCTGATATGATCAAGAAGTAGTTCCATGCCAGCAGCAACAACAAAGCCAGTGGTATCACGTAGAGCTCAAAGTTCCAGACCACAAAAAGAAAAAGCTAGAAGACAGAGTAGAAAAAAAAAAGTGATTCAAATCAGCATTACATTAAACTCCTGTGCACAGTTAAGACCAAAAAATTAAAACAATTCTAAAAAACCCATCTCTTCTCAGGCAGGAAAATTGTTTAACCAGTTTGCTGACTTGACACCTGCATGAATTAACTGCTATGCTAACCATTACTTCCTATCTTAATTCTTGCAAAATAAAAATTTATGTAGTTTGGCCTAAGAGGAATATTAATTGTTCTGTCATAAAATAATGCTTTTGTGGACAAAACAATGCAAAATGTCCTAAAAATAAGATTACACCTAAAGAAAGGTCAGTGATTTTCATGACTTGTAGAACCACAGAATGACTTGGATTAGAAGGGACCTTAAAGATCATCTGGATCCAGACCACTCGACAGGCAGGGACACCTTCCACCAGACCAGGCTGGTCAGGGCCTAATCCATCTTGGCCTTGAACACTTCCAGGGATGGGGCATTCACAATTTCTCTGGGCAACCTGTTTCAGTGTCTCATCACTCTTACAGTAAAGAATTTCTTCCTAATACTTAATTTAAACCTTCTTTCAGTTTAAAGCCATTACCCCTTGTTCTATCACTATATACCCTTGTAAAAGTCCCTGCCCATTTTTCTTATAGGTCACAGGAATGTGATTAATTTAAGGAAGACCTCTACATGGCAGTGAATCTGGTTTTAGCTTTGAAACAACCCTTTAGCAGTGGAAAGTTGGCACAAGAGTGAATAAAGAGCAATCTGCTATTTAGGAAAGAACAGGGTCATTTCGTAGTAATGTCACACAAATAAGCAGAAGTACCAATCTGAAAAAAAAACCTTTTCTATGGAAAACTAGCAAAAATCACAGTAAAAGATAAAACTGTATGCCCATTTTAATGAAAACATAATAAAACCAAAATGATCACAGACTCATCAAAAATGGGATTAAAAAATGCTGAGAAGCCATGTAAGCCATCTAAGTCCATCCCTCTGAAAACTTTGACTTGTTGCAGTGTTTTCCCAAAACAACTTGAGTGCTCCATGACTGGAGTCAGATGCCTGGTTGGGTTCTATCTACCAGAGGTGTGCACTATAATAACTTGGGCTGCTCTTCAATATGGGGCCGAAATGGGGATCACACGCCAAGAGAAACCCATCCACACTGCCAGCTCCATACACCACTGTCTAGATACTGTCCCCTACTGATGCTGCTAACAAAATTAATGGTTTGCTGGAAAGAACTAAAATAATTTAACTTGGATGGAGTCAAACTAAAAGCATTTTTACCTTCAATTTTCCCTATGAACAAACCCCCTTTTACATCTTAAAAAGCCAACTGTAGCCATTACTTGGGTTTGTTTTCTTCTAACACAACAAAAAAAAAACCACAAATGTGAGAGCAAATCATACTGTGTACCACAGCTGGATAACACCCAGAAATTTTAACAAGCCTTTTTCATTCAAGGAGCTACACTTTTATATGCTTGTATTTTTAATACCCACTAAAATGAAAGAAGGTGTTGTGCCAAAAAACTCACAAACCTAAAGCAATGCCAATATCTTTTTCTCTAGGTAAACTGAAACAGGGCTCATTTTCCCAAATCAGTCACAAGATGTATATAAAACCAATGAAGAATAAAATGGAGATTTCAATAGTGTTCTGCTGGATTTTTGTTTGGAGTTAAAACAAAATGCTCTTATCAAACACAAGCTCCCACAAAGATGGAAAAGAAAAAAAATCTATATCTTAGGTAATCTCTCTCAAGATAATTTACCTCACCCCTGTACTTTCTATAACTGATTGATATGCATATGGAAGTGCTATGAAACTGCAAGACAAACATGATAAATATTGAAAAGATCTGAAAAAGCAGTGTATGTGACACACAGGAATATATTGTCGCTTCTAAGAGTATTTCGCTTGAAAGAAATATGCCTTTTTTAGATTATTTAATTTAAAAGGAAATCTACTAGAACTCGTAATAAAGAAGCAAATAAGAAGTAATGAAATTCAAGAGATCTTCAATAAGCCTGTTATCTATAGAAAAGTGGTAAATTTGATGTAGCCAACTCATATCAGATTTCATGTCTCAACAGAAGAGGAAAAAGCTGGTGTATGCTTTAACTCCAGAAATGTCCTGAGTCAATGAATGCACACTGAAGGGTGCTCTGGAAGCCAGCAAATAACACCAAGTATCAGAAAAGCAAATACTAGAGATTACCTGTTGAGAAATGGCAAGGCATATTGTATTTCTTGAAGTCCTAACTGAACACTGGTTAAAATGTGGAAAGAAAATCAAGTACTATTCAATTCCTGGCTCCAAAGAAAAGAAGCAAACAACTTACACAGTTTCAAAGAGATATGGACCTTACAGGAGAACGAGAAACATGGTCACAATGTACTCCAGAATATCAATGAATTCTCATCCAAGCACTTCTCATTTGAAGGTTTTAAGTGCCAAATGATTTTTAATGGTATTAATTTCTTACAGTATTGTACTCTGAGGGCCAGTAAAACATGTTATTAAGATATTACTACTTTACAAATTGTATGGACATACCTTTCACAAGTGTGGATATTACACCTACCATCTGCTGAGGGTGATTTTCCTGACCTGCCACCTTCATTTCCATCTAGTCCGCCTGAATTTTAATCAGTTACTCCTTTTGGGCACCTATCTCAGCCAGGCACTACCAAAACAGTGCAACACAAATGAGATATGTGCTGTGTGAGACCAGCAGAGTGATGGCACTGCAAACCAAAAGGCCTTATCCTCCCCAGACAAGACATGCACTTGTGAAATGCACATAGGAGAAAACAAGAATATTTCTGGTATCAGACAAAACTTCTAAGTAAACATGAGCAAACCCAAAATCGGTGCAGAACAGCAAGAAAACCCAGGCACTCAGTTCTTACACATAAAGGGCCTGATAGCTGGGGTGTAAGAGAAGGGAAAAGGTATGTAGAAATCCTAATGCATGATGGGGAAGTACACCTATGTATCCATCCCTTAAACAAGTATAGGCCAGAAAAAAACCCCAAACAAACAAACAAACCAGCAAAGCTTACAAACAAGTACCAAAGGACAGTTCTGTGAGTTGCTCATGATTATAAAGCATCCAGTGAAACATGGACTGTATCTGGCCTCATATATTTTAAGGAAATAATGACTCTAACTCTAAAAAAAAGGATCCTCATCACTACTGAAGCAAGCTAACTATTTTAAGAGAGGAGTGGGAGTTTCAAAGGTTACAGTTTAATATAGCTGACATTTCTACACAGAGGAAGATAAGAAAGGACTTTTTCTTCTCCCTCATGAGATCAAGATTTTCAGAGTCACAGGCATGAACTGGCCATTTACAAAATCACATCAGCTAATACTGTTAGTGATAGACACATGCATTAAATGATTATTCAGGGACATGCATAACACTATCCCTAGTGTACAACACCTCAAAAAAAAATTTGTTAGGATATTGAATATCCCATTCTTTTAAAAACTACAGTATATTTTAAAAGCAAATCTCATGCAAAATGATTAATGCTTCCTACTGTTCAGAAAAAAAGCCTACCCTTTTGGACTAGCAGCTGTGGATCATTAGCTTTCCAGTGATGAGATGTATTTGATGAGTATTTTTTTTCCTAATTAAGAGATGAAATTCTCTTTTTTACTATCTTCAGACAGAAGTGAAGAGAAAAATTTCTGCCTATGTGGAAAGGCAGAACAACTATACAGAACAATTATTTCAGATTTCTTTTTATCTACCTCCACCTGATCCCATTTCACTTTTAATAAAATCTTATTTGTACCCACAGACTTCACATCATTAACCCCAGTGCTTCCCAGTCCTTCTCCTTTTTTCCTTTTGTTTTTGTTTTGACAGCTAACAGAGAAGAGCACATAAAAATAAAGGATTATTCTTCACAGGAGAACCAATCGCATCCTCAGGTACAAGGAGAGACCAGAGAATGTTACAAGGGAGGGCAGCAAGAACGACTGTTTGAGAACTTTCTGACAAAACTAGAAATGTCTGTTTGGTGGACCAGAGATTTGCAGTGACAACATCCAGAACCATGGGCCGTAATGTGCTGGGCAGTGTCTGAAGACATCCCCACTGCAATCATCTCACATGGGGCACACCACTCTCCAAGTTGTGGCTTTCTCTGATAATTTTCACAGAACATTCTTATAGTCTCATTTACATATTACCTATATCCTTGCCTTTATATTCATGATCAATCTTTTGATTACCCTGGAAACACAAAAGTTGCCTGCACAGCATTTTGGCACAATCACAAACAGATGTCTGCAGCTCCAAATAATACACCTTAACCACAAAATGATCCATTTACTCTTTAAGCTTAAGAGGACAATTGTACTACCTGAGGCTTTATCCCTTGGATGTGTTCTCACAAAACTAAAAAGAATGAGAGATAACCCAGATATCTGCACAGTAAACACTTATGGGAATTCATTCCAAATGCAGTGACTTCATTCATGTAAGTCTCAGAGAAATATGGCTTTTAAACATTCTTTAAAGGATCCTTTAAAGTTTTTCTCAAGAGTCTTGCGATTTTAGTTTCAATAACCTGAGTGACAGGAGGAGGTGCAGTTGGAAAAATTTGAGTCTAAAACATATTGTTACTACATTTTTCTGTACACAGGCAAAAGTGAAGTTGAAAATTGCAAAAGCATGGAATGTTTAAAAAAAAAAAAAACAAACCAGGAAAAAAACCCCATAGAATTCCCACTTGCTTTATTTTGATGGATTTCCAGTTCAACCTTGGATTAGAGTTGGTTATTTATTTTAAATGCCTAACGTTTGGTAATCTGAAAAAACCCACACTGAATAATTAGTATTTTTGATCCTCTAAGAACTTTTCCCTTAACTCAGAAAGAAACTTACGGGATTTTCTGAATTTTCCCTCTCTTTGCTGGAATTCAAAAAATCAAGTTCACTGCAATTTACATTTTTATTATAGTTCTTTCTATTTCATGTAGAAAGAGAAAATACCACTAACCATTAAGGAAACGATTCTGACAGTTAAATGTGACTAATTTGATACTTATCAAACTACCCAGTTTGTTTGTGAAACACACCTATAGCCAGAACCTTAATTATGACAGTTTTCCAATCACATCATAATGCACATCGCCTCTCTACAAGATTTTCAGCACCAACAAAATGTTCCATTTAAAAGCCTCAAATTTTTCATTTTATTCTTTACTTTTTTCCTTACAACTTTTAACAGATGTTTCACAACCATTTTCTAGAAGCACCACAACCTTTACTTTGAGAATGCCAGAAGCTTCAGGAATGTAAACCTCAGAGCATGAGTGCAGTGCCACTTTAAACAGCACATGGATTATGGATATAAAATTTGTATTGCTGTAACCAGTTGCTATTGTAATCAATGGCAAACATTGGGTGGAAATAAAAATTTCACCCTCCAAACATATTTACAAAATGTGGAATCTCTTGGATCATTTATTTCCCCTTTATTAAAGAGTTTTTGAGCTACGTTATTACAGCTCAGCAGTTAGTATCCAGGATAAAAGTAGAAGGGCAAAATATGGTTCATTGAGGTAATTCCCATACACACAGCCCCTTGCCATTCTCAGGGCACTTAAAGATGGAATTGTTCTGTCAGAGTGCTAAAATGCTGAAAAACTAAGAGGAATTTATAGTATTTTTCCTATGACCAATAACACCTGGCACCAAAAGACAAATGACCAACTAGGATACACTAGATGAAAGGCATCTAAATGAGAATGGGGCTACCAGGTTAAGTGAACCTTCATTGCATCTTAATACCGTATTTTCTGAACAATAGCCAACTGTTTACTGAGTGACCTATGTCTGTGTAAGTGACATTACCTAGAAGACTGTTCTAGAGTCTTGGTTTCCAGGTAAAAAAGGGTTTTTAATGCCAGACCCCAGAGTGATTTCACAGAATCACAGAACGGGTAAGGTTTGAAGGGACCACAGTGTGTCATCTGGTTCAAACTCCCTGCTCAGGCAGGGTCATCCTAGAGAGCATCGCACAGGATTGTGTCCAGACAATTCTTGAATAACCTCTTTAGGCAATATGTTCTAATGTGTGGTCATCTGCATAGTAAAGAAGTTCTTTCTCATATTCAGGTGGAGCTTATTGTGCATCACTTTTGTCTGTTGCCTCTTGTTCTATTGCTTGGTACCACCAAGAAAAGCCTGGCTACATCTTCTTGGCACGCTCCCTTCAGGTACGTACAGACATTGATGAGGTCCTCACTCAATCACCTCTTCTCAGCCTTTCTTTGTAAGGGAGATGCTTCAGTCCCTTAATCATCTTCGCTGCCCTTTCCTGCACTTGCTCCAGGAGCTCCATGTCCCTCTTGTACTGGGAAACCCAGAACTGGACAGAGCACTCCAGATGTGTCTTCACTAGAGCTGAGTAGAGGGCAGGACCACCTTCCTTGACCTGCTAGCAATGCTCTTACACTAATGCTTCCCAAGATTCTGTTGACCTTCTTAGCCACAGAAGCACACTGCTGGCTGATGGACAGCTAGTTGTCCACCAGGGCTCCCAGGTCCTCTTCCGCAGAGTTACTTTGCAGGTTAGCCCTCAGCCTGTATTGGTGCATGGGTT
>VWZF01001279.1:0-22635 GCA_013396755.1 Sclerurus mexicanus
AGAGACCGACCTGGGATGGACCCACTTGGGATGTCCCAACCTGGGGATGCCCCTACTGGGTCTCGCCTGCCCCGCTACGGGGGTCGCTGCAGCCTGTGGAGGTGGGGAGACCCTTCCCAGCGCGGATTCACGACAAATAAACACCCACACGAGTCCAAAACCCTCCCACGAGTACACAGAGACAGAAAACCCCGGGATGTGACACCCCTGTGGGCACACACGGACCCACAGCTCCTGCAGAGCCAGACACCCCGATCCCCCGCCCTCCCTCACACCCCACCAGTGGCAGCGCCACCCCCCCAGTGCTGCTCTGGGAGCACTGGGTTGAGGGACAGCGGCTGCTGAGGGTCCAGCTGTGCCCCCCGACCCCCCCTCGCTGGCCACTGGCCAAGGCCCGCTCGGTGCCAGGTCCCCCGGGCGCGTGTGCGCCCGACAGCCGGGGAATCGCCCCTTCCAGCAGCCCCAGCCCGTGCCAAGAGGGCAGGGAGCTGTGCCAGGCTGGGGCAAGGGCTGCCCGGCTCCTGTGCCTGCCCCGCGGGGCCGCGAGGGCACAGCTGGCCCCCGACACGCGTGGGGGGGGAGGGTGGGTGACCCCCGTGTCGCTGCAGGACGCAAGGTTGGCACTGCTGGGAGCCTGGGGAAGATGAGAACTGGCACCGCGCTGGCACTGCCCGGCAGCCGCGGGACAGATTCCCCTTCCCCGCCCTGGATGGGGGTCCCACAGCCCCCCACTTCCTCCCAGAGGTCCCCCAGCCGGGTGGACGCGGGGCTGGCGGGGTCAAGGGGCTGGGAGGGCGTCTGGGGATGGTGATGCTGCTTCTCACCAGCCCCTGTGAGGACCCCAGAGCCGCGGGAGATGAGGGGGCTCCCCGGGGGCTGAGCCCCCTGGAGATGAGCCGGGTCCATCGCTGCGCTCAGTTAATGACTAATTAGCACCCGGCATAAACGAGCCCTCGTTAAAATCTTGCCCCTGGACAGAAGAGTGGAGGTTGGAGGGGGAAGGAAGAAGGACTAGGGAGCTGGAGAAGCTTTTGAGAGTCTCCCATGGTCAATTGTCTCCGACTTCTGGGCCAGCATCGGCTCCAGGTGCAGAGCAGAGGCAGCTCCAGGCATTGATTTGACTTCTCCAAGCTTGGCTTTAAGCCCACCAGGTTCTCCATCAGGGTCCATGGGAGCTGAGCTCGGATGAGACTCTCCCTCTGGCACCCCAGCAACCACCCCCATCCTTGAGGGAGCTGTCTGAACACCAGGACTCTTTTTTAAGGATGCTGGAAGGAAAAAGCCACCTGAGGAACATGAAGGATTCATCCCCTGTGAGGGTGGGGAATGTGGCACAGGTTGCTCAGAGAAGCTTGGCTCCTCCATCCCTGGAAGTGTCCAAGGCCAGCTTGAAGCAATCTGGTCTAGTGGAAGGTGTCCCTGCCCATGGGACTGGATGATCTTTACAGCCCCTTCCAAATCCAACCATTCCATGATTCTGTGATGACCATCAGGGAACAACCTCCTTCTTTGTCCTTCCCTGAGAAAGTGGAGAAGACCCCAAGGAGGGGATGCTCAACCTCCCACCCCACCCGAAGCATTCCCATGGTGGCAGTGGGGTTGACCAGCCCTGGCTGGACACACAACGTGGTCAATGTCCATGGAAAAGAATTGGGAACACTTGCCTTGGGGAAATCCAACTTGGGAGAAGCTCCTGGCTCTGAGGGTCCTGCCTTGAGTCGGCCTGGTTTCCCTGGCTGGGGTGGGGGTGCCCAGGGCTGTATAATTGTTAAGTCCCTTTAAAGCCCAGCTTTAGAAGCTCTAATTCTGATATTGTCTGTAATCTGATAACCCCGGGAGCCACTGAGCTCCTAATGTGCCCAGCTTGGGAAACCACGAGGATTTTCCCACTAAGCCGGAATATCAGACTGTTGATTCTTGAGTTAATCGTCTTTGCCCCCTCGGGGACAGCAGATTTTGGCAACTAACTTTCTTGCTGATTAGTGGGGGCCGAGGGGAGAGAAGCTCCAAGTGGTCCCAGGAGGCTGGACATGGTGGCACCACACTTGACCCCAGGGAAACTGGAAAGTGCCAGGAGGCACCTGGTGGCACCGAGGGCTCAGCTGGGCTTGTGGAAAGCCATGACCCCCAGGTGGGGGCAAACTGACCCATCATTGGTGTTTTTGTGGCCTACAGGACTGGTTTCTTCTCTGCATCAGCCCAAGGTACTGCTCCTGGAGCAGGGTGTGAAGGTGGATGGCTCCTGTATGGGGATGTTTCCAGCCCTGCAGCTTCCAGCATCATCCATCCATCCATCCATCCATCCATCCATCCATCCATCCATCCATCCATCCATCCATCCATCCATCCATCCATCCATCATCCTCCAGCATCCTGGAGCATGGAAACAGGTTGTCCAGAGAATCTGTGGCTGCCCCATCCTTGGAAGTGTTCAAATCCAGCCTGGAAGGGGCTTGGAGCAGCCTGGCTTAGTAGGAGGTGTCCCTGCCCATGGCAGGGAGTAGAATGGAATGATCTCTAAGGTCCCTTCCAACCCAAATCTTGCTGGGATCCTCTGATGCCTCCAAGTCCCGGAGCAGTGTCTGTGCATCTTTGCCCACCCAGGTCCTTGGAATGTGGCTCCAGGCAGTGCCAGAGCACGGGAGGTGCATCCCCTGGGATGTGCCGTGGGGATGGAAGCCCTGGAGAGGAGCCCGACCAGCCCCAGCTGCGGTGCAGCACATCCTGGGACACCCTGCGAGCTCCCACGGGCTGCTCCTCCTCCCACGGGGAGTCCACAGCTGCCCCCTCACCCCCCTGCACCCCCTGCCCGTGGCACCCGGGGGATGGAGGGTCCCCTCGGCACATCCCAGCGCGGTGGGGCTGGGACTGGGCTCCTCGGGGGTGGGTAATTCCACAAATCCGCCTCGTTTCAATCTGTTTGCAAAGCTGGGCCGTGTTTACACAGCGGGGCCGGGCGGGGGGATTAGGGAAAGGCTCCCCCGGCATCTGCTCTGTCCAGCAGTGCCAGTGCTGGAGCATCCCCGGCCTTAGGGGGCCAGCGCGGCTCTCCCAGCCTTCCCCAGCCCCGTGGGACCCAGGGACTTTGTGTTTGGAGGGTGCTCCACATGTCCCTCTCTCCCAGCTGCTCTGGAACCCTCAGAGATCACAAGGGATGTTCTCGGGGTGCCACGTGGACAAACCCTGGTGCTCCAGCAGAGGGGATGGAGAGTTTGTGGGGACACAACAGCTCATCCTGGAGCTGTGCCATCCCACAGCCACCCCACAGCCACCCACTGTGAGCTGTGGCACCAGGCAGGGCAGGAATCGTGATCCTACAATGTCACCGAGGGCTGGGAATGTCAACTGTGTCCAGGTCAGGCAGGGATGGGACTGGGTCTGCTCCTCCCATCCCAGTGGCAGCACTGGGAGCCCTGGGAGATCCCACATTGGCATCTGGGAGGCACCAGGAATTTCTCTGAGCCCCTTTCTTGGCTGAGATGTGAGAGTGTGTCCAGTGAGAGACGGCGGCTGCTGAGCTCCGGCCAACACACACAAAAACACAGGGCTTGGTTTATTTTTTTATATTATAATACAAGTTCAGGAACCTCCCAGCTTAATCCCCAGCAGATAAACTAACAGCAGAGAGATTTGGAGTTATTGACGAAGTCTTGCTGCTCGGGTGAGATTAGAGCTCGGCTTAATGTTGTCGCAGGAGGGTTTGGGGATGGTTTAATCAGAATTTGTACAGGAATAATCCCATCTTTAAACTCGTCCCTGGGCCAATCCCTCCCAAGTTGTAATCAGGCAGGAGCCTCTCACATGAAGAGGCCTCGGAGGGTACTTCCAGCCCAAATGAGCCAGGGGGAGTTCCCGAGGGTGGGTGGGTGCCCAAGTCCCACCCCGGTACCATCACCCGTGTCAGGGATGCCGGGGAGCACCAGGGCTCCCATTCCTGCTCTCCCCCTTTGTGGGGACTCAACACTGGTTTCTCCAAGGTTTAATTTTGCTGCATCAAGCCACATGCCCACGAGATTCCCATCATTCCATGATTCTATATGCTGGTTTAAATGAGATACTGGGAGGAAATTCCTCCCTGTGAGGGTGGTGAGGGGCTGGAATGGATTTCCCTGGAAGTCTCCAAGGCCCGGCTGGAGCAACCTGACCTAGAGAAAGATGTCCTTGCCCATGGCAGGGGGTGGAATTCGATGATTTTTAAGGTCCCTCCCAACCCAAACCATTCCCCGGGATGGTTTCTGTGCAGGGAGCACAAACTCCACAAATAAAAACTAAACCACGGAGCTACAACAAGCACTGAGACTTGGGTCTGTGATTCCCCCTCCAGATGGGTGCCGGACTCCCTCCTCTCCCTTTCCCGTGCCTCAGTTTCCCCGGCCGGTGATTCCCTGCGGGATCTCCGCAGCCTCCTCCAGCGCCCGACGAGGACGCGGCGGCTTTTGTGCGTCTGCGGCTCTTTCAGGGAGCACAAAGGGGACCCGGCGGCACAGATGGACCCTTTCAGAGGGGAGCGGGCTCCTTTCGCCGTCTGCCGCCGGGCGCTGCCTCCCGCCGCAATCCCCTTTAATTGAATCCACACTTTCATAGCTCATTACCCCCCTGATGGATTGGATTAGCCGGGGCTGCGCCCGCCGGCCCCGCCGGGGAACAGTTGGCTCGGCGTCCCCGCGGGGAGCGGTAGGAAGGTGCGAGGGGGCCCCGCGGGCTCCTGGGCACGAGCCGGAGCTCGGGGGGCAACGGACGCGACCCCCGGCTTCGCTCCCCAACGGCCCGGGCCAGCTGTGGCCAGCGGCGCCGGCATCCCGGGATGCGCCGAGGCAGGGATGCGGAGAGCGCCCGAGGTCCTGGACGTGCACGGGGTCCTGGATGTGCCCACGCTCAGTCGGGATGGGGCCACCGCCCGGGGTCCTGGCTGGGGCTGCACCGTGCCACGGCTGGGGTGGGTGCTGTGCCCACGCGGTGGTCCTTGAGGTGCTCCCACCTGGGTGCTGTGGGGTGTTGGACCCTCCACGGGGACCAGGTTTGGGGTGTCGGACCCCCTCGGGGGACGAGGTTTGGGTGTTGGACCTCTTAGGGGATAAGGTTTGGGGTGTTGGATCCCCCGAGGGACACTCTGGGATGTTGGAGCCCCCGGGGGACGTACTTTGGGGTGTTGGAGCCCCCGAGGGTCGCGCTGTGGGTCTGGTTCTCCCCCGCGGTGCTCGTTCGACGGCAGCAGGAGCATCCCTGCGATGGGAGGGATGCGGGGAGCAGCAGACTGGGGCACCGACGACCTAAGCCTGCACCTCGGGGCCCTTGCGGCAGTGCAAGGGAGGGGTCTGCGCCCCCCCAAAAGCGGGCGGGACGCCGGCACGTGCCGCCCCCCCGGCCCCCGCCCCGCTGCCGTGTCCATATGGACCAACGGCCGCGGCTCCCGGCCCCGCTCCCTCATTAACCTCTGCTCCGGGGGGGACCCCCAGCCCAGCTGCCAGCGATGCTCTGCGCCCCCTCCCCGGCTGCTCGGGGAGCTCGGGGGAGGCTCCGCTCTGCTCTCGCCCACCCCTTCCATCCCCGGGGTAAATCGCTGTAAAAGGAGGATTTGCCAGTCCAAAACCCTGGCGGGACCTGGCCCCTCTCCGCTGCATCCAGGCGGGGTGGGGGACAAGGGGGATGCTCCGAGGGGTCCCTCCTCGCTGGTTGCTCACGGGACCCCCCCGTGCACGTCAGGATTGGGTGATTTGGGGTCGTTTTCTCAGTTAACTTGTGCTCACTGTGGGATGGAGGGTTCTGAGCCCCTTCCGTGTGTTCCCAGAGGCAGGACACCACCTTCCCCCATCCAACCTGTTCAAGGGAACGGGGCAGAGCGTCAGACTCATTATTGGGGGGCATTTCTACCTCCCTGAAAGCCCTGAGCCCCCAAAAGGGGCGGTGGTCGCATCCAGAGGGGGTTTTTCCAGGATCAGCCCAGCGGTGCCGCTCCAGGGATGTCGCCGGGGTCGGGGAGGTGCTTCCAGCTGGACATCCCGTCCTGCCAGCTCTGCCATCTGATCGCCGGGGATGACAAGTGCCAGCGGCATAAATGGTTTAGCAAATTCCCCTCTGCATCCTCATCCTCTTAGGCCAAGGTAGAGCCGGGCGCTCCCGGAGCAGATGTGGCCGCAGCCCCATCGGGGCAGTTAGAGCCGGATCGGTTACGGGAGGGGATTAGGGAGTCTCCACTCAGCATCCCAGTCCCCGAGGCCGCTTGGATTAGGGTCTAATGCCGCAGGCTTTGCCTTACAGGGGGCTCAGATGGAGCTGGAACCCTCCTCATCCTCACTTTGCTAAGCTCTAATGGCTTGGAGCTGGTGGTGGAACCCTCTGGCTGCCGCGGGATAAATCCTTGTGGGGGGATCCCTCAGGAAGGGATTTCTGAGGGTGACAACAACCCCCTGGAAGGGTTGGGGCGGGGATGGGTGGGTGACAGAGCCTTCCTGCACCTGTGACCCCAAATAACCCACACCCCTCCTTCAAAACAAGAGGAATCCTGTCTGCCTCTCCAGGACCTCTCCTGCCTCTCCAAGATCTCTGCTGCCTGCCCAGGGCAGTGCCCCTGACCCTGGGGTGCTCCAGGGATGCCATAACCAGCCTCTCCTTCCTTCCCCTTCCTCCCCCTTCCAGTTTCATAGCATGGGAAAAAGGAGGAAAAAGGCCAAACCTCCCTGTGTGTGCTTTGGGGGGAGCCGGGGGGACACCCCAATATTCCTCTCCGTGGAAGTGGAGGCCGAAATTCCCCCGAGTGTCCCCGTGAGCTCAGCTGTGGCAAAGGCACCTGGGTGGCCCAGGAGCCCCACAGAGGGAGGCCCAACATCCCCCTCCCAAAGTCTGAGCTCAGGTGGGGGGTGAGGCTGCACCGGGTGCCCCCCGAGGGCCAGCGCTGTCCCTGCCAGGCAGAGCTGGGGGGCCCTGGAGACCCCCTCGAGCTGGCAGCAGATGGCTGGAGGCAGCTTGCTGACACCTGCCCCTCCTCTCCACCCCGATCCTGCCCTTCCCTGTCTTCTCTGCTCCTTGTGACTCCTTTCCTGACACGTGGAGTGACGCCAGAGAGTCCCACCTTGCTGTCCCCTGTGACCAAAGGGACCCTGTCCCGGGAGCTGGACCCCCAGGGCAGAAAGATGTGGAGGGATTTGGTGGCCCCAGGGAGCCCCAAGAGGTGCTGGGGTGCAGGGGGGCACTGAGGAGGATGTTGAGAGGCCTCTGCCAGCAAGGGGCAGGGGTTTGGGGGGAGCACCTCCAAGCACCAACCAGTGCCCAGGACCTTGCTCTGTGAGGCTTTGTCCCCCTTTTCCCCAGAAACGGGTGCTGCAAAAACATCTTCCCAACTCTGGGCACGGGGCTGGCAGTGCCTGGGTTGCAGGGGATGGGCACTGTGTGATCCTGGGGGCATGGGAAGGGTTGGGCATCCAGGAGGCAGAGACAGGAGTGAGGGAGGGATGCAGGACCAGGAGGAGTAACCGGGTCCTGTGCCAGGAACTACCTGCTGCCTCCCCACGGCCCTGGTGGAACCTTCTGGACACACTTCCACAAGGATGGAGGTGCCTGGAGCATCCTCGTCTCGCTGTGGCCTGCCCTGTGAATCCTCCCTGCTGTGAGACCCTCTCCCAGCTGGCACAGCCCCCCCTGGCCGTGTCCCTGAGCTGTCCCAGTTCAGACAGAGCTGGAACCCTCCTCACCTTTGCTTTGCAAAGCTCTGATGGCCCAGAGCTGGTGGTGGAACCCTCAGGAAGAAGGAAACCCCATCTTGGGAACAGACCCACTTGGGAAAAGCTCCAGAATCACCCCCTGGGCGACCCCAGCTCCAGGCAGGGAGTGATGGCTGTGGGAAGGGATCCGGTGCAGGGAGACCCTCACCCACCGCAAGTCCCCCCCTCAAACCTCCCCCTGCCCATTTTCCCAGTGCATTTCTATAAATCAAGCTCTGGCATCCCCGCCCCCCCCCCCGTCCCCATGGCGGGGTTTGGGGGTCACCTGTGACCCCTGGCAGATGGTGTGGGGACTCCCAGCCCTTCCCCAGGAACTGTTGCAGCCCGACCATCTGTCAGGCAGCTCAAATCTCCCGGCTCTGCCCGGGAGCTGCCGCGGCACCACCACCCTGGGACCCCCCCGGCTGCCAGCCCGGGGGGCACACGGAGGGGATGGGGGGCAGCGAGGGGGCAGCTGGTGGTTGTGCCGCCTGCTGACCCCCCAAATCCGGGGAGAGTGAGCAGGAGAAGGGGCTGAGAGTGGGGGGGCTGTGGGGTCCCAGTGCCCTGAGAGGTGATGAGGCTGGTTGAGGTCTTCTCCTGAGCATGGGGGGTCATTTCCTGACCCTGCCCAGCCTGGGGCAGTGAGGGGGGCACAGGGGGTGGCAGCCTGGGGGTCCCGCTGCCCCCCAGGACTCTGGTTTATCCCTCTGGGTGTGCTGCTAAGAGAAGCACCTGGAGCAGCCCCAGCTCTGGGTGCAGAGGTGGGGGGTCTCTGGGGTCTCAGCCCTCCGAGAGACCCCAGCTGGGCAGGGATGTGGGATGAGCCCCCCAGAGACCCGAATTCCCCGGGAGGGTCCCCAGGGAGGGGCTGCCCCTGGGACAGATCCCTAGGGGTCTGACGGCACAGCCGCATCCTGGGGCCTTGAGGGGGGCAAAGTCTGGGGGGGCCCAGAGAGGGGGTGTGGGGAGAAATGGGGGACAGGGGTGGATAAAGGATGGGAGGGACAACTTTTGGGTGCTGAGGTGGAGGGGGAGCTGTGCTGGGGTGGCCTGGGGAGAGCAGCAGCCTCTGCACTCAAAATAAACCCTTCTCCAGTCAGGGTCAGTGTTTATTTCCTTTGGGGATCCTCCTTCCCCTGGCAAATCCTTCCCATTCCCTGTTCTTCTGCTCCACTGGGGGCCACGAGACTCGTGGGGATTCGGGGGTCCCCTTCTGTCTGCTCTCAGGGCTCGGCCACCGGTGTCCTGTCCAGCTCCCTCTGGACTCCACACTGGTCCCACAGCTCCATCGTCCACGTCCCACAGCCAGACCAGTCCTGACCAGTAGCCCCAGAGAGGGGCGGTGGGGGTGTCACCCTCAGGGTGACATCACGTAGGCGGTGGCGATGAACCTCCTGCCGTTGCCGTAGGTGGATTTGGTCCAGGGGTAGGTCTGGATGCTGAGGCTGTGGCCACCCAGGCTCAGGTGACACCTGTGGGGACACAGCCTGCCATCACCCTGCTCCACCCCTGAGCCCCACAGGGGTGTGTCTGGGGTGCTCTTGGTGGCCAAACACCAGCCCTGCTCCATCCCTGATCCTCCCACTCACATCTCTGGGATGCCCTTGGTGTCCCCATCCCACGCTGTTCCATCCCCAGCCCTCCCCACCTGGGATGCCCCAGGCTCAGGGCACGACCTGGCTCTGATGGGGCTCGGGGGGGCACCAGAGACTGGACAGACAGACAAACACAGGACAGGCAGACACAGGACAGGTGGACTCAGGGCAGACAGATGGACACAAGGTAAACAGACATGGGACAGACGGACATAGCCTGGTACTCACGCCCGGCCGGGCCGTGCGAGGAAGCAGAGGGTGTAGAGGCCAAACTCAAACTCGGGGCTGCAGCCGATGAAGGCAGATCCCACCTCCTTGTAGAAGCCGTCCCAGCTGAACTGCAGCCCCAGCACGTCGGGGAAGGTGTCCCACTGCATACAGGGGGGCAGAGGGGTCAGACCCCCGGCTCCGGCCAGGAATTCCCACAGATCTGCACGTGGAGCTGGGAATCCTCATGCCCTCCCCGAGGACACCTCCAGAGCTGCTCCCAGCTGGGCTGAGGGACACCAGGTGGAGCCCCTCGACCTCAAATCTCTCACTTATGGCTTGGGAGCCCCTTTTGCCTGTTGAGTTTTCTCTTCTGGACCTTCCCACCCCTGGGACACCCTGGGAAGCAGGGTGAGCATCCCTGGAGCTGTGGATTCATCCCCTTGGGATGAGGTAGATTTGGGGTAGTGCTGCCCCTGCCATGGACCCCACAGGACCTGCTGCCCCTGCCACGGCTCCCCCAGGCTCACTCACCGGCCCGTTGAAGTTGTGGCTGAAGTAGTTGACAATGCCCTGCTTTTCCAGGAGGTAGAAGCGAATCCAGTTGTGAAATCCAGACACTTTCCCTTTCTTCACCTCCCCTAAACACAAGGGAGAGCCCAGGATGAGCCCCAAAATGCAGCACTGCCCCGTGCCCCCTCCCCACCTGGGTGGGCTGCACCTGAGAAGACGTGCTCGAAGCCACTGGAGTCCTGCTCTCCATCACCTCTGGAGTAGAGGCCGAACCACATCTGCTTCAAATCTTCCAGGAACTCCTGCTCGGAGTCATATCGGTCTGCAGGAGTGGAGGGAGCCGTGTCCCGGGATGGGAACACTGGGAGAGGCACAGCTGGGGCTCCCCCATCCCTCACCCTGTCCTGTCCCTTGGGACTTATCCAGCTTTGCCCTGCTCAGTTCCTCCATACCCTGAATGGTGAGTCCATCCCCGTGGTCTTCCCAGGTCATCCCCCACCCAAGTGGAGCTTCCCTGTGGGGTTCCCAACACCCCATTCCCCATCCCCAGCCCTGCCCTGCCCCACACCCACTTTTCCCATGGAGGAAGGCGAAGAGTTTCTTCATCAGCTCCGTTTTCATCACCTCCCTGAGGAAGTTGTCCTGCTCCTGCAGCTCATCTGCCGTCACCTCCTCCTCCCTGCCCGTGGCTCTCTGGTAATTATCCAGCAGCTTAATGAAGCTGGAATAGGTGGGTTTGGAGAACAGCTCCTCGTTGACGTACTTGTAGAGCCTGGGGGAGAGCAAAGGCTGGGGAGAGGAGCTCCCTGCCCAAACCAGCCCTGGGCTCTGCCCTGGTGGGCCACTGGCCCACGCCAAGCCCCCCAGTGGCCACTCACGGGTGTGGGGACAGGTCCTCCTGGTGCCCCGTCTCGCCGGGGGCCGCCTGGTGCTGGGGGTTGATGGCGATGTCGGTGGGACGGGCTTTGTTGTGATCCAGCCCATAGAGCTGCTCCGAGACCTCCAGGAGCTCCTGGTCGGTGATGGAGTCGTGGCTTCTGGAGAATCCGTCTGTGGGGAGAGGCAGGAGGGGCTGGTGGGAGCTGGGGGTCCACAGGGAAACGAGGGTGATCCAGCACCCATTGGACACCAGGCATCACCATCCCGGGACACCGCTCAGCACGGGGGGTCAGGGGAGCGGGGGGGTCTCCACCCTGCCCACCCCACACCCTGGGGACAGGAGGGAGCCTTCCATGAGCACAGGGGGAGCCGGGAAGTGTCAGTCCCTGTCTCCCAGGCATGGCACTGCTCCATGTGACACATCTACTGGGATCAGCCCCCTCCTCACCTCCCACCTTGTAGGCGTGGGGTGGGCAGGGGATGGAAAAAACAGCCCCTGGCTCCCTGTGCCCACCCGGCTCTGGGGAAGGGGGATAATGGTGCTGGAAGCAGGATGACACTCCAAGGTCGATGACACCCCAAGGCCATTGACCCTCAGGACCCTGAGGGGTCACAGGATCACAGAACATTCCAAGGAGGAAGGGACCCACAAGGATCATCCCGTCCAGCTCCTGGTCCTGCACAGAACCACCCCCAGAATCCCACTAATCCCAAAATCCCAACTCCTGAGAGTGTTTTCCAAACACTCCTGGAGCTCTGGCAGCCTTGGGGTCATGCCCACTGCCCTGGGGAGCCTGAGCAGTGCCCACCACCCTCTGGGGGAAGAACTTTTCCCTAAAATCCAACCTATCCCTCCCGTGGCACATCTCCAGCTGTTCCCTTGGGTCCTGTCACCGCTCACCACAGAGAAGACTCACCGCGGCTTCGCGCTGCCTCCTCATCCCCTTCCCCACCTGCACGGGGCCAAAAGGAAAAGGTGATGGAGACCCTCTGGGAGCTGCCCAGGACCTCCCACACCCGAGGGAGACCCCTTATCCCAAGCCCCCCTCCCCGCTGGGTGCTCACCGGGCCGGCAGTGCCTGTCATAGTCCTCGCAGCAGCTGCCGCGCCTCTCACACTCGGGGTGACAGTGACACTCGTCCTCCTCGGCCAGGGGCTCCCCGCAGCGCCCCTCGCAGGACTCGGGGGCCGTGTACAGGTCTTTGGGGGAGAAAAACACCGCGGGGCTCCTCAGGAGGGGCTCGGCGTCCTGCCCGACCTGGGAGCATCCCATCCCTCCCGCCCCGGGAGAGCCTCGGAGCCACCCGGGATGTTTGTCAGCGCTTAGGGGTGGCATCTCCTCTCTGACCACGGGCGTTCATCACGTCAGGGCCACTCACACCAGGAAACAGCCCGGCTGGCTTCTCCTGATTCACCCTCCGATGCCAGGATTGGGGGCACCCCAGGGCCTGCCCGAGGAGCTGCCGCGTTCCAGACACCCTTGTTTGCAACCTCACCATCCTTCCTTCTGCTGGGAAAACCGGGAGCTCCTTCCCGAGCTGTTTATATGCTAAACGTGTTGTTGAACATCTGCTTTGTTACACAGGGGTGGCAAAGCTAAAAATAGCAGCAAGTCAAGCTTTGAAGAGGGTGAGTGTCACCCTCAGAGGGACCAGGGACACTTGTCATCCTGCAGAGAGAACAAGGTGTTGCGTTTGTGCAGAGACAGCCCAGGGGGAAGGTGCTCCGGGCTCCTCATTAGCTCCTGATGGGGGGAATGGGACAGCAGGTAGTGGAAAAGCCACCTCAGCAGCCTTTTGTCCCACCGAGGAAGGTGACCCTGCCCCAGGAAGGTCACCCCCTCCCAGGACACGGCAAGGAGCCACGTCCCCAAGAGCTGCCGCCCTGCCAAGGGATCCCTGGAGGATCCCTGGAGGAGAAGGTGTTGCTTTCCCTGGCAAACCTGCAGTCACTCAACATCTGAGGCACCGCCGGGTTGCCCAACTCGAACTCCAGAGGGTGAAACGTGTCCTCAGGGCAAATCCTGACACAGCATGTCCTGTCCTGGGACACCCCATCCAGGAGAGGGACACCCAAGGGATGAGAGGGACATCCCAGCCAAGGGGTCTCAGGGGGCATCCGTGGGGTGCAGGCACCCAAAGGGGCCCTGAAGGAGGTCTATGGGGCACCCAAGGAGAATCTCTGGGGTCCCAAAAGGGGTCTCAAGGGGTCCCACAGGATAGGGGGCATCCCAAGGGGCATCCAAGCGGGATCTATGGGGCTGTAGCCACTTGGCTTCTCCTTCCTTGCAAATTCACTTTATACCAGAGGAGTGTTGAGGGCTGGGGGGGCAGGGGATGCTCGAGGTGCTCCTGAAGGCGCCTTGGAGCCTCTTCAGTCCCACCTGAGAAGAACTGGGAGGGAAGGGGCACTCCATGGTTTGGGTGACACCTGTGGCATCCAGGCCCCCCAGTGTGACCAGTCCCCCCAGCTCTGGAGCTCTAATGGGGTCATCATCGAACCCCCTCCCCATCCCCAGGCCGGCTTTTCAAAGCAGCGCCGGGGATAAGTCACCCCCGGATCACTCATCCAGGCTCATTTTCCAGCAGCATTCCCAGCGGGATTGTGCAAGGCAGGAGCTGCCCACACACCAGTCACCGATCCCGGGGCACGTGTGGCCCCAGCGTGTCCCGGCAGAGCCCCGGCTCTCTGCGGGGCCGGGGTGACTCAGTGGGGCCGGGAGCCCTCGGAGCCCTCGCGGGAGCCACCTCAGCGTCACCCCCTTCCCACGGGCTCAGCCCCGGGCAACGCGGTGTCTCCCAGCGCAGGGAACGGCTCCTCCTGGCGCGGGCACGGCCCCAAATCGCTGCGGATCCATCGCCCGCCCTTGACGGCCAAGTTTAGAGGGGCTGGTGGAGATTTTGGGGAGTTTTTGAGCCTCTGGGGGAGCTGGATGAGGCAGTGCCCAGCACAGAGAGCAGGAGCAGGGCAGGGGAACTGCCCCTCTTCTCCTCCCACAGGCGCAGCCCTAAATCCCTGCGGAACCACTGCCCGCCCTGGATGGTCAAGTTTAAAGGGGCTGATGGATTTTTTGGGGAGATTTTTGGGCTTCTGGGAGAGCTGGGGTGGTGGCCAGAGCAGGAGGACACGGCCAGGAACATCCACACTAAACCACCCCGTGGGTATTTGACAGATCCAGCCAGGACATGTTTTCTGGCTGCACAAAGTCAGACAAATATTCCTTTCCAGACCCCTCCCTCCCCGAGAGCAGCTTTTTGGACACAAACAAACCCATTTTCACTTCTGCCAGAAGGAGTTTTGGCCGAGGAAAGGCGGGTTGTTTCCTGAGCAGCTCCGTCCACCGAGGTGTGGGGAGATGTTTGTGCCGTGACAGAGTTTTCCCAGAGCTCCCAGCTGGGTTTAGGACACGGAGATGAGTCACGGCTCGTCCACGAGCCCCTGGCCTGACTCAAGACCTCGCTGCTCTGGGCAGGTCAAAAACAAGCCCGGGTCAAAAACAAGCCCGGCCTCTGTTTGAAGGACAAATTAACTTCCAACAGGGATATTTAGTCTGAGCTTCCCGAGTGCTTCAGCTACACCTCCTGGTCTCCAAACCCACGTGGAACTGCCTTGTCTGTGAGATAATCAGGGAGACTCTGCCCCCACTGTCCTGCCCAGGTGAGGGGAAGTGAAGTTATTAGAGGTCCACCAGACAGGTCCATCAGGTGCTGGCACCAAGGACAGACCACAGCCGAGCCAAGCTCCCCAGCCACACTTATCCCTGTTCTTCCTTCCGGAATAACTTGCACGGAACAGGGTAAGACCATGGGAAAGCCTCCTGCTTCCACCCCTGGGCTGGTTTGCAGCTGCAGAAGCTCCTTCTCTGCCTTGGCCTTGCAAAACTGCTCATCACTCATCCCGAGGGGACTCGTGTGCTCCGGGAACATCAGATACGGAGCATTGGGAGCATCAGAAGTGACGAAATTCCCTCCTCACAAGTAGAGCACAGTTCACATTTTGTGCAAGAACCTGGCGATGAAGGATCCCAGGAGCCAAGAGCTGGTGGCCACGAGCCACTTCTGAAAGCCAGAGCTCCTGTTCCTCCTCCCTCCAAGCTTCTCAGAACCACCACGGAGTCGGGAAGGGCAGGACACCCCAGCCCAGGCTGCGGTTTCCACCTGACCAGCTCTGAGTGGCCCCAGGTGGGAGGGGAAGGTGGATACGGGATTGGGAAAATACACCCCAATTTGGGAGGATGAAGCAGCCAGAAGGGAGTTCCTTGTGCTTGGCATGGCCAAAGCAAGGCAGGATGCACCAGGAGGCAACTGGTGGACAAGGCTGAAGACCAGGGAACCTCCACCGAGGAGGAGATGGATAAACCAGGGAGTCTCCACCAAGGAATAAACCACTCCCATCCCAGACTGAGTCCCCCTGAGCTTGAGGGGACCCTCCAGCTCGGAAACTTCCCCCTCCCTTTCCCCTGGAAACCTCAGGAGGAACCAGCTGTCCCAGTACAGCCTGGTTTATGGCAGCGCCCTCCCCACCCTCTGCTCCCAGCCCACCGTGGCCGCTTCCCGTGGGATGCGGCGGGTGCTGAGCCCCTCTGCTCCACCCCCACTCCACTACTCACGGCCAGACACGCAGCCCAGGGCTATTCCTGCCCCCACCACGAATATCCAGGTCTCCATGGTCCCCGGGAGCAGGTTGGGAATGCGGGAGCTTCCCGGTGCTCCCTGTTATATGTGGGTCCCCCTGGGAGCGCAGGGGGGGAGGGAGGAGCGTGATGCCACCGAGGACTCCGCGGGCAAGGCTGCACCCAAACTTCCCCAAAACTCATTATGTGCACGGCTTAATTACAGGCTGCCTGGAGTGGGAGGAGGGCTGGTAAATCCAGTATCCCGGTGTTGCTCCATTCCTCCCGTGCCTGACCCCCCGGGAGGGGATGAGGAGCACTAGGAGAGCAGCTTGGGGTGGTCTTTGCCTTTGCCCACCCACAGCCCAGCAGGTCCGTGAGGGGGCGAACTGGTGCCAGGGCTCCCTCGATGCGCGTCGTGCAACTGGTGCTGAGTGGGAGCAACATCCTGCCCCAGTTAATTGGGGTGATGAGCTCTCCTGCCTCAGCGGCCACCTCTGGAGGCCGTGACCCCCCCACGGCCTTGGCTGAGCCTCCAGGTCCTCCAGCAGCACCAGGAAAAACCAGTTCCCAGCCCCAAGCCAGGCACTGGCGGGCAGGTTTTGTGGTCCATCCCAGTGTGGTCCATTCCCTCCCTGCCCGGGGCTGCCCTTCCCAGGGACCCTCCAGGGCCTCGGGGGGCTCAGCCCATGCCTGGCAGGGTCTCCATCTTCTTCCCTGCCTTCTCCTCTTAACTCAGCAAATCCCAATGGAAAATATTCCCACATGGTGCCACCACAGCCTGGGGGGACCCGTCTCCTGCTGGAGCGTGTCACCCGTGCTGACCAGTCCCCCCAAAGGCATGGAGTGGCCAGACTGGAGCACGTCCAGTGCCCATCCTGCCTCCAAGGGTATCCTGGGGAATTCAGCTCTTCCACAGATTTCCCGTCCCTTCCCAGCCACGATCCCTCAAGGGGCTGGCCCTGACCCATCCATAGTTGTGTTGTCACTGGGCATTGCCCTTCCTTCTCTTTCCAGGACAATAAGGAGGGACCAGCAGGACCTGAGGGTCCACCATAGACCTCAGCAGGTTTCTGCCTCCTCCTCACACCCTGACGTGGGTTTTTGGGGAAGTCTCATCCCAAACCTTGCCCAAAGGCCAAAGGATTTGGACCAGCCACTTCCCCACCTCCTCCCTGGCCCAGGGGAGGCCAGTGTGAGCTGATCCCTTGTGGTCCATGTCCCTCTGGTTTGTCCAGGCACTGGGAATGCTGGGAAGGGTCACCATCCAGAGGCTTCTGGAGCCATTCCTAGGCTCTCCCAGGACACGGAGACCGTGGATGGACACCACCAGCAGCAGGTCCAGGACAAATCCCCACACCACGGAGGGGTCACCCCCTGTGTCCCTCAACCTGGGCAGGTGACAACTGACCCCAAACCACTGCAGAGCCGAGGGGAGGCAATTCCCACCACCCCTTCCTGGAGCCCATCCTGCCAACGCAGCAGTGCCAGCGCCCCAGGCTGTGTTAGCTGGCACAGGAGGGCACGTTTGGTGCAATAAGGACCAGGTTTGGCTTCTTCCTCATCCCTTTGTCATTTCCTGGCCTGTCCTCCCCTGGTTTTTCCTGACAGCGCTGTGTCACCCTCCGCAGAGGCTGCTCTGAGTCCCTCACCCCTCACCAGCCCTTCCCAGCTCCACGCTGTGCCTCGAGCCCTGCCAGGGGTGAGGAGACCCCAGAAGGAGGGATGGACATTGAGTGGCATCCGAGATGACCAGAAGAGCTGGAGAGAGTCCCAGAGGGCTCTTGGAGGGCCCTGGACGCTCACCGTGGAGGAGGATGGAGATCTCTTCGTGCCTTCCCAGTCTCACCTTGGAGGACGGTGTCTTTTGCCCTGGGGTTCACTGGGAGTGTCAGTTCCCCCAGTAAAGACACGGAAACTTGAGGTTCTCCCTGTTTCTCAGCCCCACCTTCCCGGTGGCCGGGTGTGGACATCCCCCACCTGCCGACCTTGCCCACTCCCAAGGACCAGCACATTCCCATCCTCCAGCATCCCACATCCAGCCCCAGAAACACCTGGAAGTCATGGAGCTCTGCTTTAACCCTTCCTTTGCCCACATGAGCTCCTTCAGTGCGGGTTCCCTGCTCACAGGGACTTCCCTTCCAGGAGGAGGAGACACGTCCCAGCCCAGGGTGGGCAGCGCTGGGGGCACCAGGGCTGGGTTCAGGGGGTGACTCCGGGCTCTGCTTGGAGAAGAAAGTGGAGCACAGCCTTGCATACAAAAATACCTCTATTGCTCTGCTGTCCGTGCCCTGGAGACCACCTGGGCTCCAGCTGCCCCCGGTGCCAGATCTGTGGCCGCAGAACTGAGCTCTGGGCCACCTCCAGCACAGCCCCATGCCCGGTGCCCTCCGGAGCAGGGCCAGGGGCTGCCCCGCCGCCGGCAGCTGGGCTGGCACATCCCTGTTCCAGGGCCCCGCATCCCTTCTCCAGGGCTCCATATTCCTGCTCCAGAGCCCCACATCCCAGCTCCAGGGCCCCAGGCCCTGCATCCATCAGGGCTCCAGGTCCCGGGAGAGCCGCAGCAGCTCCTTCTGGCTGTCGATGGCTCTCAGGTGCTGCAGGTAGGCCCAGGTGGAGACGGGGTTCCGCACGCTCAGGGACTGCTCCGAGCCTGTGGGAGAGCTGGCTCAGGGCTGGCTCAGGGCTGGGATCCCCCTCAGGGCCTCAGCACAGCTCACTGACCCTCTGCACACCCACGGGAGCATCCTATGAATCCCCCTTCACTGCGCTCCATCACCTCTAAACACCTCCAGCCCCCCTGGATTGGCTCATGGATCCCCTCCANTCTCCCTCAGCTCAGGGACCCCAGCACAGGGGTGGGGGTCTCCAAGGGCAGGGCTTGGGGTGGTGGGGTGGGCAAACCCCAAACCTACACGTGGAGATCCTGACGGCCTTGGGATCCTCCTGCCGGTGAGGGGAGCGATTCCTCAGCGGGGAGAGCGGAGCTGGGTGTGAACAGAGAGAGGGGCTCAGCCCCATCCCTGGGTGTCCACAGAGAGCAGGGGGGCTCAGCCCCATCTCCAAGGGAGCTGCTGCTTCCCAGCCCCCTCCCCAGCTCGCCCCCCACCCGTGGAACACTCACCGTGGGCTTGGCCCCGGCAGCGCTGCAGGACCCGCACGGTCTTTGCCATCATGTGCTGTGGGCAATGCACAAGGGTCACCCGCTGGCCCCCGGCCCCACTTTGCTCCCAGGCTGGGGAAACACCGTCCCCTGTGGCTTCAGAGGTGACCGTCGCCACCCTGGGACCTCTATGAGGAGTCCTGGCTGCCAGGGGGGCAGTGCCAGTGCCTTGAAGATGCTCTGGATCCACATCCCAGGGGAGAGGGGGACAGCAGGACCCCCCAGGATGGGATCCCCACCCACCCCACTCACCATCTTCTCGAAGTTGATGAGGTTCTCGGCCAGCGTGCGATTGCCCTCGTGGATGAAAGTCATGTCTGGTGGGGGGATTTGGGGATCAGATGGTCACTGGGGAGGGCTGGATGCATCCAAAGGGGTTCCCAGCACCCCATCCCACCCTGTTCCCACCCTCACCCCCAGCACAGGCCCCGCAGGACCCACCTTTGAGGAGGAGGGGCACGAAGGGGATGATGGGGGGGCTCATCTTGGCCACGGCCAGGCGATAGACCCTGTGGTTCCACGAGGGGTCCTGGGGATGGAGTGGGACCTCAGTGCGGGGCAGGGTGGGGACACGGCCCTGACATAGGTGGAGGGGGGACCAGGGAGGCAGAGGCATCCCCTGTCCTGCTCCTGGGGCAAATCCCGCCGGGAAGGGGGAACACGGGGCAGGAAGGGGTTGCTCTCACCAGCATCCTCTCCAGCGCTGAATGCAGCTTCCGAATCTTGTGGGGCAACCTCTGCACAGAGGGAGGGTCACTGAGCTGGGGCCCCAGCTCTCCCACCCCCCCGAGACCCCTCAGCACCTCCTGCTCTCCCCCAGCCCCAGCTCTCACCTCCCAAGTCCTGGCCAGGCGACTCACGGCCGTGTTGCTCACCCCAAACATCACCGCGAAGAAGGAATTCAGGTTTTTCTGTTCCTTGAGGCTGCAGGTTGGAGACAAGGTTGGGGACAGGATCGGGGCCAGGGGCGGGGCCAGGCAGGGGGTCAAGTGGGGCCAGGGTCGGTTGGGGGTCCCCCCCCCCAGCCCCAAGCCCACGGGGTGGCCAACCGGGCACTCACTGGGCAGCCAGTTTGATGAACTTGCGCAGGAGCTGCGCCCGCCGCCCCACGTCGGGGCACAGGCACAGCTCGGTGGCCACCCAGAACTGCAGCTCGTTGAAGCGCCGCATCACCCGCTCCAGGTTGGCCGTGGTCACCTCGTGGAACTTCTGCGGCCCCACGATGTAGTGGATCATCTCCACCTGTTAAACGCGATGCAGGAGGTAAGAGGGGTCCCAAAATCCCCCCTCTCAGGGGTCTCCCGCCGGGTGCCGGCCCGACCTGGTGGATGCTCTTGAAAAGGTTCCAGTCGTAGTCCGTGAGGTGGCTTGCAAGGTCCTTGGAGCTGATGAGGTCCAGTGTCTCCGAGGAGCCGACGTGGGGGCCCAGCTGCTCGGGGTGGGGGGTCTGTGCACAGGAGAAGACCCCCAACCCCTCCTGCCCTTAAAACCAGCCCCTTCCCCGGGGCAGAGGCACAGGAAGGGATGGACACCCAAAAGCTGACCCCTCTCAGGGGGTCTGCACAGCGATGCCCACCCCTGGAAGCCCCACACTCACCAGGATGCCCAGCTCCTCTGCGCTCACGGCAAAGAGCCTCTCGTTGAGCCCCAGCGCTGTGAACACACCCACGGCGTCCGGGGGCAGCCCCACCTTGTCTGTGGGGAGGAGAAGGCGCCAGATCCTGGCTGGGCACTGGGGGAAAATGCCACCCTGGCGCCGTGGCAGCCCCGGCAGAGCCCACTGACCTCCAGAGGAGTTCACCTTGACCAGGATGTGCTCCCGGTCGCGGCCGAGGCGCGGGGCCAGCGCCCGCAGCACGTCCCGCACCGAGGCGTTCACGGGCAGCACCGTCACCAGGCACGAGTGGTCGGGTCTGTAGATCTCGTAGGGCACTGAGGGGGTGGGGGGAAAAGGGGCTTCAGTGTCCCAGCGCCGGGCGGGGACAGTCCCCTGGGGGTGGCACTACCTTTGTCCTGGGCTCTCAAGGCACAGCTGCAGTCCAGAATCGCCTCCTCCGNGAGCTGCTGGCAGCCCCCCATTGCTCCACAGGCTCATCCCCAGGGAATCACAGCCCCGCCGGGCACACGGGGTGCAGGACACAGGGACACAGCCACCAGCAGTGACCTTGGGGGGCACAACTTCACACAGGACCCCTCAACCCCCCAGGGGGGACTCACCCCCGGGGCCACCGTCTCTCCTGTGCCTGCTCCTGGACCAGCCCCCCCAGACGGGGGTCCCGGCTCGCCAGGTCCGCCAGGTTCTGCGGGGGGAAAGGGCGGGGTGGTCAGTGTGGGATGGTCCCTGCCGGACCCCCCGGACCCCCCAGACCCCCCCTGTACCTGCAGCAGCGCCGTGGTGCTGCGGTCACCCTGCAGGAGCCGCCCGTAGAGCAGCACCCACTGGCTCACCAGGCGCAGGATCTTGCGCCGCTTCAGCAGCGAGTAGCTGGCCTTGTCCTGCTCCGAGCCCTCCAGCGGCTCCGCGCGGAAACTGGGACCAGTCAAGGGCACCAGCGCAGTGTGGGGACCCCCAGAGATGTGCCCCCAAAAAGTGGGGGCGTGCCCTTGTAACAATCGTGTCGTGAGATGAATAGTTGGTGTTTCATCCCCTTAAAACACTCGTGTGTGCCTAACAGCCCCCAAAAGAGGATTCGGGGCTCCTCTGGCCACCCCCTGAGGTCCCACTCGGGTGACAGGGACCAAGCTGAGTGTGGCAGTCCCCGGGGTGGGCTGGAGCCCAGTCCCCTCCCAGTTGCAGGCACAGAAGGATACTGGTGCAGCAGAGCCCTGCAGAGCTGCGAGGTCGGCATGAACACGGTGTAGGTGAGCAGGAAATCCCCCAGCAGCGTGTCTGGAAGGGACCAGGCCACTGTCACACCCCCCGGCATGGCAGGCAGGTGACACAGTGACCCCTGGGGACACGGTGACCACAGCCAGGCAGTGCTGCCCAGGAAGGTTCCCCCATGCCCTGCGTGGGGGTGGGTCCCCCCCAGCACGGGGACCACGCTCGTGGCGGGGCATATTTTGTTCCTAAATCCCAGGGAAGGGGCCGGAGCTTTGGGAGAGAATGCAAATCCAAGCGATTCGCGGGGAGGTGGCTCCAAGGCAGCGCCGATGACGCCAGCGCCGCTCCTCGGATTCCTGACCCACTGGGGACACCTCCTGGTTCCCGTCTCGCCTGGTTTTCTCCTCTCCAAAGGCAGAGGGAGATGGAGAAGCGCGGCAGAGGAAACATTCCCGGCCCCGGAGCTGAGTCCATCTCCCAGCCCCGTTTTCAGGGGTTTTTAGGGCTTTCAGGGTGAGAGGAGCAGCTCTTGGGGTTGAACAGTGGGAATGAGGAGCCCCGCTTGGTGCTGGTCCCCCACCAGCATCCTGAGATGGTCCATCTCCAGGGGGCTCTGCCCCAGAGAGGGACCCCCCCACCTACCCACGGGGTCGTAGAGGGTGGCATCGAGCCTCATGAACTCCAGCAGGTGCTCCAGGATCTTCTCCGGTGTCCCGGCCATCACCAAGTACCTGGTGGGCAGAGCACCAGGAACATCAGGGAAGGACATGGCACCACGACCGGGGGCAGGGCCACCACACCAAACCCCCAGGCATTGCATGGCCTGGTGTCCCTGTCCCCCACCCGGGGACACTATCCTCCCACAGGCTCCCCTGGGGGAAGCCGGAGAGTGGCAGAGGAGCAGGGGGGTGGTGGTGGCTGCGAGGGGGACAGGGACAGGCTGGTGGCACCTGCTGCTCTGGGCCGAGGCGCTGCCACCCTGCAGGTTCTTCTGCAGCACCAGCACCACCTTCCCGTGCTCCTTCAGCCTCATGGTGTTGGCCTCCACATCCTTGGGAGAGGAACCAGGACTCAAACCCCCAGCTGAGCCCCCTTGGACCCTCCATGTCCCTCCCCAAACCCCCCAACTTGCCCCCCTTTAA
>VWZF01001282.1:2685-25373 GCA_013396755.1 Sclerurus mexicanus
GGATTTGGGGTCCCTGGGATGAACATCCCTGGCTTTGGGATCCCTGGGGCTGGACATCCCTGGTTTTGGGATCCCTGGCTTTGGGATCCCTGGGCTGAACATCCCTGGCTTTGGGATCCCTGGGATGAACATCCCTGGTTTTGGGATCCCTGGCTTTGGGATCCTTGGGCTGAACATCCCTGGCTTTGGGATCCCTGGGATGAACATCCCTGGTTTTGGGATCCCTGGCTTTGGGATCCTTGGGATGAACATCCCTGGCTTTGGGATCCCTGGGCTGAGCATCCCTGGCTTTGGGATCCCTGGCTTTGGGATCCCTGGCTTTGGGATCCCTGGGATGAACATCCCTGGCTTTGGGGTCCCTGCCTTTGGGGCTGATCCCCAGATAAACCCTCATGTCCATGCCCAGAGTCCGTAACTCCCCGTGTGCAGGAAGCCAGGACCTCAGATTTTGGCCAAATAAAGCCCCAGACCTGTGATTTTCTCAATTTTCCAGCTAAATTGCTCCGAAGTGAGTTTGTATCCGGGGTGATCCAGCATTTGTGATGTTGTAGTGGGTTTAAAACGCTGTGGCTGAGATGAGAATTGGAGTTTATTTGTATTTTTTGGGGGGTGGTGTTTAATCTCCCCCCTTGTGCTGTGGGATTCGCTCGGGTTTGTCCGAGGCAGTTCCGTGGCGCTGCTGGAGGATCGTGGGCTTTTATTTCCACGTTACAGGAAGGTTTTTGCAGCTTTAAATGTTGAGGAAACACTTTGGGTCGCTGCTCTCTGTGCGTGGGGAGGTTCAGAGCAGTCACTGGAGGAGGAAGGAAGAGGCTTGTGGCTTTAAACCGTGTTTTCCAGGCATTTGTGGGAATGGCGTTCTCAGAGTTTCGTGATTTCTTGCGTAATTTTGAACAAATCCTCAAGGAAAAGGGAAGGAATTTTTGACATCTGTGTTTGATATTTTTAACCACGGGCAGAGTGACCAGTGCTCGCTCCACCCTTTCACACAGGGAGGGAAATGCACCAACGCTGAACGTGGGGATTATTAAGAAAATAAACTCTGGAGGAGAATTCTCACAACTAATCCGGGTCTTCTTTCCCGTGATGGTAAAACCCAAACCTCGGGACTCCAGTGAGTGCTGGATAACGCCCCAAAATGCCCAGAATGTCCTCGGCAACTCAGCTGGGCCGTGGGGAAAGAGACCACAAAAAAAGGTTGGAAGTTATTTGGGTGCTCAGAGTTACTGGAAAAATAACTTGGGACTTATTTGGGGGCTCAGAGTTGTTGGAAAAGTGACTTTATTGGGCTTTTTGAACCGAAGGACACTTGAGGGGGTCTGAAAACTTTGGGTTTTGCCAGTTTGAGCTGTGTTTGTGTTGTTAAAATCTCCTGTTTGGGAGTGAAAAGCAAAGAGCTTCCACTGACAGGGGAAGGGATTTAAAATACAAGTCATTGCCTTTCTTGTGGGGTTTTTTAGAGGTTTAAAATTAATTTGGATTCTTTGGAGGTGTTTCGTGCTGGCCGGGTGAATACAGGAACGTTTAGTTTTATAAAAGCCTGATGTCAGCCACTTAGCAGTGGAAGAAACATTCTTTTCCAGGTTTTTTACTTAATTTCTCTATTTCTCCTTGGAGGAGGTTCCCCCGGGGGTGAAAACGCTGAGCTGGCCTTGCATGGGAAGCTCAGACATGCTAAAAACCTCCGACTTCCTTAAAAAAAATCCATTTAATGTGCCCAAGACGGAGAAATCGTGACAGTTTGTAAACAAAAAGCCACAAAAGCAGAAACATCAGAGCCCTGTAGCTGTGAGTGAAATGCAAAGCAGTTTTAATCTGCTTTTTCTGCTCCCAAACCTGCTCCAGACTCTCTGGGGGAGCTCAGAAATGGTTGAATTTAAAGCAAAACTTGTTCCCCCCCGAGAAGCTTCTGTACCAAAACTGGTTTAGGCCCCGAAACGCCCCAGTTTTGGTGTGTTTTGTGCGATAAAAACGCATTTCCAAGCTGCAACAGCCCCTCTGGTCGATCCCAGCTGGGAGGATTTGCTGGGAGTTCATTTTGGAGGGTTTTCCCCCTGTGGAGATGCCAGTGGTTGCAGCAGAGCCTTTTTCCAGGAGAGCTGGGATTGGGAAGGGGGAGGTTTGGGGTTTACAAATGTTTCTCTTCTGGCTTTAATTAAAATTAACATGTGGGGAAGGGAATCAGGGATTGAGTCTGGGGCAGAGACCCGGCGAGGGTCCCTGTTGTTCCCTGGGAATGATCCCGACCCCACCTGGCTCCACCCTTTTCCAGGGGGTTGTAAGGAGTGAGAAACTCCATCTGCTCCAGGAATTCCCGCTGAGCTCCTTGGGGCGGTGCTTGTGTCGGGAGTGGGATTTTCTGTGTGTATCCTAGGGATTCCAAAGGGTGAAAAAGCCAGGCCTCTTCCCATCCCTTCTCCCTGGTTTTTGGGAGCCGGGACCGCTCCAGTGTTCCCCCTCAGCAAAATGGGATCAGCTCGTGGAGCCGAATCTCTCCCGGTGGGTTCCTCTGGGATGCTGCTCCAGGCCCCGGGCTCCTTGGGAATGCAAGCAGCAATTCCCTGCTGTGGGCTGGGATCAGAGGAACAGCCCAGTGTCACTTCCTTCCCCTGCCCGGGGCGGAAATTCCTTCCCCTCCATACAGGGCTGCTCCAGGAACTCCGTTTGTGTTCCCGCCGTGGCTGGGGAAAGGAACAACCCTCCTGACCTGCTTAATTCCCACTGGAAATCCCTGTTTGTTAAACGAAATCCTTGGGTGTCAGCTTGGGACTCCGCCTGGGCGCGAGGGACGGGGCACAGGGGTGTCCAGCAGAGAGGGGACAGGGAAGGGGTTCCACCCCCGGTTCTTTGTTCTCCACTTCTCTTTTGGAATTGCAGCGAATCCTGGTGTTCTGCTGCTGGAGGTGGCGTTGGATGGGGCGTGCTGGCTCCTGCTGTTCCCTGGGATTGTTGCTGTTGGCTCCCCCGGCTGCCAAGCGTCGAGCTGGATGCTTATTCCATACTGTAGCCACCCCTGGGAAATCCTATGGATTGGCAAGGAGAAAACTCTCTCTGCTTGGAGGAAAACACCCCAGGCAGGGGAGGGGCTGGGGGTGGTAATGGGGTGGGATCCCCCGGATTTAGGAAGGAACAGCAGGAATCTGGGGGCACGTTCGCTGCCAGGCCCAGCCACGCTGGTGCAGCTCCACTTCCAGCTGTGAACAAACCACCGTCCCGCTCTGGGAGTGAAATGAAACCCGTGCTGGGCTGGGGCCTGGCCTTGGGAACTGGAGGAAAACTCAGCTTAAACTCCGGCTTTTGCCCCAGGGTCTTCAAACCCGACTCCATGTGTTGGCTTTGTCCCCCCAGCTGAGGCTGTTCCCTGCCCCGGCTGTTCCCAGTGCCACTGGCTGTGGATTGGGAGCCCAGCACTGGGATTTTTGGGGGCGCTGGGGTGGCTTTGGGGCCCCTCTGCTTTGGGAAAGCAGAAGCGGTTTGGGCGCTTCCTCAGGCTCCGTTGGAGAGGTCGTGGTGGAGATTTTCGGGCTGGAGGGGTTGTTTTGGGGCAGTTTGGCAGCAAATTTCCCAACCCACGACCGTTGGAATGAGCACAGGGCTGACTTATTCCAGAAACCGGGAAGAGTGGTTTATAATGGATTTAAAACCTCTTATCTGTGGTGCAGAACGGGCTGGTTCGGTGCAGGGGGACGCGGGTTGCAGCTCTTGTGGTGCTGCCACGACGTGGTTCCAGCAGAGGCCAGGCTGAGAAACAGCTCCAGAGCCTGTTTTCTGTGGTCCTGAACAACCAGGGTTGGGGACAAAGAGAGGAAAATAAAATCACGGAATCTCAGGCTGGTCTGGGGTGGAAGGGACCTTAGAGGTCACCTGGACCACGGCTGGGACACCTCCCACCAATCCAGGGTGCTCCCAGCAGTGGTGGAAGAGCACAGGCAGGCGGGTGATGGTGCCACTGGTGCCCACTGGTCTGTACTGGTGCAGACCAGAAGGGATCAGCTGAGCCAGGAGGGGTTTTGAGGTGCTTTAGGAGCCGTTTGCTTAATTCTTTGTCTCGGGTTGGGAAATAAACCCTCTCTAAGTCGGTGCCATGAGGGAAACTCAGAGCTCTGCTCCTCCCCTCCTTCGTGCTGGAGCAGCCGGGGATGGGAAGGGGCTCCCAGCGGGCTCCTCCTCTCCCCAGGAAAAGATTCCACATCTTTTAGCTCCGGGAGAGCAGAGCGGCCCCTCGGAGCAGCACACGAGAGCACACAGGCACACATCGCCCCAGAGCAGCCCCAGCAGATGCTGACACACAGCTGCTCCTAGTGGGGAGAGAATTCCACTCAGCCAAAGGGGGTTGGCCAAGATCCTGGTTGATTTTCCTGGGTTTTTTTCCCCCCCCTCCCCGGTCCTGTCCAGAAATGGCATCGGATGTTTCCTCGCTGGGCACAGCCGTGGGCTCCGGGACCGCCGGATCGGGAGCCCAGCCTGGAGGGGCCGTGGCTCAGAGAGGCAGCAAGAGGAGACCTGGGTGAGTGTGTGCTCAGGGCTGTGCTTTTTGGGGAGCTCCCTGGGAAAAGGGGGGTTTTGAGGAAGCTCTTCTCTGGGAAGAGCCATCAGCCCTGGGAGGGGAAGAGTGGCTGGTTCCGAGGAGTCTCCCGGTTCCTTCAGGTGGGATTTATCCAGCCCTTTTCCTGCGTGGTGGCACCTTTGTGCCAGTTGCACCCCTTAAAGAGGGGGTTAAATTGCATCTCAGAAAGGGATGAAAAGCTGAGTGGCACCTTGTGGGAGGAACAAACACACACCAGGGATTGGGAGCGAAACGGGAGTCACTGAAGCAGCAACACCAGCTGCTGCAAGAAGCGGAGGAAGAGAGAATCTGGATTTCGGGGCTCCACTCCAACCTTTGCAGCTGTGCCGTCCCTGGGAGGGGTGGGGGGAAGCCACAGTGTGCTTGTGGGAGGCTTTTTGTTTGCTAAAAATGCCTCTGCAAATTCAAAGGGGCTGGAGTGGCTGCTCCCAGATTCCTGGCGCGAGGAATCGCCTCGTAATTTCTAAGCACACTGAAATCAGTGCCTGCCCTACTCCAAGTCCTTCCCTCAGCCCCATTTGCCGGTGCTCCCGCTCCCCTGCAGCTCCTCCCATGCCCCCTGCTCTGCTGCATCCACAGTTTTCCGTCCCAGAAGCAAAGGTGGAAAGTCTTTCCCACGGGAACTCGTCAGAACTGGGGTTTTGGCCCTCTGTGGGCAGAGCGGCACAAACTGAACTTGAACTCCTTGAAAACTTGAAGGTTTTACCCTCCTCTTTTTGATTTGATTTTAAATGCACCCAATCCAGGCTTTTGAGCTGGGAATGCTCTGTTTGATGGTCTCCTGAGCACCCTGGATGGCTCCCAGGAGATCCAGAGCCTTTGGAACAGGAGGTTGGGATGCAGTGGGGGCTCCAAGTGTCCTTTCTTCCTTTGGAGCTGTTTTTCCATGCTCTGTTTCTCATAGACACCAAAGGAAGCCCCTTTCCAGATTTGGTTGGTTGTTCCACGTTAGAATCACTTAATTACATTTGGATTACTTAATTTTTCCTTTCAGAAATCGCCCACAGGGACGGACAGAAAAGCAACTTAAAGGAGAAGCCACTTGGTTAATAATGATCTTCTTCCTTCTGTTTTCCAGGCTGGATTTTGATGATGATGGAGAAGGGAACAGTAAATTCCTCAGGTGAGGGAGAACGTGGCATCCAGAGCCTCTGTCCTGTGGTCTGGGGGTGTCTGTGTGTTTTCCCCAGAGCAGGATCTTGCTGCTCCTGTGGCTTTTCCCCTCTGGAAGGGGTGGGAAGTGCTCCCCTTCCTTAAACTCTTCCCTGTCTCCCAGTCAGCAGAATTCCCCCATCTCTGCAGCTTTGGCTGCCGCCTCAGGCACGTGTTAATTAACCCCCATCTGCTGTAAGGATGCTGCAGTTCCAGGGACATCCTTATTCCAGGGAGCTGGTGGGACTGCAGGGACCTCCTCGTGATCCATATGGGGCACAGAAGAGCTGGAATGTCTCGTGTCATGTCTTTGTAGCCTCACTGCGTGGTTTAGCATTGAATAGTGACGCTGGCATCCCGTGTGTCCTTTAAAGGCAGCTGTGGGATGGCTCCTGTAGGATTTGCCTCTGGAAACCCTTTGGGTGAAGGTCTTGATGTGGGCGACCTTTATCTTCCAAGTGCAGTTTAATCTGTTCCTTTGTGTGGGGTTGAACTGAGTGGGATCCCCCCAATCCTGGTGGGAAACCCCACGGAGGGGTTTTGTGGGGTTTATCAAACCTTGTCTTCCCGGTGGGTTTTTGGGACAGAAGGAGGTGTCAACACTCTGCCCTCTCCCCTCCTCCTAGGTGTGACGATGACCCGATGCCAAACGACAAAGAGAGATTTGCCAGGTAAGAACTTGCTGGGTTTGAAGCTTTTTGTGCCCAGACCCCTTAATTTAGGCGAGATCCTGCAGCCCCCTCTCCCTGGCCGTCGGATTGTCTCCCTTTGAAGGCGCTCCAAGGGGATCCCACACGTTTCCCTGGTGTTTTTGGACGCTTCGTGGAGTGGGATGAAGCCACAGTTCTCTTTTTCACCGTTCCTTTCAGCTCTGGCCTCGGACTCTCCTTCTTTTCTCCCACTCAAGGAACTTGCAGAGATACAAATTCCCTGCTTAGTACGAGCTTGCCTCGACCAGGGTCCCCTGGCAGATGGTGGGAGTCGTGTGTTTTATGGGGAATTAGGCAGAAGCTTCACGAATTGGAGGTTTCCTGCAGATGATGGGGAATGTTTCAGCTCTGGTTCCTTCTTGGCATCTGACAGGAGCTCTGATATCCAACCTAAACCCCCTGTGGTGCAGCTTTAGGCCTTCTCCTCTCGTCCTGTTGTTATCTGGGAGAAGATCCGACCCCACTCCCAGCTCCAGCCTCCTTCCAGGGAGTTGCAGCGTGAGAAGGTCCCCCTTTGAGCCTCCTTTTCTCAGCCTGAGCCCCCCCAGCTCCCTCGGGAGTTTTCCAGACCCTTCCCCAGCTCCATTCCCATCTCTGGATACGCTCCAGCCCCTCAGTGTCTCGTCCTGAGGGGCCCAAAACTGCCCCCAGGGTTTGAGGTGCAGTGCCCAAATTCGGGGTCTCTTCCCTGCAAAGGGCTCCAGGGAATTCCAAGCTGGCACTCTCCGGCTTCTCACGTGGCTTCAGTCATCCTGAAATCCAGCAAATTAGAAATATGTCAGAGACAATAGAATGCTTCTAATTCTAGGAATTAGTCCAGCAAGTTAGAACTCAGTCACAGCCTCAGTAAATGTCCTAAAACTACAGCACACATCACGCACCAATTCAATGTGGAATGTTGCCAACTGATGTTTTTATTTTATGGGATTGCTCCTCTGCAAAACAGACCTGTCCCTAGGCTGGGTTTCCTAGTCCATCCTTCCATTTTTTTTTCCATTTCTTTCAACTTTTTTTCCATTTTTAGCTTAGCTGGCTGATTTTATTTTTAGGTCTGATGATGAGCAGAGCTCAGCGGATAAGGAGAGACTTGCCAGGTAGGAGAATGGAGATTTCCAGCATGGACAAGCAGAGTTTTCCTTTCCTTAATGTCTCTCTAGGCATCCCTTCTCTTTTTTTATCCCCCTTCTTCCCTCATCTGCTGCAGAGGACGTAACAGGCTCCTGGAAGTTGCTGTGCAATTGAAATGAGGAGGGGAAGGGCACATCTCATCCTTGGGACAGTGTGTCCACGTCCTGGGTCAGGGTGCCAAGTGGCCTGGGGTCACCTGGGAGAGGGTTCGTGCCCTGGGGATGCTGTTGGGCTCTGAGAGCAGGCACAGAGAGGTGTGGGAGCTCAGGTGTCTCCCCCCCTGCAGAGGTGGTGTCCTCCCTGGAGCCGGGATTTGATGTCCCCGCAAGGTTTTAACGTGTCCCCCTTTAAGGCTGTCCCACCCAGGCTTGTTGTGAAGCAGAGCCCGTTGGGGGTGCTGAGGATGCCCCAATTTGGGGTGTTTTAAACCCAAACCTGCCCCCCCCCAGCCTCTGGGGACTGCAGGGCGTTGCTTTAATGCTTGAGGAGATCAGGAATCCGTGGAGGCGAGGCCTGGGAATACAGGGAGCAGCAAAGCTTTCCAGGGGATTGTTCCCCTAAGGAATGTTTCATAGAGCCATGGAGTGGTTTGGGTTGGAAGGGACCCCAGAGCTCGTCTCACTCACGGCAGGGACACCTTCAAGGTGAGGTCACAGTGTTTGCACACACCTGGCAGTGACAATGCTCCATGTTTGTGTTTATCCTCTTTATTCACCTGCCTGTCCTTGTTCCTTCCAACACTTCATCTCATTTCACTTCCCACCACGTGCCTCTTTGCACCTGGTCCATCCTCCTGTATAGGAAACCTGGCTTTTGAGCTCTGTTTTGGAAAACCCACTGCAGGAATCCAGTTAAATGGCACGTTCTGGATAAAAGAGAACCAGGGTCTGGTCTGTGGGGTCGATGGGCACTGTGCCCTGTGAGCCAAAGGGCTGTCAGAACCTCTGAGGGGGGCAGGAGTCGCTGTGGTGTCCCTTTAGAGGTTGGTGCCACCACCCAGGGGTTTCCTGGCCCATGATCTGCCCAGGTTGGCCTTGATCTGTGCAGAAACCAGGTGTGAGCTGCTCAGGTTTCCTCCTGTGACTCTGTAAAAGGCTCTTGGTGTCACTGAGGAGTGTCTTCCCAAGAGGTGAGGCTCGGCCACCTGGGTTTCCTCAGAATCCTGGGATGGTTTGGGTTGGAAAGGGCCTTAAAGCTCACCCAGTGCTGTGGGCAGGGACAGGGGTGCCCAGGGGAGCAGTGCCCAGGTTTTAGCTGCAGCCCTGGTGTCCTTGTGTGGCCGTGGAGGAGATCCCAGGGATCTCTTCCATCCTGGCACGGACAGTGCGGGCGAGTCCCCCTCGTCTGCACCAGAGCTGGTCCCACCTGCAGCCGGAGCAGAGCAGGAATTCCTGTGGCTTTCCTGCCCCTTGTGGAGTGCATGGGGAAGCTAAACCAGCTTAGCCCAGCTCCTGCTGGTCCCAGGGAGCCGCTGTGGCTCGGGGCAAGGTGCAGCCTCTCCCCTCGCCCCCGTTCCCTGTGCACGCCCAGCATGTGAGGCATGTGAGGCTTCCTCCCTCCTCATCTCCGCGTGTGGCACCCGGGGCCCAGCCTGCCCGCGCTGACTTCACCCTCCTCCTCCTCCTCCTCCTCTCCTCCCACCCCCCCGGCCTCCTGCAGGGAGAACCACAGCGAGATCGAGCGCAGGCGGAGGAACAAGATGACGGCCTACATCACGGAGCTGTCGGACATGGTGCCCACCTGCAGCGCCCTGGCCCGCAAGCCCGACAAGCTGACCATCCTGCGCATGGCCGTGTCCCACATGAAGTCCCTGCGCGGCACCGGCAACACCTCCACGGACGGCACCTACAAACCCTCCTTCCTCACCGACCAGGTCTGGCCTTGCGGGCGTGGAGGGGGTTGGAAGGTTCCGCTCCCGCTGCCGCGGGCGCCTCTCGCTGCACCGGGTTGGCTTTGGGCGCTTCCAGGGGTGGGGCAGCCACAGCTTCTCTGGGCAACCCCTGCCAGGGCCTGCCCGCCCTCACAGGTTCCCAAAATCTCATCTAACCCTGGCAGTTTAGAAGCCATCACCCCCCTTAAGGTCTCTAAGGGGTGTCTGAAACCTTCTCCTCTTGGCTTGTGGGAAACAGAGCCATCAGAGGGGGGGGTTAAACCACGGGCCAGGGAGAAAGAGGGGCAGACCCAGGGTGGGTTTTGTCTCTGGAGCTGAGCAGTGGCTGCGTGTCCGCAGGAACTCAAACACCTGATCCTGGAGGCAGCTGACGGCTTCCTGTTCATCGTGTCCTGCGAGACGGGGCGCGTGGTCTACGTGTCCGACTCGGTGACCCCCGTGCTGAACCAGCCCCAGTCCGAGTGGTTCGGCAGCACCTTGTACGACCAGGTGCACCCCGACGACGTGGGCAAGCTGAGGGAGCAGCTCTCCACCTCCGAAAACGCCCTCACAGGTACAGCCCCCCTGGGACAGGAGGGCCGGGAAGGGGCAGGGACCACCTGGGAGGACTTGGATTAAACCCTTCCCTTTGTAGAAGGAACCAAACCCTGGTGCCTTTCTACCAAGGATGCTGCAGCCCCCCCCGAGAGTGCATCGAAAGGTACCACGGTGACACTGGTGTCCTGCCGGTCTCCCACTGGGACACCTGGAGCCACAGCTGTGCCGGGGGAAGGACTCCCAGGGCAGCAGCATCTCCTTTCCCTTGCTGTTTGCAGGGCGGATCCTGGACCTGAAGACGGGCACTGTGAAGAAGGAGGGGCAGCAATCCATGAGGATGTGCATGGGCTCGCGGAGGTCCTTCATCTGCCGCATGAGGTGGGAAGGGGTTCCCTGGGGATATCACGTGCAACTTGCTCCCTCCATGCTTTTATCTCGGCTTTTCTGGGGCTCGTTTTGGTGTAGAATGAGAGAACGTGACTGAGCTTTCCACACAGCAAAGTTCTTGAGAGATGTCCTTGTTGTTGTGGAAAAGATCCGGTTTAAAGTGACAGTTTTGGCCCCGTGTGTCGCCTCCCTCGAGCTCTGCACAGTGAGGGGTTTGTGTGATGGAAATCCAAAGGCTCTTCTGCATTTATAGGGGATGGACCTTCCTCTTGTTCAAGATACTCAGGTGATTTTCATGTTGACCATGGGAGATAAATCCTTTCCCCTCCTTTTCCTGCAGGTGTGGCAACAGCTCCGTGGATCCAGTGGCTGTGAATCGCCTCAGCTTCATGAGGAATCGCTGCAGGTAAGTAAAACACAATGCAAGTAACAGATCTGTGTAAACAACGCAGCAAAACGCTTTGCCTCACCTTCCCCCACCTCCACCTGCAGCACGACCTGTTTCTCTCTCCCAAGGAATGGGTTAGGTGCAGCAAAGGATGGAGAACCCCACTACGTCGTGGTGCACTGCACTGGGTACATCAAAGCCTGGCCCCCAGCAGGTGAGGACTCGCCTCAGGTCTGCAGGGGGGCTGCCCTTACAACCACGTGGCCTCAAGTCGCCGTTCCAAGCGCTGAACATCCCAAGGAATGCTTTGCAAATGTATCTGTTGCTTTTCTTTGAAGATGGAACTGAGTTTTGCAGGCTCAGCACCAGAGACCTCTGGCTGCAGAGGATGAAAATAATGTCAAACTGTCTGAAATTCAGAGACTTTGAACCCTTCTGGGGATAAAAGGGAGGGGGAGGCGCCTTAACGTACCAAATCCCTTCGTGGGGAAGGGCACTGAGTCACAAACGAGGGTGGGGAGGTGTCTGGAGGTGTATTTCCTCCAAAAGGAGCGATTCCTCATGCTGGAATTTGGGCCTTTCCCACCTTTCCCAGGCGTTTCCCTCCCCGACGACGACCCTGACGCCGGCCAGGGCAGCAAGTTTTGCCTGGTGGCCATTGGCAGGCTCCAGGTGAGTGGCCCCTTTGCCTTTTCCGACATCCCCTTGCCCTGGAAGCCCGAAAACATTTCCTTGTGTTGCCTCCCAAGGTGACCAGCTCTCCCAACTGCACAGACATGAACAACGTGTGCCAGCCCACAGAATTCATCTCCAGGCACAACACCGAGGGCATTTTCACCTTCATTGACCACCGGTGCGTGGCCACTGTTGGCTACCAGCCCCAGGTGAGCGCCCCGAGGAGCTTGGCAACCGAAAAAACCTTCTCTTCCAGCTCGCTTCTCCTTCCACCTCATGGCTCTGCTTCCACAGAGCTGATAAACCACACCCAGGGCTTCACCCAGGCGTGTTTTCTTCTCCACTGGTTGCTTTTCCCTGTGTTTTTCCGAGTGCTTTGATCGTGGTGGCTCTGGATTGTGTCAGTTGTCAATTAAAGCCATTTTTTGCCTCCAGTTGAGTTGCAGATCAAACACTGATCAGCAGCTGCTGTGCTTCTGTTCAGACAACAGCACACCAGCCCCCGTGCTTGGTTTGTGTGACGGGGATTTGGGGGGCAGGGAGCAGGAACTACCTGTCCAAAATGGGATTCATTATGGAATCTGCCTGCCAGATGAACTGACTTGATCTCTCCCACGATTCCTTGAAAACCAGGAGCTTTTGGGGAAGGACATTGTGGATTTCTGCCATCCAGAAGACCAGCAGCTTTTACGGGACAGCTTTCAGCAGGTGAGGACATTGTGGCTACCCCTTTGCATGCAGGGTGGAATTCAGGTTGGAGTTGAGGCTGGAATTAAGGCTGGAATTCAGGTTGGAGTTGAGGCTGGAATTCAGATTGGAATGCCTTTGCAAAGCAGCAGAATTAATCGGAACACCGAGAGGAGAAACAAACCTTAGATAATTCTCCTTTGCAAACGGTTACAGATCGAGTCACAGAGTTAAGTGCAAACCAAACCAGAAGCATCTGATGTCTTAACTCCTGAATCCCTGCTCTGGCTGCGGGTCCAGGCTGCCTGTAGGGCCAGGGCTGTGGCTCCCAAGGGCCTGCTTGACTTGCCGTGCTCCTGTGGCTGAAACCCTGGTTCGTCTCTAGGGCCCAGCCCAGTGCTGCAGAACCCGAAATGGAGGTGGTTTGCTTGCCCTGTTATTTCTGAGGGCCTTGGACTGGTGGCAGGGCAGGTAAGGCTGCCCCTGTGCTTTCATGACTCCAAAATCCAGCTGCTCATATCCATTGCTCCAAACCGTTGGAATCGGAGGCGACAGCATGTGTTCCATTTCTTGGAGGCTTTTTCATACATCCCACCAGTGCAAAGACATTAAGAGAAGTGAAGGCTAAAAGGGGATTTTAGATTCCCCTCCTGTATCCGTTGGGAGTCAAGATATCCTAAGGGAACAGTGCCACTTAGCTTGGGAAGGCTGATGTGTTCCAGGTTGGAGGCAAAGGGCCATCGCAGGGGTTTTGGGGAGGGTGGCTCGTGCTCAGGTGGCTCCTCGAGCCCCTCGATCGGGTGCTACTGCTGGGATTGCTGTTCCCTCCAGGTGGTGAAGTTGAAAGGCCAGGTCCTGTCAGTCATGTTCCGCTTCCGCTCCAAGAACCGGGAATGGCTGTGGATGAGAACCAGCTCCTTCACCTTCCAGAACCCCTACTCGGACGAGATCGAGTACATCATCTGCACCAACACCAACGTCAAGTGCGTGCCTGGCAAGGGGGCCTGGGGGGCTCCTGTTCCCAAACAGCCCTGGGAGCCTTGGCCTCTCCCGCTCTCCGAACTCCCCATCAGTTGGCACCACCCCGCAGGAGTTCCCAAATCCCTCAGGCTCTCGTTTCCTGGGCTGTGCCAGGCACTGGGGGACTGCAGAGTGCAGGATTCGAAAAGCCTTTGGCTGTCTGGTTGTGTGGCTTGACAAGCTGCCGAAATTCAGCTCCCAGCAGTGCCTGAAGTCGGTGAAATCTGCCTCAGAATGTGGCTCCTGGATTGCTGTGACACTCCAGGGGCTTTTCTCTCCCTTGGGAATGGTCAGAGCTGCTCTCTCTTCCCTTGGGGAGCTCCAGGCCTCTTACACAAGGGCAGCAAAGCCCAAAACCCAGTGCCTGTGTGTGATGCAGAGCTGCCACTGGAGTCTCCAGCAGGCAGACAGGGGGCTGGATTGCTTGGGAAAGGGAAAGGCAGGAATCTGCTGCAGGCCTGATGTCCTGCCCCACGTCAGAGCTCCCCCTTTGAACCCCTTCATTCCACTCCACACACTGCCACTCTCCCAGCCACAATCCACCTGAAACGCCTGTGGAAATTCCAGGCAGAGCAGCAGTGCCTGTGCCTGCTGGTGTTTGCTTCCTGTTAATTTGTGGTGATTTAAACATCTGACTGGGTTCTGACAGCTCACAGAACACGTTTTGGGCTTAAAACCTGAAACTGCCGGTGGCCTCTGAGTGTCTGACAGAGCTAAATGGAAACCTTGAAGGGTTTGGGGGTTCCTAAAACCTTTGCTTGTGCTTTAGGGCTGCTGCAAATCCAGCCACGCTCCTGGTGCAGGTTATTAATGGCTCAGGGGACCGAGTGTGGGAGCCACAACTCCATTCCCAGAGCATCCCATTCCATGGCACCTCCTTTCAGGGAAACCAGGTGGAAAGAGGCTCCACTCGCACAGGGTTTTGCATCTTGCCCCAGGCAACCACACCGTGCCAACACCCAGAACCCAGCTTTGCTCCCAGCTGGGGTTTTTTTTTGAAATCTCTTTTTCTCTGTGTTTGCTTTGAAGGAACTCGAGCCAGGAGTCCCGGCCTGCCCTGGCAAACTCCCTGCCAAGGCCCCAGCTGGGGCAGAGTGTCACCCTCCCCCTGGACATGGGCACGGCCCCGCTGCCCTCAAGGTCAGGAGGTGCTCGGCTCCCTTTCCCATTCCTGCCCTCCTGTCGCGCTCCCTTCAAGCCCAAACCCCGCTCTGTGCAGCCGGGAAACCTCGGGCTGACGGAGCCCTGGTGGAGCCACACGGAGCTGCTCCCTGGGGAATTCTCCTTGGCAGCCTGTGCTCTCCTGTTACAGCCACTTTCTATTTCAGGCAGCAGCAGCCCCCGCAGCCAGAGCTGGAAGTGGGCCCGGGAAGGGAGAGCCTGGCTGGGTATGAGCACTCCCAGGTGAGTCCTCCCCGGAGCAGGGGTTTGGGCACTCCCTGGGTGTTCTGCACTCTTCCAGTCTCCTCCTTGCTGGGGGTGTGAAGGTGGTGGCACAAGGTTGAGGGGAAGGTGTTTGTGCCCTGGGTGTTGCTGCATCTGCTGCTTGATTCCGGTATTTATCACGTGGAATCGGTCATGGAATGGTTTGGGTTGGGAGGGACCTTAAGGATTATCCAATTCCACCCCGTGCCATGAGCAGAGAGATCTTCCACCAACCCAGGTTGCTCCAACCTGGCCTTGGACACTTCCAGGGATCCAGGGGCAGCCTGTCCTGCTGTGCCAGCCCTGAATGGCCACGTTATCCCAGTAAAACCCTGGGATCCTGAGAGCAGCCAGGCCCTGAGCCCTGGGGTGTGACAGCTCCCTGTGTCCCCGCTCCAGGTGCCCGTCCAGCCCGTGAGTGCTGCAGCCCCCGAGCACAGCAAGCCCTTGGAGAAGGCAGAGAGCCTGTTCAGCCAGGAGCGGGACCCACGCTTCGGGGAGATCTTCACTGGCATCAGCACAGGTGGGTGGGCAGCACAGGCCAGGAGGGCTCTCCTCTCTGCTCCCCCTGCCTGCCCTGGGCAGAGCCTTCCTGTCTCTCCCAGTCTGTACTGGCCACCCTGACCCCAGGGAACCTTTGTGCGAGTTTGTTAGAAAACGGAGAGGAAATCAAATTAAACGGGGTTTAACAAAATCATCTGGAGAAGGAGCAAAGCAGTCTTGCTTCCCGTGGACACATCTGTTCCCAGCTGGTTCCCTGTTCCCAGCCCCAAAATGTCTCGTGCTCTCTCCACAGACCAGAGCAAGGCCCTCCCAGCCAGCACCGTGCCAGCCAACCCGCCCCTCTTCCCCCAGGGAAACACCTTCACTGCTGCACGGCCCCAGGAGAACTTCAGGTGAGGCCTCACCTTCCCAGCCCCTGCCTCTCACACGTGCCCAGGGCACCAGCAGCTCCTCCCAGCTGTGTCCCACCTCACAATCATGGAATCATTTCGGTTGGAAAAGCCCTCTTAGGTCATCCACTCACCCCGTGCTCAGCACCGACCCGTGTCCCAGGTGCCGCCTCTCTGAACGCTTCCAGGGCTGTCACTTCCACCCTTCCCTCTCGGTGCCCGTCCCTCCTGCACGTTGCCGGCCCTCAGAGCCCTGTCCCTTGCAGGAGCAGCAGCATGGTGCCCGCAGTGAACATCCTCCAGCAGCAGCAGCAGCAGCCCTCTTGCTCCGGCCGGATCTTATCCCAGATCTCCCGCCACTCCAGCCCAGCTCAGGTCAGCGGGACTGCGTGGGCTGCAGGGACACGGCCGGTGTTCACGCCCCAGGTAGCACAGCCCGAGGCCTCAGGCGCAGGCCCGGGGTCCCCGCTGCTTCCAGCCCCTGCTCTCCATGGGGAGTCGTCCTGCTTCCACTCTCCGGCGTGTCCGTGCGCTTCCCGCTGCTGCTCCGGGGCTGCTGAGCCGAGGGTCGGGGCGAAGCCATCCCTCCTCTTCCTCCCCCGTGTTTTTCCTCTCTTCCAGCAAGTGGCATCCCAGCCGGTGAAGACTCGGCCGCCTTCCTTCGGCATGGGGACGTTCCAGGGCACCCCGTCCTCCTTCAGCTCCATGACGGCTCCGGGATCCACGGCCTCTCCCACCACGGCCCCCTACCCGGCCCTGGCCGGCCGTGGCACCGCCTTCAGTGAGTGTGGAGCATCCCAGGGCTGCAGCTGTGCTGGGGCGTGCTCTCCGTGGGATTTTGGGGAGAGCAGAGCCGAATCCTTGCCCTCGCTGACGTTGCTCAGCCTGTAATCACCTCGCAGCCAGGGATCATCCCCTTTTAAGGCTGGCTGGGGGGAAACCAACCCCTCTGGGCATCCCTTTGTCCCACCCCACCCTCACACAGGAGCCCCTGGGGGGTCACCCCGCCCTGTCACCAGTAGCTGTGCCCTCCCCAGTGCTGGAGGAGGCCGGGAACGGTGCCCTGACTGTGTTGTGTGCCCGGCAGGCACGGAGGCGGCGCAGCCCCCGGCCCCGTTCCAGCCCCGCGCCGCCGACGCCGTGGGAATGTGGCCGCAGTGGCAAGGACAGCAGCACCACGGCCCGGGGTCCGGCGAGCAGCACGTGCAGCAGCCCCAGCCCAGCCAGCCGGAGGTCTTCCCAGTAAGATGGAGCTTTTTAACCTCCCAAATCCAGTGGGATCCGCTGGGCTGAAGCGCCCGGAGCTTGTCCCTGTGGTTCGGGTCGACTGGGGAGGTCCTGAACTTTGGGATAACATGTTGGAGCTGGAAGTGGAGAGGGCAGGACTGGCTTTGTGTCTTGGCCTGTTGCAGGATCGGTGTGAAATTCCACTTATGTTAACACTTCTAATTGATAACAAAAAACACCCCACTCCAATGAAACGAAGATAATTCCTGAGAATTCCTGGTCTGCCTTCCGAGGAGTCGCTGGTTGTGGTTTCAATTGGCTGCTCCTTCAGTTTGCCCGGGACACAGACCCTGTGTCCCCTGGGAAAGGGACCACCTTGGTCCACGGTACCTGCTCCAGCAAACCTATGCCAACATGAGCATGGAATCATGGAATTGTTGAGGCTGGAAAAGCCTCTGAGGTCGAGTCCAACTGTTCCCCCAGCAGCGCCAAGGCCAGCACTGAACCCTGTCCCCAAGTGCCACATCCACCTGGTTTTGGACAGTTCAGGGATAGCAACTCCACCACATCCCTAGGCAGCCTGTTCCAATGCCTGGCCGTGCTTTCCATGGAGGAATTTTCCCTAATTTCCAATCCAGGCATCCCTGGCACAGCTTGGAGCCTGCTGTTCCTGTGCAGATCCCAACTCTCCCCTTGTATCCCCACAGGACATGCTGACCATGCTGGGAGACCAAGGGCCCAACTACAACAGCGAAGAATTCCCGGAGTTGAACATATTCCCTTCTTTTTCCGAGTAAAACGAGCCTTAGGGGAGACGACGTAAAGCTCTCCAATATCCACGTGTCAAGGAAAACAGCCGAGTCTTTCTTCTCCAGGAACTGTCCAAACGCTTCCCACCCTCTGGAAGCAGAGCTCCGAGGATGGAGGAGGAGGAGGATGGTGTGCTTTGGACACCTCCTCCCTGTGGGATTGTTCTGGAAGCTCCAGGACCCGAGTGCCACGAGAGCAAAGGCCCCGTGTTCCCAGGGCTGCTCCCGAGTGGATTCCCGAGGGAGGGATTCCCGCCTGGCTCACAGACAGCCCCTCCACGCTTTTAAGGTGGCTTTGACTGTTCTGATTTCATTCTCTGCCGTGACTTTTCCTATAGAACACAAAACTGTTGGAATTCTGAGGCACTGGAAGAGGCTCTTCCAAGCGTTAGCCCTGTAAACACAAATCCTGGAGGATGCTTGAGTGAGAAGCCGTGTCCCGGGCCAGAGTTTTCCTCCTTTTTGGAGGAATTGTGGCTGTTTTTGGAGGGTTGTTACCACGTCTCCAGTCCGGGGTGCTCCGTGCGGAGATTCCCGTGTTTGTTTGGAATCTCCCCTCTCCTGTGAACTGTGCAATGAAGTCAGTGTGACCCGTAACCCCCCGTTATCCCGGGATAATTAACGAGCCATACAAATATTATCCATGTAGCTTTCTTCTGGACGCATCGGTTTTCCAGCTGATGGGTTTCTGTGCTGCCACAAATTGAGGTTTCAGCAGGTTTTATTTTGGGGAGGGGGGGGGAAAAACCTGCTCCATGTTGTCTGGAATTTTATCCCATAGAGAGGAATTCCTTGTGGTCATCCCGGAGCTGGATGTGGGAGAATCCCTGGATTTGGTCAGGGAATTGCTGAGGAACTGTGTGTTTCCACTACATTTGCTCACTCACCGTCTCCTTAAAGAGAAATTCCTGCCATGGGATGATCCTGTTGCCAAATCACAAACTCTAAGAGGAGAGCTGGAAAAGTAGGGAACAGAGTGAATTTTTTTATATATATATAAATATATATAAAATTTTTAATTTTTAAACCTTGACTCGGAATCTTCTGGCTTTTTCCATGGGGGGGAAAAAAAAACCCCAACCAAACAAAAGCACCTTGTGGCCAACCCTGCTCACCTCAGGGGCTGGAAGAACAGTTTGATTCCCTCTTGCTTCAATTCCAACGGGAGAATTCATGGCAGAGTCGGAACTGGGAAGGGAACTTGGCGCAGTGGCAGCAGGGAAAAGGCAATCCCAAGTTTTCCTGGAAGGCTGGTTTGGTTTTGGATGCAATGTGGGTGTTGGGAGGGGGCTCTGTGGACCCCCAGGCTGGTTTGGGGCAGGGAAGGGGGAGATTCCCCCCCTTCCAGGAGTGGTTCCAGAGTTGGGATTCCTGGATAACATCCACGTAGGAAGGGTGAACCCTTTGTGTCAGCAGCCCAGAGATTCCTCTTGTAAGTGGAGTGGGGAGCTTTGTTTTTCCCTCTCCTTTTGTTGGAAAAGTAAGGTTTGAAAGTTTGGGGGGGTTTTAGTCCCAAATTCCTCAGTGGAAAAGTGGGAACATCCCACTGGGAGGCATCTTGTGATCCACCCATCCTGTGATCCAGGGACTTTTCTCCCAGCAATAACCTCCCCCCCAGCCACATCCCGGGCCCTCCCCCTTTTCAGCTGCCGGAGGAGGAGGAAAATTCCCATTTCCCCGAGTTTTCCAAGTCCTGGGAGAAGAAAACCGGCGGGAGCAGCCCAGTTGGGAAGGAGGAGGAGGACTGGGAGGGACTGGCGGGGTCCCCGGGGGCTGCTGGGGGGGGACAAGGGACAGGGCACAGCTTTGGCCCCTCACCCCCCTTTGGGAACTGCCTTGTGTGTCCTTGGGGGGGATTTTATTGAGCAGTCACTGGGGGGGCCGGACCTGAGCCCCTCCTTGGGCACGTCCCAATCCCAGGTCCCTCTTCCCGGGAATTCTGGGCAGCAGGGATGTTACAACAGGAGATCTTTCCCCTTTTTCACATCTTTGNCACGCTCGGCCACGTCAGGGCCTCGTGCTCCGGGCGATGAATCCGTGCTGGAGCCCCAGGGGTGACTCAGCCCCCCCTGTCCCAGGTCACACGAGGGGTCACCCCTGTCTTGGGGACCCCCGTGGGTTTGGGGGGACACGGGGGGGCTCCAGCCTGACCCCCCCTCACTTCTTGCCCCTCCATCCCCTTCGCTGCCCGTCCCAGCCTGGTCCCAGGGTGGCCCGTGCTCTTTCCCGTGGCTGGGGGGTGACAGTGACGGTGACAACGATGATGATGTCGATGTCCCCAGCGTGGCACGTCTGGGACAGGGCACTGATGCCACCGGGACCTTCCGCTGTGTCCCGCCTGATGGGGGGGATGGTCCCTGCCAGGGACCGGCCTGGGACCCCCAAACTGGGCACAGAGGGGCCTGCCTGGGTTGGGGACACCGGGGACAGCGTGGCTCCGGTTGTCACACGATGACCCCCGAGCTGTCCGGCCTCTCCTGGAGGAAACGGGTGCTGGGGAGGGATTGTGGACCCCCAGGAGGACCAGCTGCCCTGGCCGGCCAGGGGGAGGACTCGGGGACAAGGAGGTGTCCCCGGGGCAGGAGGATGTCCCCAAGGTGGGGTGGTGGATGTCCCCGGGGCAGGAGGATGTCCCCAAGGTGGGGTGGTGGATGTCCCCGGGGCAGGAGGATGTCCCCAAGGTGGGGTGGTGGATGTCCCCGGGGCAGGAGGATGTCCCCAAGGTGGGGTGGTGGATGTCCCCGGGGCAGGAGGATGTCCCCAAGGTGGGGTGGTGGATGTCCCCGGGGCAGGAGGATGTCCCCAAGGTGGGGTGGTGGGTGTCCCCGGGGCAGGAGGATGTCCCCAAGGTGGGGTGGTGGATGTCCCCAGGGCAGGAGGATGTCCTTGGGGCCGGGATCCTTGGGACAGCACAGTGTCCCTGGGGCGGGATGGTGGTGTGGGACATCCCTGGGTTAGGAGGATGTCCCCAAGTCGGGGTGGTGGGACAAGAGGGGGTCCCTGGGGCAGGAGGGGGTCCCTGGGGTAGGAATGTCGCCGGCACAGGGGTGTCACCGGCACAGGGATGTCCCCGGGACAGGACCCGGGGCTCGGGCGCCGCACCGGGGCTGACTCAGCCGCTCCCGCAGCATCACGCGGAGCCGGGGCAGCCCCCCTTGTTGTCCCCTCCTTCCCTCCCCCCCATCCAAGCCCCGCGCCTGCCAAAATTTTCCGGCTGCCTCCAAACTTCCTCAATCCATCCAGCGGCATAAAAAGCGCAGCGGCCCCGGCCCGGTCCCAGCGCTCCCAGTGCTCCCAGTGCTCCCACCGACGGCTCCATGCTGGGGTAAGAGCCCCGGGCGGTGGGTTTGGGGGGGATCCAGCGCTGGGCAGGTGACCCAGTGTGCCCACGGGGGGCTTTTTCCCGAGGGAAACGGATCCGGGCGGGAATGGGAGGGAAGAGGGTCCCATGTGGGACCCTCGGAGGCACAAAGGGGGAAACCGAGGCACGGGGGACTGTGGGGGGCCCGGACCGGTGTCCCTGTCCCTGCTCCCCCCCGGGGGGCTGGGGGTCCGTGGGCGAGGGCAGGGAGGGGTAGGACGGCTGGGACCCCCCTGCCTGCACCCCCCGCACCCCGAATTTTGGTTCCCCTCGGGTTGGGGCTGCCCGAACGACAGCGCCGACGCCGTAATGGGAACCGGCTGTCCCGGCTCATGTGATGCAGGCGTGGGGCCAGCAACGCCACGGGGGTGTCCTGGCCCCAAACTGGGGTGGGCAGGAGGGGCCAGACCCCCAAAACCAGCTGGGATGGGGGTCCTGAACTCCAACCAGGCTCCACAGGGGGTCCCAGCCCCAAATCGGGCTGCGTAGGGGTTTCATCTCCAAGTTAAGATGGGCTGGGCATTCCAGACCCCAACAAGGGTGGGTGGGGGGTCCCAGCCCCCCAAACTAAGGTGGGCAGAGGGTCCCAGCCCCAAATCAGGGTGGGCAGGGGGCGCTGCCCCCAAGGCAGGGTGTGCAGAGGGATCCCAGACCCAGACGAGGGTGGGCACAGAGGGCCCGGTCCCCCATCCCTGACGTGGTGGTGGGCACGGAGTCCTGCCCCTCCCAGCCCCCTGGGCGAGTGTGTGCCCCCTCCCCAGTGCTCAGCTGGTCCCCAGGATGTGGTGGCTGCTGGCCCTGCTGGTCCCTGCGGCGCTGGCCCAGTTGCACCCGGAGCCTGAACTGGACACGCAGTGGGAGCTGTGGAAGAAAACCCACCGCAAGCAGTACAATGGGCAGGTACAGGGGGACCCCCAGGATGAGACCCTGGGGCAGGAGGGTCTCCCCAGGGCAGGAGGGTGTCCCCAGGATGAGACCCTGGGGCAGGAAGGTGTCCCTGGGGCAGGAAGGTGTCCCTGGGGCAGGAGGGTGTCCCTGGGGCAGGAGGGTGTCCCCAGGGTGGGATGCTGGGGCAGGAAGGTGTCGCTGGGGCAGGAAGGTGTCCCTGGGGCAGGAAGGTGTCCCTGGGGCAGGAGGGTGTCCCCAGGGTGGGATGCTGGGGCAGGAAGGTGTCGCTGGGGCAGGAAGGGGTCCCTGGGGCAGGAAGGTGTCCCTGGGGCAGGAGGGTGTCCCTGGGGCAGGAGGGTGTCCCCAAGAGTGAGGGGCACAGGCAGGACCCCCCTGCCCAGCTCTCTCTGCCCCCGTGGCACAGGCAGACGAGGTGACACGGAGGCTGATTTGGGAGAAGAACCTCAAGTACATCAACACCCACAACCTGGAGCACGCGCTGGGCGTCCACACCTTCGAGCTGGCCATGAACCAGCTGGGGGACATGGTGGGTGTCCCTGGGGGGGCGAGGGGGGAGGGCTGAGCACCCCCGTGTGCTCCCACCCACGCCGGGCTCCTTCTCCAGACCAGCGAGGAGGTGGTGAGGACGATGACGGGGCTGAAGGTGCCCCGTGGCCACCAACGCCACAACGAGACCCTCTTTGTCCCCGACTGGAGCGAGAGAGCCCCGGCTGCCATGGACTGGCGCAAGAAAGGCTACGTGACCCCTGTCAAGAACCAGGTGCTCCCGGTGCCCCCGGGGCTGCCCAGAGCACACTGTCCTCCCGGTGTCCCCCCGGTGTCTCCTCCTGGCGTCCCCCCGGTGTCCTCCCGGTGTCCCCCCGGTGTCCCCCCGGTGTCCTCCCGGTGCCCCCCCGGTGTCTCCTCCTGGCGTCCCCCCGGT
>VWZF01001284.1:0-31059 GCA_013396755.1 Sclerurus mexicanus
GGTGTCTCGTACCCCGACAAAGATATGCCTGAATCTTGTCAGGCTGAGGTATGCCTAAATCTACTGAAGATGTATGTTTGGTAGGATAATATATAAAAGAAAATATCTCTAACCCTTGTTTTTTAAATGAAAGAGACATAGACTCCTGTCTTTTCTTTTTTTGTTTTGTTTGTTTGTTTGCTTTTGGCATCTCAGTGAAGACTGTAAATGCAGAGAAGTTTTAGAGCATTGCTTGTCAACTGTGTCCCTCAGGACATTAAGATCTTGTCAGCCTATTTTCTAATTCCAGTGGGTCTTGTTTGGAGAGTAAATAATCTAACTACTCAGATAGGGGAAGTTATATCAACCTCTACAAAAGCTCTGGAGGAAAATTTCAGATCAAAAAGGGAAGAACCTCCTGAATTTAGGTAGACTTTTAGCACGTGTCTTCCCAATCCCAAAAGCTGAACTGAAGTGGTTAAATACAACAAAGTTTTTTCTTTCAGTCTGACCTAAATAGTTTTAGTTAAAGATGCTGTGGGGTTCCATTTTGGTCCCTTCAGCAGCAAAAAGAAATTAACAGTGTAAAACTTCATCAACAACCCATTAAGAGTGGATTATCATAATATCTGAGCATTATACTTAATTAATTAATGTATCTCTCACTTTCAGCACTATTGGGACCTTTCAGAAGGTACAGTCAAGGCTTTTATGTGTAGCAACATATTAAGAGCTTCCTACATGATACCTTTATATTATTTTTAATGATATATTTAACTGAGAGCTGATTAACATCTCAAGTGTCAAATACAGCTATAGTAACTAACCAATTAAAAATTAATGCATATCACAAACAACTGTCGCTGAACTTAACTCCATGGAACTGCCTTGATCTATGTGACTTGAAGTTCTACAATGCGAATGCTGTTTTTAGCTGCTGTTTTGAAGTTGCATAACTGAAGAAATTCTTATAGTCTCTTGAGTCATCATTCATTTCTTTAAAGGTGCCCTGTAATTAAATAATTGTCATTCTAAAGGTTTCCATGGCTATTTTTAAAGTTACTTATTTTAGCTTTGGCAGCAGAGCTCATTACTATAATATGAGCATTTCTCAAGTTTTAATTAAATCATCATTATGGCATGTCTTAAGGTAATGTCCTTGCTTGACACACAGTGAGGATGAAGCAAAATTTTCGGTGCTTATTTACTGTGACAAATATAAAAACAAGCAGAAAAAATGTTACGATTTATATAATCAATAACTTTGAACAACTGGAAATTGAAATCTGACAAGTACTTCAGTTTACTGACATTAATAGTCTCTGTAATTAAAATAGCTTGGATAATTTGTTGCTGTAGTGTTTTTTTGGTTTTTTTTTTGGTTTGTTGTGGCTGGTTTTGGTTTTTAATTCTACAAGCCTTCTGCTTTTCAAAAGTCAACCTGTATAATCTTTTTAGACACACAGGATAGCATTTTATTACTTTTAAGAGACTTTTTTTTTACTATTTCAGTAATATTATAACCTATACTACCTAAAATTAAAGCTATAAAAATCGTTTAAGGCAAATCATGTTATTTCTTATTGCATCCTAGATATTACATTACAGGTTTGACTTTGGTAAGGATAAGTAATCTTGAAAACTATTATAAGCCACTGCTTTTCCATGGACACCCCCTTGTCGTGGGGGAGAAGCTTGCGTGACCTTATGAGGTTGCGAGCTCTGCTGGCAGTGGTACATGCCTCCAGTAGGGTCTCCCATGCTAGTCAGGTCTCAACTGAAGGGTCAGACAAAGTGTGTCCATGGGCAGGATGGGCTCGCTAGCCCCCTGGCAACCACCCTAGGAGGAGGATAACTCTAACTCCAAACCAGGGCAGATGGAGCTTGCTTAGCCCTGTAAGGCCATCCATCTAAGAGAAGGATACTCAAACCAAACCTACGTCCTGAGGACTTCGCTGTCACCGTCCAAGCTCGCTTGGCCCTGACAAAATGAACCTTAGGAGTAAAGGCTGGGGCCAGTTCTGCGCACGCTGCAGCTCACCTAAAAAATCCATTGCGCAAACTCTAGGGATTCTCCACAATTGCAAAGCCCTGTAGCGACAAGTGAGGGACAAAATGGCAGGTGATAAGGTGCACTGGAAGCTGCAGCCCCAACCCTGCATGGAGGTGGCTCAGGACACTGGTCGCTCAAGACTGACTCGGAGATGACAGTCTGGTTTGGCAGCATCCTGAATGATCAAGCAGCCTTTTTCAAGGAGAGCANCGGAGATGACAGTCTGGTTTGGCAGCATCCTGAATGATCAAGCAGCCTTTTTCAAGGAGAGCACTGCTTGCTCCACATGGAGAGGGGCCTAGAAAAGGTGGCCTAACCAAAGCTCATCTCCACCTTTCATCCGGTTGGCTTGCTGCAGCCAATGGGCATCTTCCTTGCGGCCAAACTAAAACAAAACTGAAAAGACAAAGGCATACACCTGCCTCCAAAGGTGTGTCAAAACTGACCGTAGCATGTTGGAATATCAGAACCATACTTGATTGTGTGGATGGTGGACGTCCTGAGTGTCGTTCTGCTCTAATTGCCCACAAACTGTCTCGACTCAACATCAACACTGCAGCTCTCAGTGAAGTTCGTCTCCATGTCTATTTTTGGTTGTATATTCCAGAAGGATATTATTGTCTAAAAACTTTGCTTTGTGCATTGACATCCAACATCTTAAAATATGTATATATATGAATAGTCACTATTAGAGTGATACTAGACTTCACTCACCTCACCACACTAGTAGTTTTGAGTCTAGGTTGTTAACACTGCCTGTACTGCTGGCTTTCAATATGCACAAGTCCCGTACTGTTCACCTGTATTTTGCTGGGGTTTTTTTGTTGGGTTTTTTTTTTTCTGTTTGTTTGGGTTTTTTAAGTCAATCTCAAATTTTCAGTAAGCATTTTCATATGCAAGCAGCAGATAGCAGATTTACATCGTGTGCCCCAATGTCCTCAGGCCTTCCCAAAGACACCAGGCAACAAGTCTTTTATGTGACTGTTACAACTTTGAGTTACTGAATTATTTACTAAATTCTTGAACTTATGGAATTATTTTTTTGCCACCCCAAAAGTAAAAATTAGATCTATATAAAACTAATTTTGCAAGTTACAACCGCATTAATGGGAGAGTCATGCCACATTTATTTGTTGCTACTATACCTGCCCAGCAAGAATGCTTCAAGGAGGACTTTAGCTAGCATTAAAAGCTGGTAAAAATAGTTAAAAAAAGGGGCAGAAAATTCCAGAAGACCAATTTTTAGAATTTATGCTATTTCATGGTGAGACATCAGGCAATTCATATGGAGATAAGCAGGCTTTAGGTATAACCTTTGATTTTTTCCAATCAGGCAAAGAGGCTTTTCTCAGAAAGTATATTGCAAAACCAATTACTTTATTTAGTTATTTATTTTAATTTATTCAAGTAACTTGGAATAAGTTAATACAATTTTCCACAATAAACATGTCAAATACAAACACAAAACCTTGAAATAATCAATGATTTGTGTTTCTTAATAATTTAAAATACACTTGACTAGTTGCTGCAACTCTGGTGGTGGTGGTGGTGGTTTTAGTCCTGATCCACAGCAGCAGTGGTCACATGGAGTGAGGGAAGGAAACACTCAATCTGCTGAGTGAAATTTGAGTGTGGTCTTTTATTGGGCTCAGGTTAGGTGGGAACATCTCTGGTACCTCCCTTGAGGTGGGGAGCTCTTCACTGGATGGTTAATACTGGATCACGGGTAATTTCAAGAGTCTTTGACATTGTCTAAGATGTTACAGCTGCCTGTTATGTCAGCACAGGTGGATCCATTATGGCCATCAGCAGAGATGAATATCTTCAGGCCGTGTGTGTGAATTGTCCTGATGGCTCCCTGAGGGAAGTTATTGCAGGTCAGTCATTCATGTGAGGACAAAGAAACAACACCCAGCTCATAGCCTGAGGTGGCAGGTGTGCATGCCCTCAACAGCTGGATTGCCTGAGTCATCAACATTCTAGTCTTTTCAGACTTGTGGATGCATTCTCCTCCAAGGATAATAGAGGACCACCCTTACCTCGTCTCCTCGCAGTCTAAATTTTAGGCATATTTGAGGAAAAGAGAAAATAAAAGGTGGATACCAGAGTCTTTGTGTAACCCAGGACAAGGTGTATACATAAAAATGTATATATAAATGTATATATAAATGTAAGGTCTGAGGTTTCAGGATTTTTAGTAGTTATATATATTGATGACATTGGAAGGGGGTTGATTTATTAGTTCCAGTTGTTGATTGAATTGTTCATTGCTTATTGTATTTCTGTGCCTAAAAACCCACTAACTTTCAGTTCAAATTAGTCAAATGTGTTTTGTCTCACTACAGGTATGAAAAAGACAGATATAATCCTACTTTAGCTAGGAATAATTTATTGAATTTTCTGTCCATGTCAAAATACAGTTTGCTGTTTTCATAAGGAAAACAAAAAATAAACTGATTTCAGTGTACACACTGTACAGTGACATTCAAGTTTCACAAATTACCTATTTAGAGCCTTACCAATAAGGTCAAAACTTAAGAATTATTTTTGATGCATATGCTTCCAGAACTACCTTTTGCCTCATCATATGACTTTGCCATATTTTATTTCCCTAGACAGAAGAGTAGATATGTTTGAAAATTAAAGCTTTGTATATCTTCTCAGGTAAACTAATTTTTAACTCCACTGCTTAGATATAATTTTTCCTGATTTACACTAGTGATTGCAAAGAGAATAAGGCCTTACCCTTTTATACTGCTTCAAAGTCAGACATTTTCTCTCTGTCCCTCATGTTATATTTTTACACTTTCTCATGCGGCTGTCTTTTTCAGGATCTTATTCCACAAACTGCCTCTCACAGCATGTTGCTGAGCTGGACAAAGATATTTTCATCACCATGTCTACACCTCATGTCCTAAAGTCACAGGAGATTGAAAGGAAAGTTGTGAGATAATTGCTCTGACCTATTTACTGCAGCCTCCTACTCATTGCTCTACTCCTGCAGCAGTACTGTCAGTAGCCTGAAATAACAAAAAAGAAATGGACTCATTACAGTGAGAAGACTCAGAAACATAGAAAAAAAAGTCATTCACAGAAATATGGGAATTAGTAGTGATATAGTGTGAAGCAGTGAAGCCTATATAGTCATACAGAAACAGGCATTTATGATTCAACCATAACTTGTTAATATACTATATATATATAATGTTAATATAATTCTTTCTGCCATTTCATGAGATAAATTACTCCTTTCTTTAACATGCACGTCTCAACAGGGTGAGTTCAGAATCTGTATAGTATTCTCTTGTTGGTTAACCAACACAACTTGTAAAGGGTCTAATGTAATGAATAAGTAATGAAAGTGTCATTAGAGAGATATTCTCAAAATAATTTCTTTTAAATTTTGAATACAACATATGTTTCATGTTTACTCCCTTTTAACTAGAACTAACTGTTGCTATCACTTAAAAATATCATGTGGTAGTGCCTCCAATAACTTAATGACATATAAACAAACAGCAAATGTGTCCTTATTACAGCAGCTTATAATCAAGAAAGCAACAAGCAAAATCAAAATATCCATTTTCTAGGATGCCAGAGTTCATTAGATGTGATGCCAGTTATTCTTTATTCCACATGAATATATGCCTTCAGTCATTTTTTAGTGCAGAGTTAAGAAAGGGGGAAAAAACTTTACAGAGAACTTAACAATGATCCAGGCGTGCTGTGAGTGAAAATCAATATAAATACAGTATGAAACAAGGCACACATTGGTACTTTGGCAGAGGTCAGCTGTAGACTGGCAAATCAGACAAGCAACAGGATGAGGAGTTTCTCTAACATTTATTTTTAGCAAGAGTGGTGGAATTGTTTTCTGAGCAGTGAAAAAGATGCAGTTTGATTTCCTTTAGCTTGCTGTACAATGCTGCAATGACAGAACAAATTCAGCTCTCCTGACATGTGTCCTGTATCTGTATTTTCCTCTGCAGTATTTCCCACATTTCCCTATGGTTTTTCCCTCTGACCTTGCACATGCTTCTCAGAACCTTACTCGCTCTCTCATTCACTCATTAATTACTAGTTACACAAGAAGTGTTATATGTTTATCTATCTGTTTTTTTTTTTATTGGTTGCTAACAGGCCAAACAGAACAGAAAATTAATCAGCTGAAGCCTTTCTGACTGTAAAAATATGGGCCATGCTTTCTTTTCCAGCCACCTGGTTGATGAAGCACAAGATTAATAGTCTTTAAGTGCTCCACTCTTCTCAAATTTTACAGAAATTGATCAATCATTTTTAAAAAAATACTGTGAAACAGAGGATAAAAGGACAGACAAGTCATATAAGCTTATTTAATTAAGGATTTTGCTAAAAAATAGTTTATCTTAGTGGATTTTAAGGAAGCCAATAAATACCAGAAGACTTATTTTAGTGCCTTGTGTAATGCCATTATGAATGATACATAATTATTTAACATTTTAAATAAAGCAATCAATTGAAATAATTTTATTTAAGATCAACTGAAATCTCATAATTGTCTAGACATGAATACATAAACTCTGGTTTCTCTCGCTGTGTGAAGAAATGATGGTTTTAAACATGGATGTTTCTATATTTATTTTTTAAAAAAAGTCCTCCAACAATCACTATGAAAACCAAATATTAGAAATAGCTGGATGTGAAGTGTTAACGGTTGGGAGGTTTTTGGAAACTTTTAATTAAGGATTTTAAGAAAAGTACAATGCTGAAATCTTTGATTATTGGGAAAGAAAGGGAGAAAAATAAGAATTAGCAAACTCTAAAACCCTCATATCAGAGACTGGAAACTACAGACAGGTTAAGGTTCCCTTTGTCTTCGTTTAAAAAAACTACTGGGGCGGACACTCCAACAAAAAAGCTGTTTTCCTTTTTTCAAAACCTCTCCTCTTTTCACGAATACATAGAGACAAAATGCAAGGAGATATAAGTGAAGGAAAAAAAATGTCTACTGAAAAGAAATATAGCCCCATCAACAACAATACAAACAGAATGGTTCCACCCAAATAGAGACAGAGATTGTCTCTAGTCTGCCCCGCTTTAGTACACGGACAAAACTGGTGACTGAGACATGCTCTTTCCTCCACTTTCCCAGGAAAACAAGGAAAAAGTAGTGTCACAAACAAGTTTCTGAAGAAATGTTTGTCCCTGGCTCCGCTGGGCTGTGCTCCACATGGCTCCACTGGGGCCCAGGCTCTGTGCAACTTAGCTGGGCTCAGCTCCTCTGGGATTTGGGCTCTGTGCAGCTTGGCTGAGCTTAGCTCTGTGACGATTCAGCTCCGCTCAGCTCCTGTGAAATGGCATGGCAGCTGCAGGGTTAGTTAACTTTTGTTTTCTCTGGCTGAGGCAGAGGCAGCCATGAGTTGTTCCCTTTCAAGAATTTCTCAGCAAGAGTGCAGGGGAGGGTGTTGGTGTAATGGTGGCACCCCAGGGTGGCCCTGACAGTCTATGTGTGTGTCTCTCTTCCCGTGCCTGTCTGACCTAAAATATGGTCCAAGACAGAGAGAGTTACACCTCTCCACTGGCAGCCAGGACTACTGGCATATTCTTCTCCACCCAGTTGTGGTGAACAGTTCACTCTTAAAGGAACAGCTTCTACAAAGCAATATTGGAAAAAAGGGGTAGAAAACAGAACATAGCTTAACCGTGACATCTGCTAAAGAAGCCCTAATTATGAAACCACTCTTGGTCAGACCTCCACTTCTCCCTGGTGCTTAGAGAGACTGGAGCCAACCTGGGATTTCCTGAGGTAAGATAAGGTGTATTCTGTATGTGTTTATCCACTAATGGAAGAGAGCACTACTTCCGCCACAGCTACCATTTTAGAAAGCCATATGAGTCTGCATAAATTCCATTCTATGTTTAGTAAATACTGAATGAGATGGCACCTAAGGGCCATAATGATAAGAATACTAGTATCTCAAAATACCAAAAGTAAGCAACATTTTTTAAATAATGACTGGAATATATTAGCTGTACATAATTTACACAAAATGGTAAAATGGATTTTGGAGTATATAATTTCACTGTATTCATATACCCATTTATTCATATATGTTAATTATCTAGAACCACTATGAAGTCATCACTATGACTTCACTTGCACTGTGTCATAAAAGGAAAGTAGTTCATCCAAGTAGAGCTCTTGGATTATGCCAGTTAATAGATCATAATATGATAATGTAGCTAAAACAGCAAAGTAGATTCTTTGATCAAAATTGCAAGACTGCCAGGTAGTTGTAGAGAGAGGATTAGTAGTGTATACATATTTCTATGGAGATTACTAGTCTATTACTAACAACATTTCGGGAGTGACTGTGTTTGTTCAATAACTCACTATGTGTTTTTTAAGGTATTAAATGCTCCAATACAAATGTCATGCCTAAAATCAATTAAGCAAAACAACTTTTTGTGTGTGTGTTTAAAATGTCAATAATCACAGAAGATACAAGTGAATCTGATTAGGGAGAAACAATAATAATGTTCAAAAAAGTAAATTAATAAACATCACATTAAATAAAAATTTACAAGCACTTCTATGCAAGCAGATAATTTGTTTGCACACAGAGTTAATGTAAGAGAGGAATATAATTGAGCAAGTATTAATGTGAAAGGAGACTACAGTCAAAGGGGATTACAGTCATGCAATGACATATGAGCATTTATATGATGATGCAAAGGGATTTTTTTTAGTAACAGAGGACTCTTAAAGGAAAGATACATGTAAGGATACCTTTATAGATACTTTTCTAGGTGGATGTTTCAAAATTGAGAAGCAAAGGAGCACTGTATAAATTTTCATTAAATGCAAAATACAGCTGAGCCATAGTAGTTCCCTATCTTATGGTCCTCAAGTACTTCAGTCTTACATCCAACATTAGAAAGAAAATTTCCTTTATGCAGCTCTGTCTTGATATGTGCTATAAAATGCTTTTTCCCTTCTGTGAATGAGGCAGAATGGCAGAACAGAATAGAAACAGAAGAGCAGAAATTTCAGAAAAACCTGATTACATGGTATATACAGGTGAAGTTTATGCATGGAATGCTTTAGTGCATAAATCTGCCTTTATAATTTTTGATGTACTATTTAATAACCAACATAGATGTTCTGACTGGGTATACTAGTGGTTTCTTTGATTTAAAACAAGCAAACAGGCAAACAAAACCTTCAAAAGTTACAACTAAAACTAGCTCTTCACAACTCAGACATTACTTACACAGTTCACAGTTTTATTGTTCTCATCAACTACAGCATGTCTGTAATATTTTCAGTTAATTTCTTTGCTGGATATTGAAGTAGAAAAGTTCAGCAGTAAACATTGCATATTATGAAAAAGCATAGGCCATAAAGGCACCAGCTATAAAACATGACATTAAGCATCTTTTACATCACTATGTGCTCAGCAAAAGTCAGTCTGTAGCAAATGTTTCTGGAGTTATTATCTTACAGCATGAAAAATTTGGCTCATTGAGTTTAAGACCAAAAAACCAAACTTCTCTGAATGACAACCGGATGGAAACTGGAAAATAGATACATTGGTTTTTAAGTGATCAAAAAGAGTGTTCCAAAGCAAAAGCAGTGCACTGACTTCTAAAACTGAAGTGTTACCATTTAAAGGGGCAATATTCCAAACATGGTTTCATTAAACACGACACAGCAACAGCTTGAGTACTATCTGTGCTCATTTGGGTGGAAGGCAATTTTAATGGTTGTGAAGGTTTATTGGACTATGCAGGTTTAACCACACTGACAGTAAAGAAAAAGTTGCTGAATATAGCTGAGATACAGACCTACAATGCAATGCATCCTCAAGATCCTGAAGGAAATGAAAGGTAAGCAGCTGAGGGAATTTGGATTGTCTACACAACTTAATAGAGTTGGTAGTAGGTACAGTAAACCTGTAAATTTATGAACAATTTATTAATCAATTAAACACATTCCCAGAAGTCATAAAATATAATGTAACCATGTTACAGGCTCACTACTGACATGTTTCACCATCACTGTTAGGCACAATCAGGCAAGAGGCAAAAGCAATATGACCTTCAGTGAGACATTATTTTGGTGACATTAAAGTTCTTCTCACTGAGCAGTTTCTGAATGTATTTGTTTAAATGAAAACCAAAGGTTCTACCCTTGCTGTAGAAAAGTTCCAATATGTACATTTGTAATGAAATAAAGGTGACTATGCAGTGTAAAATGGGCTGTGCTGGCCAATGTGCAATTATCAGATATCAGACAGCAAGTCTACAGTATGCCAAAGCACTGTCATCTTAAGGGGTTGTGTGTACAATCCTAAACTTAGTTCAAGTATTATTGGCTCTGTGGAATCAGTCTTATGTAAGGGCAAGGTTTTGTGTGAATTACCCAATTAGGAGCAGGATGGAAGGAGCTCCTTGAGAGGCAGAGGATAGCTTTTGTATATTAGACTTGGCTGAAAATTTGTCATTCCTAGAGATCACAGAGGAATGGAATTATTGAAGTTAGAAGAAATCCCTGGAGGCCAGCTTGTCTAACCTTCCTGCTCAAGCAGGGCCACTTACACCAAGTTGCCCAGGTCTCTGTCAAACAGGCAAATAAAACCTTCAAAAGTTAAAGATTTCTATCTCTTCTTTAAAGTCAATCTTAATTTAAAAGCAATCAGTTTCACTTTTTTTCTTCTCCTTGAAGAATGGAGTCTTTTTATGACTGTGTAACTTTAAATGGTTTCAAATCTAAGTATCTGATCTTACCTCTCTCCCGTTTCTCTTCTTCATACTCATCTCAAAGCCCCTACTTATCCCTAAAGACACTCCATATGATACAGAGCTGTCAGATGATACATGCCCTGCCAGAGGGTGTGCATTACTGGATCTGTTGGCCATCAACCCAAGTGAGCTAAAAAGAACATCAAGATTGGAGACAGCCTGGTCTTCGGGGATCATGCACTGGTGGAGTGCTCAGTCCTGAGGAAAATGTGATATGCAAAGAGTAAAGACAGGACTCTCAAAATAAAATTCCATCTGTTAAATGAGTTGGTCAACTCAACCCTCTGGGAAGCTGCCCTCAGGGACAAAGGAGCAGAACAAAAATGGCAGATCTTTAAAGACACTTTCCATAGACTGCAAGATCTTTTAATCCCCAGGTGTAAGAAGTGAAGAAAGGAAAGCAAGAGACTCATGGCTGAGTCATTTGCTGGTCAAACTAAAGGGCAGAAAGGAAATGCATGGGCAGTAGAAGCAGGGACACCTACCCTGGGAAGATATAGGGAAGCTGATCAGTTGTTTAGAGGTGGCATCAGGAAGGCCAAGGCACAGCTGGAAGTGAGCAGTTTGTGTTTTTTTTTCTTTTTTTTTCTGAAAGAATTGAGGGCATTAAATTTATAGCTATGATCTAAATTTCTCAGTGTAGTTTTGGGGTTTTTTTGGGGTTTTTTGGTGGATTGGTTTTCTGGTTTGGTTTGGTTTTTGTCTGTTTATTTAGTTTAAGTGAAGCCTTTTCTCTCTTTTCTACCACTTATATCTCCATTCTACGGCTAAAAGAGTCTGCTTTTTCACTGTCAACAGACATTTATATTTATATAAAAGAAAACTTACCCTTTCCAGAAAGTTTTCATGAAGTCTGTGTATCTTCAATAACCATCTGGCCACTTCACAGCATTACCTGTGCAGGGATCTGAGTCGCGGCTGACCTGTGGCCCTTGCTGGACATTGAGGAGTGCCATGCCCATGGTGGGTATGAACTCCTCAGTTAGGGCCTTGCATGGCATTCTGGGGCTGCATCTCTCCCGCCATGCTCCACCCTGTCTCCTTCTGGGGATCTCATGGGGGAGGACAAAGGGTGCAGATGTCTTGGGATGTCTTCGTTATGGCAAAAAGACAGACTTATGCGGCTGAAATTTCTTCTACACACTTTGCATTTCATGAAGCAAACAGGTACTACAAAAAGAGAGGAAAGAGCTGGACAGTGATGCAAAAAGGAGGCGTCAGAAATATGCAGGAAAGGTATATTGGGCATTATAGATCATTTGTCAGTGTTAGCATGCTTGACTGCCCCACTAAAATGCATAGGCATGTATGATGAAAAGAAACATAAAACCTGAACAGGGACAACAAAATAACAAACATAAGAAGCAAGTTTTCATATAATTTTGCAGATAATTCAGACACGAAATCTTCAAACAGAAAAATTACTGCTAAATGAAAAAAAGCAGGAGTAAGGGACATGCAATTGTTAAGAAATAACCCCTTCAGATGCATTAACAGTAAAATTGCAATGGATATAATCTCAGAAGTGTTCACTAGATACCTGACTGCCTGTGAGATGGGGACATTCAGAATAGATATGCGTTTTTCTTTTTTACTCAGCTTTATATTTTTCAGTGATTTCCTTGATTTTCTAAAAAAATCATGCCCTTATAGTAGGGAGTTGATGGGGACTGAAAAATAATGAGAAACTTTTTTCAAAATTATTAATGAACTAGAAACAACTTGTCATGATATTGAGCCTCTTGCTTCTATAGATTGCTCAGAGACCCCTCCAACCTGACCTTGAATGTTTCCAGGGATGGGGTATCCACTCATCTAGGAAACCTGATCCAGTGTTTCACTGCTCTCACAATAAAAAAATTCTTCTGTATATCTAGTATGAAGGTAGTGCTGCTGCAGGTGGAGATTCCAAGAATTTTTAAGAGCACATGGTAAACAACAGTTGCACTGTAGTCAGTGGGAAATTTTATTGTTCAGATGAGAAAAGTGACATCAAGACTAACTGGGTCAAAAAATATGACAAGCAAGAAACACTGGAAAAGCTGGGAATGCAGCACAGATTTTACTTGAACTGAGTCTGTTTTAATAAGTTTAACCAGACTTTTGTAAGCCCCAGTATGCTAGGGGGAGTACAATGGTCAATTGCACTTGATTTGCTCAAGATGAGTAGAAGAAATCAGTGTTGATTAACACCAAGGAGCTTATAAATAGTGACTGATGATTTAGAAGTGTGAAGAAAAAGAAACAACAAAATGAATAAACAGAAAATATTTTTTTTGTTCAACATCACCAAAGAACTGCACTGCACTAAGTCTTGAGAACTAGAACTAAGCCCTCAAATTTCCAGAACATATGCATGACTTCTGATTAAATCTCACTTAACTGTTCATTTACTTATTTGTAGTAGTCATGGGGCTCATCTGCTGTATTCCGTGTAGCTTGTAAGTCCCATCTTGGATCATATGGTGCAATTCATTTGTACTTTGAAGTTATATGGCAAACTGCAATAGTCTCTTTTCCTGCCTACACAAACTTCTTTAAGGATAACTAGTGAGTGAGATGGAAATACTCTATAACTCAGCCAGTCCTGTTTGTCACTGGCCACAATCTTGATTTGATGTGCAGTCATGCTATTCCTTCACAGAAGGTATGCTCAGCTGGCGGTGGCTGGAATTGCTTTAAGCAGTTGGAACAGACTGTGAGAAGCAGGCAAAAAGACAATAGCAAGTGGAAGTTTCTGCTTGTAAGCCTTAGTAATATATTAGGGTAAGGAATATCAATACACTGGACTTTGATGGCTTTCAGCATTCTTCTGCCTGCACAGTGGCATCATCAGAACAGCTCTAGTGAGAATGAAGTTCTCCACTTTGAAGTGATTGCAGGGATGGATACTTCTCATGCATACCTTACCATAACACCAATTGCATGTAATATTTCTCATCCATCAAGCCTATGGTATAGTACTGGAAAATCAGTGCACGAAAAATACACAAAAGAAAATCAAGACACAGCTAAAAATAACAAAGTTAATTTAAAAAGCATTGTTCCTCACTAACAAATTCTCATTGATAATATTTTAACAGGGCAATACATGATAAAAGATGAATAAAATTTTGAAAAGCAGTATAACTAGGATCCCTTGAAAAAAACCCATAATTTATAGATTTATGCATATTGCAAGTAACTATTAAAATAGATTAAAATACCTAGGAAGACATTTTTAATTTAAAAAAAAATCGACAAAATCTTGAAAGAAAATGAAGAAAGAAAATGAAACAATGTTTTTGCAAAATATATATAGAAATCTCAATGCTGATATATGCCAAATCTAGAAGTCACTGTAAACCTTAAGCCTTTTTAACTTAGTTGAAAAAGAGTGCAGTTTAATTAAATCATACTACTTCCTATATATATGAATTTTGTGGAAAAAGACATAAGAGTTTTTTCTGCAAGACCTTAAAAAAACTAGTTTTAAACTTAAGAGTTTTAAATAAGCTTGAATAATAATTTTGCATTGACATAATTCTATCTTTGTACAGGTTTTTCTAAATTAAGTAGAACTTTTCACTAATTAAAAAATCACCTAGATACACAATTCATAAATATGTCTGGGACAAGAGTGGTATCATCACATTTTAAAATGTGGAATATCACATTTCAAAAGCACATGAAAGAGATTTAAGATAAATTTTTCAAAACAAATTTAAGAAAAAATATTTTTCTCCCCAACATTTTATTTTAAATGCTGTGGTTTCTTTTCATACCTCACTGATTGTACAGCATGACATATTAACATGCTTATTATCCTTTAGTTACCAAGATGCCCTGAAAGGATGGATTTCTCAACAAGAGACTGATTTTTAATTAGCCGCCTATCAAAATCTTTCTTAATTTGGTTGTCATGATATCAGATAACCTGAGTTGGCCTAATTTTTGTTATTAATACACCTTATGCATCCAGTGTTGGCTTCAGACATGGGAAATGTTAGGCAGTTGGTTAGGTCAGAAGACAGCCAGGGTTACAAAGTGGATATGGGTCAGTTGGGTACTTCACTTGTGTGAAAATTAAGGAAGTTGCAGTTGCTGCTTTTGAAAGTGTGGGATCGAACAAACATTGCTACTGTTGAATGGCAAAAAGAACTCCCAAAAAACCCAAACGGAACAAAACAACCCAAAATCTAACTAAACAAACAAAAAATAAAAAACAAAAAAACAACCAAGCAACCAAACCAACCAAACCAAAACATAACAAAAAAACCCCCAAAACTACAAAACAAAGCAGCAGAAAAGAAAGAAAGAAAGTAAAGGGCCTTATGGTATTTTTCCCTCCTGATAACTTTTACACAATCCTGCTGTTTAGGGTTCCAGAGGTCTGTCTTCCTTAGGTGTTCATTTATGTGTAGAAATTTAACTTTGTATGAGTGACACGATCTGGCCTAGATTTTAAATTTCCTGCTACTTTATCTATATCTCTTATAAAGGGGCTCTGAGCTGACCACTGTAACTGAAGACAATGATCTTGAATTTATAGTGCGTAGTTTTGTGAAAATATTAGCTCATTTTGTAATGGAAATTAAAAAAGAAACTTGAAGTTGGCAATTACTAGTAAGAACATCATTATACCATTTTATACATAAAATATATATAATTCAATTGTTCTTCTCTTTTTTTGGGTCCCACTAGTTCAAAAGATTTAGAAATGAGGAAAAAAGAGATGAAAATGCCAACGTTTCTCCTGCTAAATGTACAGACACACAACCTGTCAGTGACAGCAGTGGGAAAGCAGTTGTCATGGGCATGCTGTGTACCTATACAGCATCTGTGCAATAAGTAACAATGGATTGCATCCAATGATAGCTTGCTGCAATACAGAAGATGGCTATATGCACCTCTGGTAAGTGTATTTGGAAATGCTGATGATTTTTTTAGTTCCTGTATATATTGCTTAGGATCACAACTATTCTCCTTTTCAGATTCTTGGCATACCATCACAAAACCTGTTACCTGGGTTTGTGGTACAAGCTGTATAGACTGGCTGTACAGACTACGCTTTCTGTTTTTCCCTCAAGTATGTATTCATCTTTATTCTCACTCAAGATTCCTCATTTTGTCTACTCTCTGTCACAAATTCATATATGTCAAAATGTATATGTATAAACTTGTCATGAACCAGCTCATTCCATTAAAATGTCTGAGGTCTGCATCTGTAAACTGTAAGTGAATTTAATTTAATATTTATTTTTATTCTGTCTTGTTTATTTCATCTTCATCATTTCCAAGAATGACTTTGCAGCTTTCTTGCCTTATATTTTCCCAAGATAAAACTGCAATCAGTAGCAAATTTTACCATTTTTCTTTCATAATGAATAAACAGCAAAGGGTTACTAAACCAGTCATTAATTCATCTAAACTGCTATTATAATCAGGGAAAATCCAGACAATACAGTTGTTGATTTAAAGGCTGTTCTCCAATCCAAATGTAAATCCCTCCTGCCAGAAAAGCTGGATTGTTCTGTAGTCTTTACTGTCAGTACTGAGAGGGAGCTTGGTCCACATGCCTAAATGTAGACTTCTAGTGTTATCTGAGATGTCTCAGTGTGTCTGGGATATCTATAGAGGGCAAGCAGGTACAATCCAGGGAGATCTTCATCCTAAGAGCTAGCAGTCAGAGACCAGACAGGTTACCCTGAGGTAACTTTTCACGGGGTTGCTTACATTTAGGTAGCTTATTTTTCACTTAGCTCTCCACTGAATTGTAACAAGAAATTAGGCATCTTTGCACACAAGTGTCTTAAACCTTAATCGAAAATTTTTCATGCAACTTGGGAGGCTGTAAGGTATTCTCCACCTGGTGCTCCAGATGGCTGTGCTTCTCCTGTAGGTTCTGGGTCAAGTCTGTCAACCTCATGCAGGTACTATGGGTTTCTTACAGGGTCTCATATTAGACAAGATGCCTAGTTTGAACAACTGAATAAATTATTTTAGGAAATTAATGTTCCATATAAGTATTGGGTGCTGCATCTGCTTTTTATTGGGCTATCACTGATGTTTTGAATGGAAAATTAAGAAAAAATAAATAATACATAGGTATGAAGAAATCTTTTTGCTTATACTCCAGTCTCATATTTTTCACTTGTAGTAATTATTTAATAAGCTGTTGAGTGAGATTAATATATCTGCTAAACCATAACACAGAGACAAGAATTTTTTTCTTTCTTCTTTTCTTCCAGTAATTGTCTTTCTTGTATACATTGTACCCTGCTTACATTCCCTATTACACACCTGTAGAATGCCTGCATACTACAGCTTTATTCAAATCCAACTGTTCTTGAATTTTTTCTTTCTATTATACAGTAGAACAAATTTAAGCCAATGTAAAATCTACTGGAACACCTGCAATGCCCAGCATCACCCATATATGACAGAAATGTATTTCAGAAACCTATAGTTTAGATGCTTTATTCTAGCTGAATAAACATTTTTTATATTCCTTGCTGCCCATATTAAGCAGTAAAGGATTTCCTTTTCAGCCTTTTTTCCTTTTATCTGGATGCATAATTTCTGCTTCTCTTTTCTAAAACTTCTAGGAGATTCAATATATACTGATAAGCAACTTAAAAGTTCACATTTATTTTCATATTTTTAGAGCACCCAAGAGCAGGGTGCGAGGGGGCTTCCCTGTGTTCTTGTGGTAACGTGTTTCATAGTCCATTTATTCCATTGAGGAGGGTGCATCATAGCATTACTACCATGGGCAATGGAATAATGAAACATTTATGAATGTGTTTATGCATTTCTCAATGAACCATTTAAATTGAAGGCAGGTATGAAGAGGCAAATATTCCAGGATGTGTGTTTCACCTATTTATTATAAGGCAATATTATTATAATATTATTATATGTTATTATAAGGTGTTTTCTTGGGCTGCTAAAATAGTGAATGCATTTGTTAAGCTCTGCCAGCAGGGCTCTCTCTTGCATTATATTTTAATTCAATCAGGCTATTTTCATTTTGTGTAATGTCCTTTTCCAGGCAATTTTAGCCCTGAAATGATAATGTATTTATGAAATCTATTAGTCAAAGAATTAGAGCACCTTTGTATTCTGAATTATGACAGAAAGATATTTCCAAGATATTTTTTTCAGTAATTTGTTTCTTGTTTAGTGATGATGTGTATATGCAGTTAATGCTCAACACTTCTAACTGCAGTGTCTCAGGAAATTTAAACAGCTAAAGTCATAAAATATGAGTACTTGCCACTGAAACCTCAAAATCTTAATGCATAATTTCAAAAGGTGGGGGAATTCTGATAGTAGTCCAGATCCCACATCTACACAGACAAATATTATGTCTCTGCCTTGAATCTGTGTTGGGACAAGACTCAGGTACAGGACATTGCTCCACATCTTATGTAAAGAAAACTAAACCAGTATAGAGGTTTCCCATTCTGAACAATGAGGGGCCAGGATTATACCCATTAAAATAAATATGCTCTACTTTCAGTTTATACTAGCCAACCAGACCCTTATAGGATCAAGAGCCTTCCTTTCAAAGGAGCCGAGACTCCCATAGAACACATATACTGTACACATGCTTTCTTAATAAGTAATATTTTAGCATTTTGGTTTTGGTTTTTGTTTGTTTGTTTGTTTGTTTTTACAAAACCTAATACCCCCACTGCCAAAGGTATTCCCATCTATTTCTGTGTGGAATTTTGTAATGATACTTGGAAATAAGTATCTTAATAAATTTTCTCTTCTTTTAAATACACATAAAGAAAAAATTCCAGTGTGAACAAGAACATCTAGTGACTTAGTGGTCAATAGGAAGATATTTACTCCATTTATGTCAAATGCTTATCCAAGGTTTTTAATAGTGTCTCTCTCTCCTCATCAGATACAGCTCTATCTGACTTAGACTAGTGACCTCTTTACACAGTAAAATTTTGTGAGATACTTCCATCTTCCTTCAGAAATAACCCATTTTATATCCAGCCTTTAGTACTGTGTTTCAACTGTACACACTCATGTGAGGTAAAAGAGACATAGCAGACAAAATGAGAGTCCCAAGAGTACCTAACACACTTCAGATCAGGTACATTGCTTGGCAACAGCTAAGACTGGTATAAATTCCTTTCCAGGACTGATGTAGTTGCTGTGATAGAAGTAGGGGTTTTTGCAGGCCAAATTGCTCCATCTGTTATTCTTATGTTGTTACTTTGGAAAATTTCTCTGGAGTTTGATAGTGATGCAAACATTCAGCATTCTTAATGGCTGCCCTTCTTAAGTTTTCTTTTTATTATTTATTTTAGAAGATACCTGATGTCTTTTTATGGGATATGTCCATCTCAACAAGCACACAACTTTTAGTTGTTGCATTTATTCCAACATCATAGAAAGAGCTTTCAAGTCAGAATTTTAGAGCAGAGATTTTCAGATCTGGTTAGCTGTTCACGTTCCAATTTACAATTTGATTCAGACCCCTAGAAAATCTTAGGATGGATTTCATAATCTTGAACACCCATGCAACACTTTTGAATTCAGACATCTAAGAAGGTATTTAAACAATTAGTTTTCAAAGTCTGAGATTGCAGATTTGCATATGTTAACTGTTTGTCACAGCGACCAGTGATCGAAGATTCAGCTCATCTAATTTAGATCAATTATGAATTAGGTTAGAGAGCGACTCAGAGCACAGAATAAGATCACTATCTTTGTTATTTCTAGCTTTTTCCATTAACTGAAGACAGAATCTAAATGATTGCCTCTGAGGCAACTTGAGATGAAAGAAATTAATGTTTTCCTAAGTCGCTGTATTTTAAGTATGTTTAAAAATTGAAAGTATGCACCCAAGTTTCTTTTAAATACTGGATATAATAGAAGGAAACAGGGTAAATTAAGACCGAACCAAGGTTTAAGTTAATTTTGAATCAATGGACAGTCTGGAGATTCTTAACTCTTTGCCTTTGCTTTTAATTTCCTGTTAAGGATTATATCTTAAGATCCAAAAATGATAAAATACTGTGAGAAAGGCTATTATTGCAGAATTTCTAGCCATGAATGGGACCAGACTAGAAATACTAGCATTTTATTATTATTATTTTAATAAAGTGAAATTAATAACAATATTTTATTCTCAGGACTTTTCTAATGGAGAGAAAAGTAAGTTCTGATAAACCATAGACCTTTATTCAACCAAACCAAAACTGAGTACTTCCTACCTCATGGCCTTCTGCCATGGAATACTGAATATAGCCTTAATGACATTAATCAAAATGAGATTTCATGTAAGACACTAAACTTTATAGCATATCAGGCAGCACTAGCAGAAGTAAGAGGTGAGAGCTAGGACTTTTTCTCCACTTTCCACGTCAGCGCTGCACAATGCCTGGATTCATTTATGATTCTTTTGTTCATATCCCTGTTCCTTCATTTCTACCAAGGTCAACAAGCTATACTAGAGACAGTAAAGACAAAACCCAACAGAAATCCCACAGTAAATTTCACTTAAGAAATCAATCTTCATTATAAAATAACAAGACCATTTATAAGGGCTATCTCTGTAAAAATATTATCAGTATTTAAGGGGACACATAGTTAAGGGTGTACATGCTGAAATTGTCGAAGAAACATAAAAATACATAAACTGTCCTGTTCCTATTTATTTTTCCTAGCATTTCATGACTGTAATTTTTCCTAGTGTAACTTTATGTGAAAATTGTGTAGGTATATTTGAGTAAATCGATATTAAGTCAGCAACAGTTTACATTTGCAAGGCTACATGTTTAGAGAATTGCAGGTTGCTGAACACCTGCTGAAAACAACAGGGGAGGAAGCAGGATGACAGTAAGGCAAAGAATAGCATTGCCAATTTATCACCCTTCTTCTCTTTAAGTATTAAGAGAAGAAAAAAAAAAAGGTGGAGGGGAATCTGGCATAGGTTCATACATTTCAAATGGAAAATTGGGACCACCTGCACTTCTGCCAGAAATGTGCACAGAGTTATGAGTGATATTCATGTTATAAATATTTTTGTAGAAATGAGGTAAATGAGCAAATAGCATGATTAACTGTTCCACTTTAGCTTGACATGTGCTCACACCTTTAATAAGATGCATTCTACAACTAGGAATCTATATATTGATCAAAGACTGGGGGATTTTTTTAAAGTGCTTATTCTTTTAAAGTGCTCTAAGTAAGGGGTATGTAATTGCAGACGAAAGACAAAACAAAACAAAACAACAATCAAACAAGCAAACTGGAAAATATTCAACGTCAGTAAACTCTGTTTAGTTATTTGCTGATAAATGATATATAGATGGTATTGGAAATGTGAAAATTGTGTCCAAATTTGCATCTTTTCTGCAGAACAGGAAAGTCAATACAGTATACCAGTGACTCTCCAGATCATAACTTCTCTGATGAATGGATTTACCTTCACACATATGTGCTTCCAGGACTATTTCCATGGCAAATAGTTTCAATGTTATCAAAATTGAACAAATTCTGTTTTAGAGATTAAATTTATTTCAGCTCTGCCCGTGGCCTTCCTCTGCTTTTTGACTAGTAGTTCAAAGCTTAAAGCTGACGCCAACTTAGTGCAGACCATTCTTCTCTCACAGTGCAAACCATCTACAACTTCCAGCTAATTGCCTCATCACCAGAAGTTGGATCTAATGTAATTAATTTAAAAGGCCAAAATATATTGTGAGTCCCACGTTCTGTCTCATGCCCTGTTTTCTTTAGTTCCTCCATCCTGCACCAGCTGTGTGTGGATATTTCAGATAGCCTACGGCAACTTAGTAATATTGAAGAAGGTGAGTCTTTTCTATTTCAGTCACCTGCTCTTGTAGATGTACTTTGAAATTCTACATCAAATTCATTCTTTAGAAACACAATCTCCTTTAGGTTGTCACTTTTCTTGAGTAAAGCCAATTCTGTGCTACTAGAGTACCTACAGGAGTGCAACAAGTACCTCCAACCTTTCATTTAATCTGTTTATTAGACTGTTCTCAGTCTTTAATTTAATGCTCACAATAGACCATTGAATTTCTTACCAGTTTCATTAAATATTTACCTTTTTGGTCTGTTGACATAGGCTTGACAAGATCTCTAAGTTTATTTAAAAAATCATATTAGCTATTATTGTCAGCATTCTGCTTTCAAAGTCAGAAAGCAAAGGTTATTTAACAGATTGACAGTGCCACATGACAAGGTTTAACCAGGTATAACACAGTTGCTTGCTCATATCCTCCCAGTGGGATTGCTTGTTACCTTTTTTTTTTTTTCAAATGAGAACTAAAGGATCGTCATGGCCTTTACAAAAGACAACGTGAAATTCTTTGAGCAAGGTACAAGTAAGAGAAAATATGGAAAACTCTGTTTAGTTTCTGTAAAAGATTTAGTGCTTTGAAAAAAGTTCTTCACATTTGTAGCAGCAAAGTAGTGAAGGAATTACCTGTATGAGGACTGAACTTAATTTCTGACATCTGTCTGCAAGTTGCACTTGGAGGAGACAGAATGACAAAATGATAGAAAATCAGGTCTGGGACACTTTTCAATTGAATCTTGATCAAATGTAAGTTTTATAATATCTATAATATAATGTCTACATTATCTATGAATTTTGTGTGAGTTCTGCTGCTGAGCCTAATCAGAGTCAAAATTTTCAAAACACAAAGTATATCAATGATATTGAAAACTCTCTAACATATCTACATACAGAGTTTTAATGAAAAATTTTACAGACTTTCATAGTTGCCAGAGGATTTATTAGACTTGATGACAGTTCTGAAAAAAATTACTCTAGGAAAATTGCCAAATTTAATAGAGTGCTATTGTTTTCCTATAGGCTTTATAAATCACCCCTGACAAAATCATGCTAGGAAATACAATCCTCTATTATATTCATAAGAAGATCAAATATGTATAGGATTTTCTTTTTAGTTTTCTATAGTTTTCCCTCCAATTATTTTTAAAAATCAGAGAATTAATATGTAATGATAATTTAATTATGAACGAAATAATTTATTTTCCTTAAATTATTATAATTTAATATTATAAATTAAATTATTTTTATTAAAAGAGTAAATACCTGTGTTCCAATTTCCTATAATATTTCTTAACATTGTTGTGTGGTTTTTCAGTTTTTGTTTGTTTGTTGTTGTTTCGAGGGGCTTTTTTGAGGGAGATTGTTTTTCTTTCAATATCTGTATATTTCCATGGAAACATTCTGTGACTGTTGTATCTGCTGTGTTGTTTTTCTGTTGGTTTTTGTTTTGTCTTTTTTTTCCCTAGTGCTTTAGTATTTATCTTTGTAATGGAGTTTTCTCAAAATACATCTCATTGATTCATCCAGAAACAACATCATTTGCTGCCACTGTTCCATTCTTTCCAGATGGAGGGACCTGGTTCTGCTGCAGTGTACCTCAATAAGTCTTCCACTTTCGATGAGGCTACAGGAGATATTTATTTACTTTTTGTCATTTCCTTAAAAAAGTATTCTAACTCCAGAAGAGTTGAAAACCTGTTTACATGTAAAAAGTAGTCAGTGGGGGAAAAAAAAAAAGAAAGAGCTGGACATATTTCCAGTAGTTGTTCTTATGGCAAATTCAAGTAACATTTCTTTGCTGTATCTCATTAATTAATTAAAAGTTTTTCTTTCTTAGCAGTATGCTAAAAGCTTTAATATCATCATGGTATAATGCAACAATAATTTGATGTGATTGAACAATACTAATAGAACACAATAGTTAATAATATGATGTGATGGACAGTCATAGTTGTTCACATGTTATTTTGATGGGCCAGTCTAAATAGCTAGTGTTTCAAAAGACATCATATCAGAATACATAGACTGCATAGCTTCTCCTGAAACTCTAAGACATGATTATAATAATCAGCTTACTGTTTTGCACTTGCTGGAAGCTGTTTGCTATTTCCATGGGTTCAAACTAGTGCTTCTATGTCATCTCAAAGTATTTCAGATGAGATTGCATCAGAAAGAGAACATTTATTTGTAGAGTTTTTATACATTTATGGATCAACATAAAATGTGCAAAGAGGTACCTTCTGAATTTACATATTTCTTCAGAAATATAATGAAAGAATTCTTGTGAGAAGCAACTATTTTGGAACATCTCAGTGCATAGTCGATCACCCAAATCCATTTTTTTTTTTTTTTATTTTTTGTAACGTGTCAGTGCCTTTTATGTCAATGTTTGCATACTTTTTGATTTAGTAAGCTTGAAGAATTATTGAACAACTATTTCTTTATTCCAAGGAAAGATTACCCCAAACAGGTTAATAATAGATTTTGATAGGAGTTTAGATTAATCTTATTAGAGTATAAATCATTTTTATCAAATGCCATATAAAACGGGAGGAAATAAGCACAGCTTTATATTGTCTTTAGATGAAGAACTACCTTCTGTATATGTTACATTACAGTATTAAATGGAATATCAAATCTTGTCACGCTGTGTTACAGATTTACAACTATTATGTCTGGGTTTTCCTCCAGTGCCTGAATATCTTCAGCAATGATTATTTTTACAGATTTCTATACTCTGTGGCAATCTTCTGCTGTTATTATTTTTCTAAGAGCTCCCAAAGCTGTACATTTACTATCAGTCCATATGAAATATCACAGAAATAGACCTGGGGGTCCTGGTTGACAGCAAGTTGAATATGAGTCAGCAGGCCCATGGCAGACAGGAGAGCCAACTGTGTCCTGGGGGGCATCAGGCAAAGCATCACCAGCCAGTAGAGGAAGAGGATTGTCCTGCTCTGCTCTGCACTGGGGCAGCCTCACCTTGAATATCGTTTGCAATTTTGGGCACTGCAATATAAGAAAGACATAAAACTATTAGAGAGTGTCCAAAGAAGGGCAATGCAGATGGTGAAGGACCTTGAGGGGAAGCCGTATGAGGAGTGGCTGAGGTCAGTTGGTTAGTTCAGCCAAGGCTCCCCAGGGAAGTGGTCACAGCACCACGCCTCACAGAGTTTGGACAAGGCTCTCATGCATGTGGTGTAATGCTTGGAGATGGTTCTGCGCAGAGCCAGGAGCTGGTCTTTGATGATCATTGTCTTTCCCTTCCAACTCAGAATATTCTATGATTCTATGAAATTCAGTGGTGAAAAGAAACATGAAAAACATAAATAACATGTTAAAACTGATAGTTGCAGATAAAAGAACCTGTATGAATTAAATTCTACTTTTTTTTTTTTTTTTTGTGAGAAAAATTATAAATACAATTTCCAAGATGAAAGTGAGTGATATTCTGTTCTCTTTTGGCCTTAGGATTAAGGAATTCCTGCTGCTGGAGCATATTTCTGTACCTCTTATCCCCATTTTAACACATTAATGCATGCTGACTTGTGAGACAAGGCTGTAACCTTTATACAAAATTTCTTCAATGCTACAACTGAAGCCAGGTTTATAGGACAGTGTGCCAATTGCACTACTTTTGATTTCCTGAAAAGTTATAACCTACACTTCAAATTTTGTAGTACTGGTGAAAATAGATCAACTTTAAATAAGTAGGTCTAATAAGAAACTGACATGTTCTATTTTTGCCTTGTTCTTACTGTAAATAAGAAAATATCTATGAGAAATATTTTTTTTCATTTTTTGACTCTAAATATTTTCAATACTAGGGTTTTAAATACTATCCTTACACATTGACTCTTTTTAGTTTAAAAAAATCAATTTTAAATCAATTCACTAATGTGGTTTGAGGAGACTTTACAGTTTGAAGCTTACAATGTACAAGGATATTTAGATATTGTTTATAATATCTAAAGTACTATATTCTGTGCATGGCTTTGGTGGAGTAAGAAGGCCTACAGTTTTACTACTTCTCACATTAGTAAAGAAGCAAACAAAAGAAGTAAGGAAAAAGGAATATAAATATAAAGGGTTTTTTTGTTTGTTTGTTTGGGTTTTTTTATACCTACTGTGTAGGGTTTTTTTAATTTGGAGAATGTAAGATTAGTTTTTATGTGTACTACTAAATCTCTAGTCTCATTTTTACCCTTAGACTCCCACACCTGGTTTTTATGTTCTATCTCTGTCTGAAACACTTACAAGAAAGAAAGAAAAAAGAGAAAGAGAAATGAAAATTTGTTTGGTGTGGAAAATGATAGGAACTGATCTCATAAACTTGAAGTGCAGAGAGCTGTAATGTTAAAAAATGTCAGTCATCACACCTACATGAAGGGTCTCTTCCAGAAAAAAGAGAAATTGATGGTGTCAGCTTTGCCAACAATGTGATCACTAGCTAGATCAAGCCAGACTAGCTGGCAAGCAGGTGAGATGACCTAGGAGCTGTAGAGATATGTTTCTAAGACCAGAACACAGAAGGAGTTGGCCTTATGTGAAGCCAGCTGCTAGAGGGACTATGGCATCTGTGTGTGTGTTTGTGTCCAGGGGTGAGGCACATAGATAAGGATTCAGAATCACAGGATCATAGAGTCACAGGATCATAGGATAAGCCAAGCTGGAAGGGACCCAAAAGCATCATTGAGTTCAACACCTAGCCCTGCACAGGACCATTCCCAAGAGTCACACCATGTGCCTGAGAGTATCATCCAAATGCTTCTTGAACTCTGTTAGTCTTGGTACTATGACCACTTCCCTGGGGAGCCTGTTCCAGTGCCCAACCACCCTCTGGGTGAAGAACCTTTTCCTAATACCCAACCGAAACCTCCCCCTGACACAACTTCAGGCCATTCCCTTGGGTCCTGTCACCACAGAGATGAGATCAGTGCCTGCGCCTCCTCTTCCCCTCACAAGGAAGGTGTAACTGCAATGAGATCTCCCCTCAGTCTCCTCCAGGCTGAACAGAACAAGTGTCCTCAGCTGCTCCTCATATGGCTTCCCCTCAAGGCCCTTCACCATCTTTGTTGCCCTCCTTTGGACACTCTAATGGCTTAATATCTTTCTTGTATTGTGATGCCCAAAACTGCACCAGTGCAAAGCAAAGCAGGACAATCCCCTCCCTTGACTGGCTTGTGATGCTGTGCCTGAACCACATGAAATTCAACAAGGGAATGTGCTCGGTTCTGCACCTGGGATGGGAAAACCCTGGATGTTCTTACAGACTGGGGAATGAGATGCTGGAAAGCAGTGTCGTGGAAAGGGGCCTGGGGGTCCTGGTCAATGGCAATTTGAATATGAATCAGCAGTTCCCTGGCAGCCAGGAGGGCCAATAGTATCCACCTGTTGCATGGACCATGAGTCCAAGGACAACTCCTGAGAAATCTGTGATATATCAGTGTGGGTATATGCATATATGTGTCTGTAGGTGCACATGGGTGTGTTAGCAAAGGGAATCTGGAATGCACACAGAGATAGCTTAATAAACTGAAGCAGAAACAGGGAAAAAAACTAGCATCATATGTATATTTCAGAATTGTTCCAGGAATAAAATCATGTCTAATGGAAAAAAAAAAAAAAAAGAAAATTAGTAAAAATAAGAAAAGAAACCCACACAGGTAGATTGAAAACCAGATTGAAAATCATCAAAGAAGATGGAAAAGGAAGAATATTTATAGAGATTGGTCAAAGCCAAATTCTCAAATACCCATGTGAGAAAAGAAACAATGAGGTAATGACAGACTTATATGGATTTTTTTTTTAATTGGTAACTAACAAATAAATGAAATCAGAGAATTGATAGGGATAAGTAAATAATGGAAGTTGGATTGGAGGGAATGTTAAAAAAATAATCTGGCATAGGAAGAAGAGAAAAACTTGTAGAACCGTTACACTGAAAAAGAAGAATGATTACTAGGAAGCATTTTGAAATATACAGGAAAAGGTGTCAATTTATTATTGAATTCTGTCTGTTGCAACTACATACACCCAAGCACTCAAAATTTTATCTGAAGTGTGTGCAAGTATCCACTGTAAAATCTACCGCAGCTCACAAAGCACTTTGCAGTTCTTGAAGCTGAGGAAATCTATATATATACTTGCAGAAAGACTAACAGTCACAGCTGTGAAGTTCTGTGAAAAGTGAGCAAGAAACATTGAAATTGCTGCAAGTATTCTACTTTCAGCAGTATGAAATTTGATGATCTATATGCCAAAGGTGAAAGGATAATAATTCTTAACAGTTTCTCAAAAATTACTGCATGGAGAATTTCTTCTGAGCCAAAATCTGGTGATCACCTAAACACTGAGTACTTGAGCAAGATATCAATAAGGAGAATTCAAGATTTTAATAGCAGTGAAAAAAACTGCTATTATTAAATATTTTGCTATGCACACTATCTTTTTCTGTGATCAGTATGTAATGTTTGATAGGAAAGTGAAAAAACCTGAAACATTGTATAAGAAGAGCAGGGAAAAAAAATCTTCCCCATCTGCTGTAAGTGATAAGCAGAGCCATGAAATACTCATTTAGTATAATAAAATGTTTGAAAAATATATGTACAGCTGAAGCTATAGCTAGGGCTATTTTAAATGGGAGTGAAAACAAGACTACAACTTGAAAAAAAGTTCTTACTGATAAATGCTGAATTTTTTTGTATGTAAATCCCTGCAAAAGTAGGATGTTTGACAATATTTTTTTTCTTTTGTCATTTAAAATGTGCAAGGCACTTAAATTTCCACTACTTTCCTTGCAAAGCCATTTTATATCTCACTATGGGAAAATCATTTCTATAACAACTTCTTTTGAAATTTACCTATTCTTTTTCTTTTAAAATTTTATCTATTTATTTGAGTTTATTTTCTTTGCAACTGATTAAGGTACTTCAGTACCAATACTGTAATTTTTCTTTTTAGTTTTCTAAACAAGTATTATATACTTAATTTATGCTCATGTGTCAATTCTTCAGACCCTCTTCTGAAACCTTTCCAAGTATCGATTACCTTTCTGGTGAAGAGGTACCCATAAGAAAAAGGAACATACCAGGTACAAGGGGTGTTGGTCTCCAGGCAAGTGTATATGATGTAATTATATAGCCTTGGTCTATGGCATTTATTTCTGTTCAGATTATGAAAGAATTTTTATCTGCTACCAGGCAGTAAGCTATTCTGCCTATTGCCTCCTTTAGCTGTGTTTTATTGTCACAGTTTAGTGGTTCCCCAGAGTCACTGTATTTGTCTGAGGTGAGGGATAACATTAGGGTTTCTACAGAAAGTGTGACTGGGAGAAAGGAGAAAGTGTGACTTGTTCTTGAGAGAGGTGATTTGATAGCTTTTAAACCTTTCTGATATACTGAGGCTTTTTAGAAAGAAGAATGGAAGTAAAAATTGGAAACTGTTCTTTAATGAGCTACTAAGCAGATTACTGCATGATAAACATATCCCTTAACAACAACAACAACAAAAAAAACCACCAAAAAACCCAAAAAACAAACAAGTAGAACAGTAGGTTCTTTATTCATCCTTAAAAAATCTGGTTTTCTTTTTATTGTCCTTGTTCTTCTGGCTTCTCTTAAGTGCAGTTCTGGGTCATTTAGCATTTGTCTTTCCTCCAAAGCACAGGCTTGTTCATGTAGGTTTGACATTTTACTTTCTGATGCTTTCAACAAAGATAGACTAATTTGTTGGATAGTAATATTGAAATACACAACCTGCTGAGAATATCTTATATAGTTTAGAAATGTAATATGGCTGTGTGAGAGTTTATCAGCATATCTAGAACACATTAGCAAGATGTTCTGCATCTTTCTAACAATTACTTTGAGGTCTTAAAAAATTATTACCGTTTTTCTCTGTGGGATGCTGAAACGAATAAATTTGTCATCTGTTCTTTAAGGGATATATGCTGTCGCATAAAGCAGAAAGCACAACATTTGGAAAAGACATTATGTTATCACCCATGACATAATTATTATCTGGTCAATAATAAATTATAATTCTTAGTCTTTTATTGTTTGCCTCATACAGATTACCAGCCTCAGAAGTTTTTACTGAAACCTAAAGATCAGAAAACACTTTCTACACCTTTTTTAAAAACTTGTTTTGTTCTGTTTTGTGTACACTGCAGAATGGTTTATGTCTCCTGGAAGTCATTTACCATGTGTACTGTCTGTGTGTGGATGTCTTGGATAACTTGGAAGTTCTCATATTTTGGTTGAACTTGTTAACCTCGGAGGTCTTTATTGCAGCAGAAAACTTTGTTTATCATAAAATTATTGTTTTGAACAAACCTCAGGAGATCTAGAATATTGATTATTCCACCTTCCCACTCAGAGTTGGTCTAGTTAGAAAAGTATGCAGGCCTTCTTCAGTTGAGTTCATATCATCTCCAGGTACCCAGATATCTCAAGCTCAACCAATTATTTCCTCTTCCAGGATAAATGAAACTGTAATGCTGGTGAATTTCCATATACAGGCTAGTTATACTTATAAAATACTGTAATTCTCTTTTTCTTCCTCCGACCCCCTCTTTGGCTCCTATTGATCATACTGATCAATAAATTGACAGAAGTAATTTTTGCACCCAAAATAATCCTGCAGTTGGTTCACTTTGGCAATCTTAAAGAAATCTGTGGGTTTAATAACATTAGTAAGGCTTGAGCATATATACTAAGCATAAAAGCTTTTCCCTACTCAGTGTGCCAAACTTTTGATTGTGCTTAAACTCATATTAGTAATGGAAAATTCATATTAACCCCCCAAAAAAATATTTGCAAAGAGAAGAAGATTAGTTTTAGCTTTGGGAGTCCTGGCAGGGTGAGTTGCAGAAACTAAGTTGAGAGATTACCCACCTTGTGCTTGCAAAAATACAGTTTAGACCTCTCTAAGAGAACCTTAAATAATCTTTGATGGAGTATTACTGAGCAAATACACTGGAGTTGTTGATTTGTATGATAAAAATGAAGCTTTGTTGTTGAAAAGGGTATTCATATTGGAATGATAATGTCTATGCTGTAGATTGAGTGAAACAAATGATGTAATATTGTCATACCTGCACAAGACTTAAAAGTATTTATTTAGATATAAAAATAGGTTGAAGGAAAAATGATATCTAAAAGAAGGTAAATTAATAAGGCACAAAAATGATGTATTCTATACAGATCTTAAGAGACGTGTTGAGTAAATTCTTATTGTTAACATTATTAACTAATCTTTCTGTATTATTATTTTTCTCTTGTTCTCTTGTTTGCACTTGGATTGCTACACTTTCCCTTTTGCACTCTTCAGTGTGCCTCTGTGATTAAAGGCTTCAACTCCCTTTGAAGTTAGGAAATCTTTTTATGGCTTTGCCACGTCCCTTAAAGGA
>VWZF01001290.1:0-41211 GCA_013396755.1 Sclerurus mexicanus
ATCGGCCCCCCGCTCCCTGTGCTTCGACACCGCTTGGCACTCGGAGGAAACAGCGTTCAAAAACGTCGATCGGCCTCGTTAAATATCGCTACCTTCGGACAGGTGATTTACCGCACAAGCTGCTGAAAGGGAAGCGGCAATTCTGCACAAATATTTCCTCTCGAAAACTTCCTCAGATCGCCGTCCTTTCTGTGTTTGAAGGGACACGCGTGATATTTGGGGTCTGGTATGGACCCCAGTTCGGGGCAGCGACGCTCTGGTTTAACGAGGACACGCGGCGGAGCCCCGCAGTGCCAAGCGGCGTGTGTGCCCCCTGGCTCCCAGCGGAGGGGCAGCTGCCGCCCCCCGGCCCACTCCTGTCCCGCACCAGGACCTGCAGGAAGCTCGGACTGCTCCACAGCCCCGGCCCAAATTAACAAAGACTACTGAGCTCTGAAAGCCTGAACTGCTCTTCCAGTACACATGAAAATGAAAGGGGTAAGATCAGACAGTTTCTGGTTACAAAAATCAGTTTGATTATGAGTTAGAAAGATCAATGAAATCAAATAAACCACTGAAAGGGGGATAAAAAGCTCCATTGTAAGTTTCTACTCAATGTCACTTTATTTGAACAAGAAAGGGAGGAATGAATGTGAGGAAAGCAAACAGTGTGAATAATCTCAACACTAATGATTAATAATTGCTACTTACCTGACATCCAAAGTCCCCACGAGAGCCCTGGGGGACAGAGCTTTGCAGGCACTGACTAGGCTGCTGTGCAGTGACTCGAGGGGATCACGGTAAACACCAGGCAGGGCGGCATCAGAGTCCTGCGTGTGGGATCTCTACACGATCTCTCCTACATCCTTGTAATCCACTAAACACAGAGGTCTGGACACACCGAGCATGAAGTGCTGGGTTGCTGCTCAGAAGCTCAGGTCACTTCATGACACCTTGAACCTACGTATCTTGCAATAACCTCTTTGTGAGGACAAACCAAACCACTACACACCACTTCCTCTCCTAATCCTGCCTCTTTTTTTACACACAGAGCTGGATGCTGTTTGTGAGTGCTTAGACACAACCCTGGGTTAGGACTGCACAAGCAGCTTTTGTATTGTCACTGAGGTTCAGGAACTGACTGAGGGAACTGGCACTGGAAGCATGAGATGAAGCTCATCTGCCTAAATCACAAACTCTAGTACAATGCATGACTCATTCCTGCACCTAGAAATGGAATTGTTTTTGCTCAGGTGGCACCAGCATCTGAATTTTACAACCAGAGTCCTAGCTTAGTTTGCTTCTTTCCATGGAAAAAGGTGAGGCCCTGTATTCTTCAGGCTATTCTTGAAAGTTGTCTATTTCAGTGTAGCTGCACAGTACTTAAGACAAACCCCAGCTCAGACTACCAACTTTTCAAAAATAAGTGGGCAAAATAAAACTTCAAAAAAAAATAATAAAATACCAAAATAAAAAGAAAGAAACAAAGAAAATGAGATCCACCTTTAAAGATCCCCATCTCAAGTTATAAATCTCTCCAGAGTCATTCCAGCACTAGGAGAAGTAAGTAGGACTGGGCTGGTCTGAATAAAAGCAGATAAATTAGCCCACAGTGTTATTTTCCAACTAGAACAAATACAATTTGTTAAATACAATCTAAACAGATTGCACTGGGCAATGGACTAGGGAGTCCATGGAAACCTAAATGTTTAAGAGCTAAAACATTAGGTTGTCTAATTTTTGAGCAAGATTTTGATTAGATCTTCTTCACACTCCCCACTCCCTCCCCTTTTTTCACATTGAACTATCTGAATTGTCAGACAATTCAGGTTGGAAGGGACCATGGGCAGCCTGTGCTCAGGACAGGGTCAGCCATGAAACCAGACCAGGTGACTGTTTTGTCAGGTTCTTGAAAACTTCCAAGGATGGATGCTGCACAACTTCCCTGGGCCCTCACTGTACTGCTGGACCACCCACATGGGGACAGTCCTTCCTTGTACCAGCCTGAGCCTCTCCTTTCAGTTTAACCCTGCTGCCTCTCACCCTCTGCCATTCACGCATGCGAAAGGCCTGGCGGTGTCTCCTCCATAACCTCCTCACAGGCACTGGCAGGCTGCTGGGCTTTACTGTTTAGGAAGTACACACTTGATGGATATCTAAACAAGATCTAGCAAGTCCTGAGAAGAAGATAATCCCTTTCCTCTACTTCCTGTGTTTGTTCCTGTTAAGAGATCCCAGGATGCTGTCAGCCTTCATTTCTGCTGCACTCTTCCACAGTTGCCCCCTGACAGCCCATCCCAAGGATGGTTTCCCAAGCAGGGGTTTCTCCTTCCCCAGGGCAGAACTTTGCATTTGTTGCTACTGAATTTCCTGAGTTCCCTGGCAACTCCCTCTTCCAGCCCAGCTAAGTGTCCCTGAAGAGCAGCTGAGCCCTTAAGTATGTTGAGTGGTATCCCTCCCCCAGTTACAGCTGGTGACATCTGTACACTTGATGAGAGTGCACTCCACCATCTCTCCAGGTCACTGACAGGGACATCAGACAGGAAAGGTCCTGGGAGAGACCCCTGGTACCCCATTTGTGACACACAAAGCAAGACCGTCACCCACAACCCTCTGAAATCCACCCTGGGTTTATAATACACATAGTTATCCACTCATTCAGACTTCAATGTACTAATCTGGATGCTTGTCAGCCTCCTCGTTTAAAAGTATTTTCTCTTGTACTGATCTAGTGCAGAAAGATATGTTGCTATACAGACCTCCCCCATAGGCACAATAAGCAACCCAATCATGGGAAAAGACCATTCCTCCCAACAAAGAGTGGAGAAGTAAGAAAACCACAGGAAAGTCCTACACATGACTTTAGAGACAAGCCTGTTTACGCAAGCATTGCCGAACGCCACAAGTGCCTGAGCAATTTCAGGAGTCATTAGATAGTGTAACAGATGTTTCAATACTTTACAGATCTAACTAGCAAGTAAAAACTGCACCATGTTGCTGTCACCTGCTTTAGTGCAAACAGGGAAAGAGGTGAACCCCACCAGCCCCATTTTCTTTTTCACATCATTAACTTCTTTCTTCACCACTGCCTCTCCCCTGAGTCCCCACTGCCTTCATCTTTCTGTCTCCCTGTGTCAAGGATCCCCTGACCCCACTGTCCCTAGGGTCCCTATACTCGTTTCCTCTCTCCCTTCTTGCACTCTTGAAGGACAACAAGCAGTCAAAGCCTGAGAGGCCAAACCAGACTTTTCCATGGTCAGAGAGAACGGGTGAGTCTCCCCTGACTCTCACCTGGCTCCTGCTGAGGCTCTACTGCAGGTTGCCTCCAACATTTCATGACAAACAATTTCCATTATATTTTCCATTTCCAACTCTCAACCTTTCTATCATATGATTTCAGGTTAAAACAGCAGGAATTTTGTACAGCTTATCTACTTCAATATGATCTTTCTGTCAGCTGCTGAAAAAAGATTGTAGGCGTTAAAGCCAAAAGCCAAAATCCAGCTGTGATTCATCTCCAGCCTCACCCTAGAAACTTAACCTCATCCCAAATACCAGAGTTTTTCTAACTGAAACCAAAGGCTTATACACATGAACCATCATTCATAACCTTAACACTCATCACAACACACTTTCAACTACCAGCAACAGATTTTCCTCAGATGTGTGTGGTTTTTAGTGATTAACATAGTACAACAGCTAAAATAGAAAATACTATGTATACTATGTAGTTTCAGCTACTGAACTTGTATTTAATAGCTACTCATCGCCCTGCGGGACTGCCAACACTGCTTTTGCTCCAGGCAGATAAAGGAAGAGTGTGAGAAGAGTCACATTGGCTTAGACTACCAGTGCACCCAGGCAAGGGCTCTAACCACAGCCAACAGGGAAAAGGATGAGAACGCATACACCTACAGGAATATTCCCTCTGGCCATCTCTGGCCTTAAAGATAATGCCTTTGTATTAATAAGAAGACATAAATACAAAGAAGAAAAACATCTCACTGGTTTTTCCCATTGCAGTCCTGAAAAAAGGGGAAAAAGCTTCTGACAAAAAGAATCCTTCCCCAGACTGACAGCACTTGCAGTGTTCCTGCTACGATAGCTCTTCCAGGAGATTCAGAGCAAGCTCTTGCCCTAAACCTAATGCATAAGAGCAGAGCACATGATTTATAAGTGTTAGACTGTATTAGGAAAGAGCAAAATTATATTTCTGCCATTTTAAATCTATTTCAATATTTAGACTTTTTATATTATTTCACAGAAGGATTCATACTCTTTTATTAGCTATCGTGTCTGCACCCTGTCCTAGGTTTTTCCATATTTTCCATCTACCTTATGTCAGAGCAGCGGTTCCTGAATTTTAGCCCACCAAATAACAACAACTGATCCACAGCAAAAGTCACACAGCTCTGCATTGCCTTTGTAACATTTAATAAAGTTTAATGGGCAGGACACTTCACTCCTCTATCAGCCCATTCCTTGCAACTTCATAGTTGCCTGTGGTGGAAAGGCAAAAAACTTGGGAGCCACTTTTTGTTCCAAAGAATAATGAAATTTCCCAAGGAGAAAATTCGCCTAGCAATATAACCAATTAGGATAACTAAAAAGACCCCCACAAATATCACAAAAGTATGTCTCTGCAGCGAAGGACCCAGATTCTAGAATTTTGCAAATCCCAGACACTGTCTTGATCTTCTAATTTACACTGACACCACGTTACAATGGCCTGCCTGCATCTGACATTAAGCATAATTTAATGCTTGTTAATCAACAATGAGGGGAAGTGTAAGCCCTGCGTTCCTCATCTAATGCTTTCCCTCTCCTCTGCTGAGAGAGTTAGAGGATTTGCCTTGTTCTGTCTATCATCTTCTTCAGTAAACACCAATCACTGGAGTAAATCTGGTAAGCAGGTCGACTCCTGACCTCTTTGTTCATATTTGTGCCATATAAAAATATGTTGCTGGCAATATTTTCTCGTGGGTTTTTTTAGCCCACTAAACAGAAATGCATTATAGAATAGAACATAAGGGAATTTCAAAGTATTATAAATATAGGATTAGGAAACTTGCCAGCAATATCTATCGCTGACAGCTGACTTTATTAAAGTTCATCAGCATTAATTGCCTCATTGTTGAATGACTTTTGCATGTAATTATCACCAATCTAAACACAGATTGCCTCAGGTACAGTATCTAATGTGATCATGCATTCTGAATCCTATTAAAATAGCCAAGATGTAGCAGAGATTATTCTCTCCTACCGATAAGAAAGTGAAAGAAGCAACAGATACAAGGAGAATTTATTTTGCTCAGCCCAAACAGTGTTATTTCTCTGTCTCATTCCAGTGTTTCCAGAAATGCTTTGGTGCCACAGATGCTGAAGCAAGACTTAAAAGATGCCAATTCTATACCATTATCATTTATCTCAAGGACAAGTGAAAATTCCTGTGCCCCACTAGAAAGACAATGCCTGAGGCATGATTGCTAAAATGGGCTTTAAACGTCATGCTATATTTTAATAGACAGAAAGATGGATACATCAGTGTCTAAAATAATAATTCTTAGATTATATTTATCAGAACAAGGCAAAGCTGGAATTATAATTTGAAGAAGTCTGAGCTCCAGTATTGTGAGATAATATCCAAGGAGAGAGGACACCCAGCCTTTTCTTTGAATTTCTATGCTGTTTTAAGATGTTTTCAAGATCTAAAGGCTCAGCATCAAAGACAAAATTTCATACTTTTCTACACCAACCTAAAATGTTCATACCATATTACTATCCCATTCCCAAACCCCACTTTCCCAATAAAAAAATAAATAAATCAATTATTATTCTCTTTTCTCAATGTACCAGGTCTTTTGAGATTTAACAGAATACACTCTTCCGAATCATTATATGCAATAGACACATGAAGGGTTTTTAAAAAATGAAATACAATAAAATTTTGAAATTTAGCTTGTAGATTTATTTAAAGTCTTCAAAAGGATCATCTTAAAAGATTCAATATCATCTTAGAAATGAGTTGCTCATCATAGCCAATTTTGTCAATGTCAAATACCTACCATTCTCATGCATATGCCTCCTTAAATGCACATCTACCTATCACCTGCCAGGGTTCTGGAGTGACTTTTCAGAGAAATTCATACTCAAGATTGTGTTTCAGCCACAGATTTAACAGCAAAGGGTTTCAAAACTGTTACACAGTATTTAAAAATGCAGCATGAAACCTATGTTGAATAAGGACTTTCAGCAGAGAAAAAGGATTTGACTGTGGAACACACACAGCTTCAGAAATTCTACAGTCTTTTCAAACACTACTAAGCTGTTCTCAATTTGATGTTGTCAGTTGTCAAGGGCTGTTGCGGTTCTCTTGTAAGAAAAATAGCTGCAGACATAAATGCTTGAATAAAGACAAAACTTGTTACATATTACCTTCCCTTACCCCTCCGCATGTTGCTTTTTCTCTCAAGTTTATTAGCATTAATAACTGGAAGCACTGATGTAGCCTTTTAGGGTATTAGACCAAACCTGTAAATTAATGCATTGGTTCATCACAATTCATTAATCAAGCCTGTGCTGGATTTAACAGACAGCAGATTATTAAAGACAACAAATTACACAGACGAAAAAACCCAGTTCCCAGAGGGTCAGCTGTAATGTGAATGGTTTTGCATAAAACCATAAACCTGCTATTAAATTAAAAACAGGCAAAAATTATGTCCACTGCTTATATGAAGTAATTTTTTTTAAAAGGGATGTTACGCTAATTTACTTCTTAACTGGTCCTAGTTACAGAGCAAAGGACTAAAGGTTAACAGCAATGGCTCCTCTGATGTGTGGTTAAGCAACTTACACTAACATATCCTGACTGAGGTGAAGAAATTAATGAAATTACTACTGTAATTCATTACTAATGGAAAATTGTCAGTGCTTTCAGCCAGCAGTTCACACAAATTTTCTGCAGAGAGAAGACCTAGTACAGTGACTCATGCTCTTCGACTTGCTACTCTTATGTCAAGTCCTGGCACCATTCATCACGGCCGAACTTTATGCCATGCTATCCAGCAAAGTTGAGCAACCTTTGATCTTAATAGCTGAGGTCTTTCTACTTCCGTGACACGGGTTTATGAAGGAAGAAAAAATAACATGTAATTTTCAGCATCAATCTAGGGAATGCTAAAATAAAGAGAGAAGAGAGGCAGAATCACTGCAACCAGCATCCAAAGTGTAACAAACATAGGAAAGGTCATAATTTTCCAACTAATGGTGCAAAAAACAAACAGTGTGAATTAGTGTAAAGTTTATGTATCAATTACCAATTTAAAGGACAACATCTATAACAAATAGTGAACACTAACAGTTAACGAAGAGCTTGAACAAGACTGTCCTGTTGTGCTACATAGTCCTGGTTTCCCTTTATAATCTTCATTAAACCACAAAAAAAACACGAGACTAAGCTAGGATAGCAAAACTGTCCATCCCAAAAGAGAGATTCATCTGTGACTACTCTAATAGTTGTCATCAACAGACAGCAAGAATATGTTATATTCAGTGACTTTGACATAAATATTTAATACTACTTGACGGCATATAACATGAAACTCCTAAGAAGACACTTCTTTTACATTAATTTATAGAATAATGTTAATTTATAGGACATTTTTTTATGATTGTGGAGTTATCCTGGGACGAAGCTAATAAAGATGGTCTTTATGATCTTCCTGTTGATTTGGTTTTTGCTTGTGAGCAAGAACGAGACTGTTTCTGATGGCCATAAATACCCAAGAGATGAGAATTGTGCAGCACACTTCCCTAAGGAGCAGCAGGGTTAAATTTACGCAAATAAAAATTAAAGTTTGAATATTGGTATGGTTTTTCCCCATAAGGAAGAGCGGAATTAAAAGATGTAAGGAAATCCCTACCCATATTGGAACTCAACAAAGCACATCCAAAATTGCTTTGACTCCCACCATGTGAAATGGAAAGACCTGGCACAATGGGAGTAACATCAGCACAGAGAGAGTTTTTAACGGAAGAAGACAGCAGGTTTGCTGTCACATTCTTCCCTCCCTGTGAGGAGTGGGGCTCTGCAGATGTCATTCAGCAAGCACGACCAGAAAGTCCCTGTACATCACCTATTTTAAGTGACATATGGTGTCCTCAGGAGAAGCCGGTAGAAGTAAAAACCAAAAGAACATTGTCCAGGGAAGGGCCTCCCTGCAGATGTTGCCCATTCTTTATACTTGTTCCACAAGCGTCCCACCAGCTGCTTAAATGGAACAAGTGCTGAGGAAGGCAGGATCTCTGTGCACCCCAAATGGTACTTCTCAGGCTAAGCTGAGTTCAAAAATTAGCATTTCTCACAACTCAGAGCAGGGTATTATAAGAACTCTTATTCAAACTCCAGCTAACCCTGGCATCACAGCACACACCGAGAGCCAAGGAATGTGTGAGAAAGTGTCTGCCAGCTCTGCTTTGCCATTGTTACTCCTACGGATTAATACAGCAGCAGAGCTCAGAAATGCAACCTAGAAATCACAGGAACAGTAATGTCTTCATGGAAAAAAAGATGCTCAGAATGTATTCCGTGTAATAGTCTCGGGCTATGTTATTTAATACATAAAAATTGCTTAGACCTCTAAGCTAATTCTCATTAAAATCAGACAAGTATTGCCTTTGCATGCACATCTATACTGAGACTAAAACGTACCGTATCAAGTACAATCCTTCTGCCAGTACAGCAGGTCAAACCTCCAAACACTGCACTCATAACAGCTCAACGATGCAAATCAGTAACACTTCTGTCAGATTTTTAAAGCATAACTTTTGTTTTATTTTTAAAGCATTCTAAAGCATTATTTTGCAAACCCCACTCTAGCACTCAATGGGATGGGACACACAGTCCCATTCTTTATGCCAAGTGTCCCAAAATATCTGGGGAGTTAGGGAGAAACTCAGCACACATATATAACACTGCTGCAATAGCTGGACCTCTCTATATTACAAGCAGGTGAAAACAACAACAGGTTTAGGAGCAAGAACAGCTTCCTAGTGCTATAAAAATTACAAAATGTTAATGCTGAATGTGTTCCTTAATTATATAAAACTCTGCAAAGAATAACATGATTTAAATTTATTATTCAAATGCTTTTAATTTATGACAGATTGCTACTTCAAATACAAGTATTAAATCTCTATTAGATTTGTTGAGGTAACACACTAATAGGAATAACTGAGGTCTTAAATTTCGAAGCAGCAATAGTGTTTGTTAGATGCAATAAGGATTACCTTAATTAAAACACTATCCTCAGCATCTCAGAAGATTTAATCCAAATCTTTATATAGGGCACATTCATTATCTATCTCCAGTTAATAAAAATATGACCTACTTTGGTTACATTTTAGAATTTAACGTTGATTACCATTTTGTTAATAGAAATAAGATACTAAAGACTTTAAAGACAAGCCAAAAGCAATTTTGCCAGCCTAATTAAAATACTATTTAATGGCCTCAGAAGGAGCTTTATATTTATTCGTAACTGTAGATGTAGACTTTTTAGAAATGTTTTTAAAATATCAAATTAGACAACAGACTCCTGAAAATATACCTAAGAATAACAAGTGAGATTTATAACCAATGAGCTTAAAGCGGAGCCTGAAGAGATTCAGAGAAGAACTCCTAAACCCCTCTGGGACACTTTCGAACATGCAAGCTGTTCTGATAAGCTCAACAAGACTCTGCACTTCTGTAGGAGGAGGCCCATACCATGTGTCTTTGCAGAAGCAAGGCTTAAATTAATCATAACATTCCAAATGTAGCATCAAGTTACTGTTAAGTAGTAGTTTCCAAGGAGACATGATGCTTATCAGAATACTCTGATGCGCTGCAGGCTGCCAGATCTAAGACAGCATCTGAATGGGTTAGTGCACTTCTTAGCAATATGCAGCTTATTCTGCCTTAAATCGGGGACACAGGAGATTCAGCGAAAAGGCAAAGTTTTGGGAGAGTGAGGGGAGCATAAATCCACATCATAAACATTCTCTTGTAGCTACTACTGCCATAATAAATAGGATAAAGGGGGTAAAGAGAGATCATGGCCAGCCAAAGAATGTGGTCAGAGACCCCACAGGGCCACCGCTTCCCCAGAGCCATCCACCCACTTCCTTGGATTTCTCAAGCCCATTCACAAAATTGTCTTTTCACAGCATTGCTCAGCAAAGTTCTCCCTGTACATATCCTCTTCTCCATACAGAAAGGTTGGACAAAGACATGCATCCTAGAGATACAGCATGTCAGGATTTGTTCTTCAAACCCCCACAAAGGTGTCACTTACAATATCCTAAAACAAAATACTTACTTTTGAAGGTAAGAATGTCAAGTGATGGCTGAATCCAAAGACCTGCCCATTTATCATCCAACAAAAAAATCTAGCACATAGAATTTCTCTTCCAAAAGTTAATTCAGATTGGACACATTTAGCTATTACAGGGGTTTGTTTGTTGAAATGATTTGAGAGATGAAAGAATCATGCTGCTTTCAAGACAGTGTTTATGGCTTCCTACAGAATGTGATTACCAATTCCACATTGCAAACCTGAAAGTATTATGGGTGAACAATGCCACAAATCTCTCATCAGGGTTCTCAAGAGGCAATTCCCAGTTTAATTAGAATCAGCACACACTGTTTTCTCTCGATCTCCATCACATAGAAGCCACCTGCTCCAACAAGGGATCCAAGCAGTCAGTGGCTACACCTGTTGGGAGACCAAGTGCAGGTTGAGACAGTGATGCTGCTCAGAGGCGGCCATGGGGAGACATACAGAAGCCTCGCTGCAGCCTGTGGTCTCCACCCACACTTTCTGCTCTAACACACTGTGCTCTGTCTGGCACTCTCTGCTCCCTTCCATCACACTGGTTTTAGCATTCCTTTCTAGTCCAATGCCTTTTTCCTTCTCCCTCATTCAGTATTTTGACTCTATTCCTTCTCTACTTTGTCATTCTTTGCTGAGCCTTTATCACTAAAAAATTATTAAAAAAAGCTTTTTCCCAACTCTCAAATACACCTTCAGAAAAAAACAATGCACTTTCATAGGATCATAGAACACCCTGAATTGGAAGAGACCCGCAGTCCAGCTCCTGGTGCTGCACAGGACCACCCCAAAATCACACCATATGCCTGAGAGTATTGTCAAACGCTTCTTGAGCTGCCAGCCTTGGTGCTGTGACCACTGCCCTGGGGAGCCTGTTACAGTGCCCAATCACCCTCTGGGTGAAAAGCCTCTTCCTAACATCCAAACTAAACCTCTCCTGACTCAGCTTCCTGCCCTTCCCTCAGGTTCTGGCACTAGTCACCACAGAGAAGAGATCAGTGCCTGCTCCTCCACTTCCCCTCATGAGGAAGCTGTAAACTGTGATGAGGTCTTCTCCAGGCTGAACAACAATTTTGTCATGCTCAGTCCAACAGCAGCAGCTGTTGCCAACAGTCAGTTTGGCTACCATGTGCCCATCATCAGCAGATCCTGTTCTGTCCCTCTGTGGGTCCCCAGCTCTGCAGCCTCCCAGTGCACCCGCTGCCACATGCACCTATAGGGCTGTTCTCTGCAGCCCCCAAAAGCTGATGGCCAAACATGAGTTAATTTTGTGACAGAGGCAGTTTTTTAAGCCTAAAAAAACTGATGACATTAGAAAGCTCATTGTAAATTTTACACAAAGAGGTCTCATCTCTTTATCATGTACATAAATGTCACCCACTAGAAGACTGTTGTCACAAATGCCTCCCGTGAGTGCCGGATCTGTCTGTAACATGGCATATAAGACGCTTGTTCTTCTAGCATCTGCACTTTTCAGCAATTATTAATTCCTTAAACATTTAAAATAGACCTTTTCAATTGTGCTTTCACCTCTTGAGGTCAATACAGCAATCTTAGCTCGTGTGGCTCATAGCCCCACTTTTAACATTCATTTTCATAGACATATAAAACATTCAGACAAACCAAGAGTCAAAAGCAGACTCCTGAAGCTAAGATCGGTTTTTCCCCAAAAACTCTTCCATATGTTAATATGGAACCCTTTTACCAGGCTTCATGCATGAGACAAGGGATTCTAAAATATTCCTTATCTCAAGGAAAGCACAATAGTCAGGATTTTTCCCTTTTCAACTCTTAGCTATTCCTCTCCATGAGACCATAGGCTGCAAAGACGATAAGGAGAGTATTCTAGCAGATCTATCCCTCTCTCTTCCTCTATTATTAAGAAACCAAAAAAATAAAAAACCCATTACCTCCAAAATGGAGTCAGGTTTTTGTGAGATAAACCACTCCTCCACATCCACCAAAGGGATTCATATTGGTCTCAGTATCTTCTAATAGTTTCATCAGTTAATATTAAATTGGTTTCAGATAGGAGAAAAGAATTTTCCTTGCACTGCACTAAATAATTTGCCTTTATACAGACTGCATAAACTACATTTCTGAAGAGGAACAAACAATTACTGTTCCATTTATACAAGTGACAGTGGATGGATTCTCACAGATTGACAGTCTGCATCCCATACTGTCAGTATTTTGCTCTGTAGTTGATGTTCTCTATTTGGTCATTTTCTTACTCCTCATAAACAGAAAGACATGGTAAAAAACACAAAAGGATGGTGTTTAGTAGCACAAAGCTCTAGAAGTCTTTGCACTTCACAACAACAAGACAGTCCCTTTTGTTAGGGTTGGAAATGTCCCTATATGAAAAAACAATCCATGTAGCTTGGACAGTTGATGGGATAATGTGACGTACAACATACGTGGGGTGACAGTCAGGTGACCCCAGAGACATTGTCAGGATCAGTTCTCATGCAGCCTAAAACCAGCTCTGCTGCCTACCTAATCCCCTGTGCCTGTCACAAGGTGTCCAGGAGCACTGCTGCTGGGAACAGCCTGTGGCCCCTTTGCCCAGACAGAAAGAACATCGCTTTCCCATTTCTTCCAGCCCCAGCTGTCAGAGCTGTTTGCACGATCCTGGGGCCAGCCAGACTGAAATCCTGCCCATCTGGTGCCCCTTCAGCCAGCGGCTGCACCCACACAAAGCATCAGAGAAAGCAAGGCAGACTGCTGCTCTCAGCACATACCTCTTCCTGGGACAAGCAAGCTTTTGCTCTCCTCTTCAGCTCACTATTGGAAAACTGAAGCAACACCCAGTCTGTCCTGACCAGAGTCACCCTCCATGGGAAGCAGTGGCTTTTTCATGCCAGCTATAGTTTTCCAGAGAAATTTCACTTCATCACTGACAACCTTAGGACGTTGCCATCATAAGCCCATCACTACAAAAGCCCTTTAATTGCTCTCCTGCATTCAGTACACAAGGAGTTGTGAAACAAAACGGACCAAAGAAAAAGCAGCATTAACCACTGTACATTTCTGATTTTTATCACACAGAATAATGGTTTTCCAGAATTGCCAAAGCCTACTACTATGGAAATTCAGTCTTCAGTTGACCAGTGCAACATCCATCCTTTTTACTTTGTATCCAAAGGGAAATTAGTCCCTGCTAAGGAAACTTGCCTGTCATACCATCCAGGAGCTACCCTGGCAGTCCCCCTTGCAGCACCTGAGCTGGGATCAAAGTCCCTTCACAGCTACACACCCCACACTCACACTGTGAGACCAGGTTTCCCTACTGGCTCAGCCCCAAGTTTCCCATAGCAGTCTCAGACTCTTAAAATCATGGTGCAATAACTTAATAACAAAATAATAGCTCGAGCTGGTGCCTCCAAGGAGGGATGAAAGAAAGGAACCTCTGGGCTTTTATCCCCTTGCAGTCTAAGGATGGGAAAGTCTGGGGGTCTGCCTGGGGTCGTGGACCCCTGCCGTGTCTCTGAGTGTCTGGTCCCCTGGCTGTGCCACAGGTCCTGGGGCCCTTTGTTCTGCAAAGGGTCAGCAGGTCATGGCCCCTTGCCTTGGGCTCCTGCCCCGCAGAGCTCAAACTCCATCTCCCATGGCAGCTGCACCAAATGTATTCCTCGACATACCTGTGGAACCCACGACCTTGAGTGATGACCTGATGTTTACTGCAGGTTATTTGCTCACATACTGGGTTTTTTTCTAATGTTTTGGCACATTCCAAGATCCCCTCTGGTTTTAATAGGAAAAAAAGAACAAAACAAAACCCAAACCCACCCCTTACCTGTGCAGACAATAGTCTTAGAAATACATCCGTGCACAGCCTAAGAGCTATCACTTCGGGTTGCCACAAGGTATATTTTACCATGAAAGTAATCTTTTCCCAAACTGGTCTGGGTGTTGTTTGTGTTTAGGTTTGAAATTTATGAATGAGACCTACAGATTTGTTAAAAGTTCTGCTACCCCTTCACAGTATTCCAGAAGTACATCTCTTTTCTTTTTGCTATTGGAAAATGGCATAAAAAGAAACTCTTGCTGCTGGCTAAGAAAGAAAAAATTAAATCCTTATTTCTGTTCAGGAAAATTGACCTCTTTGCTGCTATTCCCAGGAGTCCCTGCAAAATACTGAGTAACAGGAGTTACATACACTCACATCTTTCTGCTGTAGTTTATTCCATGGCAGTTGAAATTTTGTAATATTTCTTGCATTAATGATTTACTGTTAATAAGAAATTTTTTGTGAGCTGTAACACATTTCTACTTTTTCCCTAAGAAACCTAACAGTTAAAATTTCTCTTAGAACTTTCTCACTTTCTACCTAAAGGCAGGAAAACTTATTTTGCTGCTAAAAAATTATCCACAACTCATTTGATTCAACTTAGCCACGAATTTATGGGGAAAAAAAAAAATCCATAAACTAGAAGGCTCACTTTTCTCAGGATTCTTTTTCTCAGGAAAAGAATCAATTCTTTTCCTCTTCTTACACAGCTATGACTAAGAACTACGCAAAAAATCCCAGAGATTAGCTTTTCATTGTCCCTGCTATCAAGAACTACCCACCTTTCAAAACCAGTGCTCCCCAGTACTGAACAGCTTCACTCTCTACAGTCAGCCTCTCCATTTGCAACTGATTACACAATTTTTTTACTTTTTCCAATAGATTTGATCAGTTAAATAAGTATTCTGAGCCAGTACCAGAGTTCCCTATGGGTATTACAAACACTGTTACACCTTAAACAGCTCCCAGGGCTGTTCAAAAGCTGAGACCCTAAAAATTGTCAGCATGGTGCCTATAGTGCCAAGCTTTGCCTCTGCCTTTAGCTGTCCCCAATCTTCAAGCACAAAGAGGTCTTCAGTGCCAGCAATAGGCGCTCCTGGTTAGATATATACCTGTTCTCTGGTGAGCCCTAACATCAGCTTCTGCAGGAGCTCGGAGAGATGGCAACTCTGGACCAGTTTTGGGACATGACTCTATTCCTACTCTGCTTTATGATTCTCCTTCTTCTTATGATAAATTTTTTTTTCACAGCTCGAATGCGTAAATGAACAGCTTCTCCTGAGGTTTTATCTCTGTTCCTTTATTTGTGTTAAAAAGCATTCCCCTGCTTCTTCAAAATTAGTCTGAAGGAAACCTGTACCGTCTTTTACTAATTAGTATTGTAGGAAGAAAATAATAGAATTCACAGCAAACAACTGCTAGCTCTCTTCTTGCAGCTGCCTTCAAATAACAAAAAAATTAAAAAGAGGAGAAAAAATAATCTGGTGCAATATTGGCAGAAAAGACACAGGCTCTGTACCAAGCTCCAGGCAGTGTACAGCCCAGAGACTCTGATTAACACCCTCACACCCACATGAGTTTACAGCGTTTGACTTCTTGTCAATGCAAAGGTGATCCTGAAGTTCTCCTTTGCCACAGCAGTACCTCAGAAACATGGTTTTCTGGATCTCTTGTAGCCATTCCAGTGGAGTATTTTCTTTTCCTCCTGTTTTTGCTCTTACTAGATGTGCCTTGTCTAACCCATACTTACAAAGGCTGGTTCTTAACTCCACAGCAAATCCCAGTTCCAGAATAAGTTTGCAGCACTTAAATCTTGTAATGCCACTGACCACCACTATCACCCAAAATGATGCTTGTAATTGACATGGAAGTGAAATACATCAGCCTTCCATGACAGACACTGTTTGAGCAAGGAGAGAAAGTATAAAAACTGAACACTTACCTGTATTCTCTGATTGCACATATAAACAATCTTCTTTCCCAAAAGCGATTTTTCAAACCTCTTAGCTCTTGCTTTCCAGAATGCCCATATTTTGTAGAAAATCTGCTCCTGGGAGCTGCTGGTCACCTTTTTCATCAATCTTCCCAACTACATGGAGCCACAACAGCCTGGTTTTCCAATCATCAGTTTTGGAGGTTGTTGCCTGCACAAAGCCTCTATCATCCCTGGGTTGTTTGAGGACAATTCCTAAGAATTGTGCTAATTCCTTTGTGGACAGCCTACAGCTCCTGAGTGAGATTAGTCATCTCTATGCTCGTGAAAACTTCCACTACTTGTTCTCAGTTCTGCATGCTGTTTCTGCTAAAAGAAGAAAATGACAATGAAGCTGCATATTTATTTTGGGCATTTCTACTTAAAGCTTGGATACAGTCACAACTTCTTTGCTCATATTCCCAAACTTATTTCCAGAGAGCAATCAATGCAAAAAAACTTCCTTTCCACTTCTCTGAGAGCCACACCACCAGTGTTTTTATTGCCGTCTGTTCCTTTCTAACACCTCCACTTCCACCAAACAAAAATCAGCCTCTGGCACAGCTCAATCCATACAGCTTAGCTTCTGTTCAGCATCTCACGTGGACAGTGTTCTCACAAGCAACTTGGTTATTTTACTTTTAAAGAGAACTGGTTTTAATATTATCTTGACAGAAAGGTACTGATAGCACCATGTCCCATAAAAACATACCCTGCTCTGTATACCACAACAGATTAGTGACCGATCAGAGACCAATAAAATCATTTTGTGTTCTTTTTTTCCTAAGTACATCCCAAAAATGGTAAAGGTACATTGAGTTTACCACCTTCAGTCTTAAAATCACAGCACTGGTTTTGCTGTGCCTTGTTCTCTGTGACCAGCACAAGTGTAAACTTCAGCTTATTACCCTCTATGGCACTGACATCAAAGCAGTACCAAGGGCACTTTCCTGAAGCGAAGCTCAGGCCAAGCAGCAGTCAACCATTAATCTTCTGCATCAGTGAAATTAACTCTGCCACATCTCTTCATAAACTTCCAGAAATATCCAGCTAATTCCTTCAGTGGAGCAGTCAGATGTTGCCAAAAGTGGTACCATAAAGGTCCAGAGAGTACTCCACCTCCGCCCAGCAGGCATCAAGATGCAGAGTAACACAGTGAGCTGGCCTGTTGAATTCAGCTCCAGAAAACCCTGATCACTTGGCTGCTTCCCACAGCTGCAGGAACGTAAAAGGGCACAATAGGAAAAGAAGCACAAAGCAAAGTTATTGTTCTCACGCAAAGATCTTTAGCATCAAGTTCATCCTAAAATAATACTTTGTACTCCAGTTATAATCGATACCAATGCATACATATAATGAATTACAGATATTTACAATGGGAAATACCAATAAAATATTGACCCCAATTCCATGATCAGCTATGTTCTAATGCAGGATACAAACAGATTACAAGTATTAAATTAAGAAACACAAAGAAAGTAAAAAGTGCAGCAGTTGTTACCTTATTAGCACAAAATTAAAAGCACCTGAATGTGTAATTAACTGAAAGTATTAAGGGATCCATTTTTAGAGTCCAAACAATTCCTTAAATGAATGCCTTTTAGGTAAATTTTTCTGTCATTCTGAAGAGTTGTCTTCACTCAGACAACATGAATTAATATAAAAGCCAATACGTGAACACGGCACAGAACAATAGCTGCAAAATGCCATTAGCATATTTACATTTCAAGTTCCATTTATGTCTATAATTAAGAATATAAACAATCATTACTCTTGCATGAGATAACATAAAATTATGTATACATAGAAAATACAAAGCCAGAACAGAGTGCTGCCAGTGTTCCATGTGTTATGCACAAAAAGACAGGATGATAATGCTTAATACTACTACAAGATATATGAAAGTTGATTCCAGCAATTGCACTATTTCATAATATAAGCAATTTCAGGCTCAAACTCTGGCAGAAGTACAGTGAGTGCAACATTCCATCATCTTATTTCAAATGTACTATAACATGATTATGTTTGAATTTTCACAGATAAAGCTGAACAAATCAAGGGACACTAGGTTTTAAATCATCCATATACAAGGTTTATTAAACTATTTTTAAAAGAAACAACATAAACAAACTATTTTTTCCACTTTGAAGTTTCTTAAGGCTCATTACAGTACTTCTACATATAATTTATACTAATCTCAGTGGTTTTGTGGGTCATTCACAACAGAAATAAGAGACAAATGATATAGGAAAATGAGATAGAACTCTAAAGCCACAAAAATCAGCCTTATTCATAGAACAATCAAATCTACTTTTAATTATCTTTAATCGATTATGTCAAGGATTTTCATATACGAGTCCTTACAGCATCCTGTCCTCCCTGTAACATCAAATAACAAATGGGGCAGGGGGGTGGTGGTGCAGGAATTAATGAGACTACATATGAAAAGCAGGTGAATTCCCAATACAGATCACATCCTCCACTAAAGCTATTTCCCTCCTCTGGATCTTTCTTGTTTCCTTAACGCATTTTTTGTGTTCTTCACATTTAATATGCCAAGATATTCAAAAAGACCAATCCAATCTCAGTTTTGTCCTAAAAACTTGTTTCTTCGTCAGTCCTATTGCACCTTGATTCTTCAAGTTGTCAGTCCTATTGCAACATCTTTCATTTTAGCCTGATTTTCAAAGGAAACTGTGGTTACATACCTGTGATGCCTGTACAGAAGCATGCATACTTATACTACAAAGTTCTCCTAAAACTTTTGAATTTAACTCATTTCAATTAAAACGAGATGTTAACAACCTGAAAGAAATAAAATGCCTACGACTTTGATGAAGAAGGTAACAGGTGAAAAAACGTTATTCATACTCTAAAAGATTTATGCAAACAATAATCAATTTATGCACAATTAATAATATCAGGCACTGGGGAACCCACCTGGGAGAATACCATCAGGAATGCATCTTCAGCAGGGAAGACTTCATGTGTGCTATTGTTTAGAAACAAGAAAGGTCAGAGGAAACAAGGCTTTACTAACCATGGTGTTTGAAGAACTATTTGTAACACAATAGCCACAAGACATCTAGCTTCTTATTTGTTAAATAATTTTTAATTTGTGGATTTCTTCTTCCCTGCAACTGAATTGTCAGATTCTGATAGCTACATACACTTCACAAACTTTTTAAACACTGATATGTATTCTTTAACAATTCTCAAGAGTTTTGACTTTTCCCTGCATTTTGTTCTTTATCTGCACATTTTGTTTTTCCGTGTCTGCCTCAGTTTCTTTGGAGGGCAGACCATGCACCAGTTTCCATTTTGATGACTTTGGTGCCCCAGGGGCTCACAGGTTCACCCATCTCTTTTTACAATAAATGCAAACAAACCATCAGTTAACAGACAGCCGCAACACCCTTCCAAAAGAGCAACTAAAAATATTGTTTACTTGTCTGAACAGAAGATATCCTCCTACCCTTCAAAATAAGGGAACTGATTGATGGGTAGGCAAAAGCATTTGCTTTAACCGAATCAGACTGACATCAGTTTTCATGTTCTCTGCTGTCTGAACAGCATCAAGCTGATCAGATTTGTAATTTTCTTGAAGCACATCAAACCAACCAAAAAAACCTGCAGTCCTTTCTACACCAAACTTGCGGATTTGTCCAATATAAGCTAGTGAGTAACAAATTCAACTACAGTAAAAATCCACTGCATAAACTGAATTTTACAACTCCTCAAATACAGAAATCATTCAGCTTCTTACAACAACTTCATTTTACAGGAAGCAGAACACAGATCAGGAGAGAGCTGCAACTTACCCAACTGTCAATTGCATTTTTTGGTTTTTTGTGTTTTTTTTTTTAATTGGCTGTTGCAGAATGCTTGCTCTGGCCAAACAACTGACCAAGAAGGCATCAGGCAATAATTCTCAAGAAAATACAGGAGTTGAATATATTCAAGTGCAATTGGCAACCACTGACCCTACAAATGGCTTTTCTTCTGCAGCTAATTACAGTGGCTTTTCTAGTAGGGAGAAAAAATCCAGTGAGTCTGCATCTAATCTTGCAAGAAAGATGTTCACAACAGCTTATGCCTCAATTATTTTTGAAGTCATATGCAATTTGAGATCCCATGAGTAGGTATTCTATTCAACCCAATTCCCCAAATCAACAGAAATCATAAACAACAGATTTATAAGCATGTTGGATAAGGCTCCGGATAGATTTTAATGGCAAAACATTGTGATATAGGTTGTGCTGAAGTACCCTGCTACTCTCATTTCAGAAAACTGGAGTTTTAAAGTAAAGATCTAGCTGAGGACACGAAATCCATCTGGCAAAATCTTACATTTAGTTTTGCAGAGATACAGATTATGTTTTCTTATGCTGTACATGCATAGGCCTTTTCTTAGGTTTGATACTTGTCAGATCTGTCAGATGTATAAGGAGAGCGCCTCTGCATTTTTTTAAGACTATATTCCACTGACATGCAATTTTTCAACATAGATATCTTACCTAAGAACAGCTCAATTCTGCAAACCATAATTTAAAATACATGTTATTTTAATATTTTAAAGATACTTCTGTTTTATTCTTCTTTATAAAAGTAAGAATTCATCTTTGCATGCACTTAAAATGATAGAAAATTAGATTCCCATCTCTCAGAAAGCCATTTTAAAATAATATAGAACAGCTTTGTAAAACTTGTTCAACCCAGTCTGTTTCCTTGTGTGCCTGAAGTACCACACGTGCTAAACACGAAAGACTCGTTAAGAACAACTTTTGCTACTATCTCATTAAATAAGCATCAGTGCATAAAATAACGTGCACCATACACATTTGAGATACTCTATATTAGAAAAATTACCAAACTTATTAAAAATTTCAGGAATTCTCCAATAGTCTACAACCCTATGCATCTTGTATCTCAAACAGTAAAACCTAAAAATCTTATTAGTTTGCTGTAGCTGCTTTTCTAGAATAAAGAAAATGAAAGATGTATGATCTCATGGTCTGAGTATAAAACTGGAAATCATATCTTACATAAAGATTTGCCAAACCACACTATGGGAACAAACCAGATTGTGCTGGTCTTTCCCCTGTACAATGGAGATAAGTTAATTTACACTAAATTGACCAAATCTGTTTAGTTTACAAAGAACACACAGATATTTGGCTTCTGGGAGTAAGTTTTAGAGAGCAGTAAAGCCCATGTTTAGCTACATGCTAAAACCAATTGAAATGGCATTGCTAGTTACTGAGAAACTCATGACTGCAGAATTTTTATTACTGGGTAATTTATCTAGCCTTGCTAGAGAACGGTTTCAGGTAAAATAGAAACCAAAGGACATTAATAATTGTAAGAAATAAGTATCCAAGTCTCCCTAGGCAAACAGAACTTGTACAGCTTGCACAGTTTATGAAATTATATACATAATTTGTAATATTATACTGATGTAAAACACAAACTACTGATTAAAAAAAAGTTTTAAGCTAGCTAAGGCCAGTAACCAATCAAAAAAAAAAACCAAACAAAACAAAACAAACAAACAAACTTGGCCGAAGTCTTGAGAGACAGAAGTCTGTATATATACTGCTCAGACAGTTTAATTGAATCAAGCTATCTAAAGATGCACAGGCAGTAAAAACAGATAAAATGTAAAAAGGAATCTGGAAACTATCAGAGCAAATATTACAATTGACTTTACCTTAGCTTTTTAATCAATTTAAATTCTCCACTTGGGTGTTTTTATACACTTAAGAATAAAAACTAATATTCAAAAAGACACTTCTAAGTTTTTTCAGGCCCCAAGTGACATGGGCTTTTTCTTTAAATCAACAGACTAGCATTTGTAGTCAATTAAATGAAGAATTAAAAGTCAGCAGATGAACTCCTAAGGGATATTAAGTATATGTTGTCCTCACATATTCAAATCTGTGTTTGCTATGTTTTTTATTAGAAATATCTTCATATAATCTTCCAAAGCAAAATTAATCATGCTTTCTATCAGGCCATTATCAGTAAACTCCAACAAAAGAGAGAAGAAACAAAACATTGAAAAACAGACAGCAAAACAGTGTTTTAATATTAATATTTTATTATTATTATTATGTTAGCATTTCCTCCCAATCTCCCATGTTTGCCATGCAATTATCACATGCTTGGAAAAAGTTATTAATAAATAAATGTCAAAAAATTATCAATTCTTAATGTATGAATTGCCTTCTTCTTCCAAGAGGATGACTACTTCTGGCATTTTTTGCAGAAAAGCTTTAACGTTTGCCACATTAGTCCTTTATCTTCCATCAGCATCTGCAGTCAACTGCTGCTTTGGTCAAATGTCCAGTGTTTTCTTTTAATTTTATTTTAAGAAAGGAGGCACAAACTCCGAGTAAAGAGTTCCAAGTCCTGCAGTTTCAAATTCCTTTTGTAGCTCCTCCAGTGTTGAATATTCTTTGACTTCAAACGTTTGAAACCTACATTGTAAAAGGGACAATCATGAATATGCCTAGATTTGTCAGAATGTAATTATCAATTCTGTTACTTTTCTATCCACAACAGTACTAAATTATACCTTTTATGCTGTGACTGTACTTCTGTCTCACACAGTACACTCATCATTTTCTCTTTGCATTTCTTTCTGCTTGAGTCCACATCTACCTTAGAAGTTTTCTGAAGAATCAAGTACTCCTAAATGACAAAAAAAAAAAGAAACCAAAATATTAGATGTCAATAAGTATCTTCAAAGTTTAGTAAAATGCAAAAATTCATACAAAACATATAGGCGTCTTATCAGAATATAGCACTCAAACTTTGAAAGCGCCCATCCCAAAAAGTGCATGACTTCCATTCATCAGTTTGAAGTTAAGCGTAGGCTTAAGTGACTTTTTGAAAAGCCAAAACATTCTCTCCCAACATCGCCACAATAACCTGCCTAATGCAGTGGGAGTTTCTAAGTACAGACAAGAATTTCAAAGCCCAGGCATCCACTAGGAGCACCATGTGGTCTAAGTCAAGGAAAGAGACAGTTAGTAATGAGTTAGAAATATGTCTGTTATTACTTTTGCACCACAAGTTTTTCTATTTTCTGGGGCATTTGGGAAATACAGGAAACTGAACCCAGGCACATTAAAGTCAGGAAACAAAGGGAATACAGGAGTATAATTACAGTGCGAAGTAAACCAATACAGACCACAGGTCTACAGGTATCACTGGTTTCTTTCTCATAGAATAACTTCTTTTTCTTAAACACAAAATAAAATTGCTGGGCCTTCCTGCTCTCATAATGATCAATTTGCTTCCAAAATCATTAATCTTAGAAAAACACACACAAAATATTCAGACACGTAGGCTTCAGTGGTAAATCGATAGAACTAGTCAACATTCATTGTTCCTGCACCTTAATGCTGCTCCTGTCACCCTGAAGAAGAATCAATATTATCTTGCCCATGAACATCAGTCTTCCAGTCAGCCTTAGATCTGAAGCCCATTTTTCCACAGTTTTCACGTATTTTGCCTTTGCTCTCATGTGATCTAAATGCAAAAGGAGCATCCAGATATCATCGTCTGTACTTGTTCCTTTTGACAAAGTAGTTTTTTCATTGCAAACTGTTGCTGATTGCTTAACGACATCTTTAAGATGCTGCTGTATCCAAAGAATCAGATCGTGTACCATGGGTTCAGCAAGATGCTTCTTTGCTTGTTCAAGCAATTTATCTTTCACGTCCATACATTGGGCCCTTGTAAGCTGGTCTGAGTTAACAGAAATATCAGGTAGAGCTGATGGATAATTGACTGGTAAATGAAATAACAGCTTTAAAAGGACATCTGTATCCAGCACTTCTTTCACGACGATTTGAATTCTAAATGAAATTCCATGCAACTCTGGAAAATACAAAAAAAAAAACAAACATTAATAGTTTCCTTAAAGTTGAAATACATATATATGATTAAGTCACATTGTTTTCTTTAACAATTCAACTCAAATTACTAAAATTTCATATAAAATAAAGGTATGGGGGATTTTTTGCAGGGTGGGATGGTTGCAACCAATGGTCTGAGCTATACCTACAGGGAATCCTGAAATGAAACACTTCCATAACATAGAAGGAAAGTTATTAACAGATTCTAAAAAGTATTCTCACATTTTCGCTCTTTCAAAGTCTAGACAAGCAAGTAATAAAGAATTGTCTCTCTCAAACACATAACTCAGCTTCTGCCGCTCGATAGCAGCAGGAAGGACACCCAAAAATAGAGACTTTTCTGGATGAACTCAGCACTGCCCTAACTTTGCTCCTGAAGAAAGCTGTAAGACTTGCAATATCAATACCGGTGCAAGACAAACAGACTTGTACTGGGTATCTTTTAAGACAACCAGTCAAAAGTAGTTCCACACTAACAAGAGACTTGGAAACAAGTCGAATTCTCTGTCCCCTACAATTTGCAGGGAAAATATGCTTAAACTTTTCTGTCAACTCCTCTACAACAGCTGAATTGATATAATGAAAACATCTCTGTTGGGCATCTCACCCTAGATCCTACACATGTAAATATGCATATACTTATAGAAATGTATGCTTATATATCTGCATATCTACTCAAAACCTGTTGCAGGTCTACTTTAAAACAGAATTATTTTCAGAGTAAAAAGGATGCATATAGTATGCAGCAAGAAGGGATAAAGACCACGTCCTCCTGACAAATCATATAATCAAAGATACTTAATATGAAAGTTATGTACAGTAATTCCTGAAATAAAACTTCCTTGACTAAAAAATGTTTCACAGAAAAACAATACGAAACTTGACAAAGTGAAAAGCAGGGACAAAGACCTAACCTACTTTTGCTCCTCTGCCTTGAAGTAACAGGGTATCAATCAGATAAAAGATGATCTTCTTCAGATGTTCTCTGCTTCACCCCTTTGATGCATTCTAAGCACTTCACCCCTTTTCTTTAAAAAATTGCTAAAATGTCAGGCTGATTCATTTTATGAGGGCAGGAGAAGCCAGATTTGAAAGGCAGATTAGAGCAGAGTGGAGTTTCAGAGCAGCTCTTTTGAAGTGACTTGCGCTCTTCTCCCCCTACCTTATCTTAGCTTCCTTTACATGACAGTTGGTTGAATTATGTTTGATTAGTATTGCTGACATTGCTAACCAACCTCAGTGCTCTCCATGATTTTGTATTTGAAACTTACTAAATAAGTGAAAGGACCTCAAAGTGACTTGGACAGAGAGAGGTACTTTCGAGAGCAAACTCAAGGTCTTGTTTCCAAAACTCCTTCCTGGGTCATACAAAGAACTCTCTAGGTTAGGGCTGTCACAAAATAAAATCATCAAATCCTCCAAATCCAATAATCAAACTCTAGCAGTACTATAAAGAAGTCTCCAAACATCTACAAACTATCACTACCTAAACAGAGTCAAATCCAAGGCTGAAAGCAGTGGGCGCAAATCCAGTGAATCAAACGAAACTACACCCAAGAATGTCCATACCTACAGGCACCACGTGTCAAAGTGTCATTCCCTGTCAACATGATTTGTCTCCAGTCTTCCAAGACCCTATGAAAGGTTCCAGACTATTTTTAAGGCAAATGTATTCCTCAGAAAAGCGCCAGCCTTGGAAAAAACCCTTGCACATGGTTAGTAGCTATGCAGGAGAACCTCAAGCCTTTCCATTCCAATCTCTGTCTTCTGCTGCCCTGACAAATGTTTCTTTCTGGGTACCAGTGATGATAGCTTCTCTGCCATTATGCTCAGCACACATAACCACAGACACAAGACGAAAAGCCTGCACTGCACCTCCTGGGACCCCCAGCACCCTCCTGGCCACCACAGAGGCTCTCAGCATACACCTGAGCATCACACCAGACACAGCCGGTGCCTGCTGCCCACCTCCTTCAGCTACCCCTTACTCAGGGCAGCCAGCTGCAAGCAAGCTGCACCTGGCTGAACGGTAGGAACATTATCGTACTCCTGCCTGTGAATCACTTTGTTTTCAACGATGCTGCCAAGAGATTTTAAAATGCACAGCCTATATAAGAGTTGAAGAATACTATTCTATTGCCAGCTTAATTACATTGACAGAAAAACATGTTACCTTTCTGATAATCCTCCTACGATTTTTTCACTAGCCTGTCATAACAGATCTCACCGACTCAGAAGTAACCAAGGGATAAACAGACAGGCCAACCCTGCCCCTTTGACAAGGGCCTCCTGCTGCAGTGATATTATTTTTAAGCCTGCAACAATCTCACACCTTTCCCTGTGATGATGAACTAATCCAAAGGAAGCAGCACAGCCTTGCATCCCAAGGTCTATCACCCTGAGCCATGGCAAAAAGCCCAGCTACACTCATTTACATCTGCTTCAGACCTACTTTTAAGGAGAATCAGTTCAAAACCTTTGTGGGGCTACAGCATCTAAAGTTTATTTAAACGTTGCAGCGTCCATTTTCTGCACCAGCGCTGCAGACGCTGGCAGAACAAAGAGCAAACCACCGGCGCCCTGCACAACCTGGCTCCAAAGGAATATTTCCTTTGTTTGCACATGCTACAAGGGCTGAGTTGTCTTCTCAGCAACATGGTGATTATTTCTGAAATAAAAGGTTGGGTATGACTGTTCTGCTGGCATTTAATGTGCTAATCAGACTAAACGCAATACATTTTAACTCATTTCCCCCCGTAGCTGCATGCTTATCAGTATATTTAGCTCTAGCATACTTCAGATTTTTTCTTATGTTCTGTGTCAACCAGACAGATATCCCCCTCCTCTCCTGCCCAAAGGCATTTTATGCAACACATGCAGTCTATTTTTAAATTCAGAAAATGGCACCTACTAACGTACAAGCTTAGAATATCTAAATATATTTTTAAGCAAGCTTGGTGAGCAGACCAGAGGAGAAGAGATTAACAATTACATTATGGATTTCTATCTGTAACACTAATCTTTGCAAATAGATATGTAAGGTAAAAAAGATATGCTGTAATTAGTTTATTTAAATTCATCAACACATTGGTTTTGGGAAAAACACATTTTACATTCTGAATACTTCATTGTTAAATTCCAGAAAGTCAAAGTTTTTACCATACCAAGAGACCTGCAAAAGCATTCTCTTACATTTCTCAAAACCATAAATCCCCAATGGCCTCCTTTTTGATCCTGTGGATCTACACACAAATTAATGTATTAGAGATAGCATAACGTAACAGTCTTACTGGAAGTTATGTTTGTGCACCCTTTGTCAATGACAATTTATATGGTTTGAAGAGATAGAGCAAATGTAAGCCAAAGACTACAGCAAAAGTTAATTCTATACAGTCTAAATTCTATAAAGACTAAAGCAAATTATTAATAATTCTATACAGACTAAAGGATTCTGTAGATCCAACACAGAAGTAAATTCCAAAAGTAGGAAAAATGCCAATAATCATTGCCGTAAATAATCTATTCAATTCCAACAGAAAACTATGGAACTCAACCAGAGATATGTGATCCTAACATATCATGAACACAGCCTGGCTAAAGGCCCTGCAAGGTCACATAATGTCAATATAAATAAAAAACAGCCTGTTCCTATTGTGCATCTGTGGCACCTCACTTTGTGTTCCAGGAAGGCTTCTAAGCCTTTTACATTCTGGTAACCTATAAAACACAAAACAATTTTTCCGTGTATGAAGCACAAAGAATGTGCACATATTTCTCTAGCAGATTTGGAGGAACAGATGTGTATATGCAATGTTCAGGTACATTGACATTTTTTAAAATTAACATCTGATACACCTGGATACTGCATTTTCAAACTCTGAGAAGATAAAGCTTAGCTGAAACATTTAATCAATCATATTTTAAAAATACAACCTTACAAAACGGCAGAATTACATGCCTACACTGGATCAAAAGGTGTGTCATGCAGATCTAGACACAAAATTCTACTTTTATATTACCCCAGTTAATTGTGCTCCCTTGCAAACACTGATGTCTTCATCCTTCTAAGGCTCTCTACACACACACACACCTCTTTTCAAATAACCACTTGCTGTTCTGTGCAAACTTATTTTAACAACTACTTTCCAACAGAAGTTTGAGGTCTATTCAATTAATTTCTTAGTAACGTTTTAGTTAAAGTGAGTTGCTCAAAAGCAGCCACATATAACTTCATAGCACAAAGTTATTTTCATGGAATCACAGAACTGCAGGTTGGTATTGCCACGAATCTCAACCAACCTTTCCCCTCAAGCAGGGTCACTTAGAGCAGGCTGCCCAGGACAACATCCAGATGACTTTTGAGTATCTCCAGTTAGGGAAACTCCATAAACTCTCTCAGCAACCTGTTCCAGTGCTCAGTCACCCTCAGAGTAAGAAAGTGCTTATCAATCCCAGTTCTTTCAGGCTGAATACAAACATATGCAGGCAGAATCTGACAGAGGCCACTGCACCCATCCTTAAGAGCATTCACTGCAGTCCAGCCAGCAGGAAGTCACTTGCTGTCCATCACTCTGCTGGGGAGTTGGGGAGCACTCTGCAATAGCTCCCAGGACACCGGGGAAGAGAGATACAGAATACAGGCATATTCTGTGTGTGTGTGTGTGTGTGTATCTCTCTCCAACAAATATATGAGTTGTCACATCTGTGATAGGCACTAAGCAAAATTTACTTACGGTCTGGATCTGAACACACAAGCAATATTTGCATATCCCACCTGACATTTGAGCCTGAGAGTAACTACTGTTGTACATTGGAATACTGAGATTTATTCTCCCTTGCTGAAGGGGCACCTTCACATCACTGCACAGCACAGACGGATGAAAGTCATCCCTTAACACCACATTCTGAACAGTGGCCACCATGGCTGGTGCAGAAACCACGAAGTGAAGATGCCTGCACTTGCTGCACCGCCGTCCTGCAGCATCCAGCAGCGGACGGGACCGAGCACTACAGACCTTCCGACCCTTCCACCCGGAGCAGACACGGCAGATCGGCCTCAGCGCCCTGTAAAACCTCCAGCCACGGGCATCTGGCTGAACCTGGAGAGCATGTGGCACGTCATAGGGCCCAGATTATCTTACCCCGGAAAAATACACGCGACCCAAGCACAACATGGTTTCACGCTGATCTCGTAGACAGCAACTGCTCCACCCCTACCTCGCAGCCGCCCGGCTCGCAGTAGATGGCGGCGAGCGCAGACAGCTCCTCCCGCGCCACCTCCGACATGGCCGCCGCCGGCGGGGGCCGCCAGGGGGCGCGGCCGCGCCCAGCCGCAGGGACGCCAACAAAATGGCGGCGGCGCCGGGGCCCGGGCCCTGAGGGGCTGCCTCCCTCCCCGCCCGGCTCCTCTCCCGCCCGGCCCCCGCTGGAGCGCAGCCGCACGCACCCAACACACAGAGCCCCTAGGATGTAAAGTTATGCTTCTTGTGTTCGGTCACTGTGGCTCTGCAATCCTGTTACCAGCCATCGCACCGAGCTCTTGCACAACCAACAGCACAGTCAACTCCCAGGCAAAATCATCTCAAACATTCAGTATCTTCCATTATTATAAAATCACTTTTAAAAGTAAGGAATGGGGGTGTTACTTTTCCCTGCTGTCTCCGGGTCCCTAGATTCCGCTGAAATAACAAGAATCACGACATCGCCGGGCCGGAGGAGGGCGATGCTGTGAGGGAGCCGTGCTGTCAGAAGGCTGCGCTGGAAATTAGCCTTAGAAGTGCCTCATTATATTATTAAGAACTTTCTCACCCCTGGTCTTTCCCCCTTCTCCTCATACACTTTGCATATTGCATTTTACATGTTTAAATAAAAAAGTCGATGTAAATGTCTTCTGAATTGACACTATCACAAGACATGGAGGTCCCTATGAATAAGTTACCGCACTCTGACATTTGGAAGTCATCAAATAAGACAGTATAATGTCAGTTTGATATTTTTCACACTATGAAAATATCAGCTTCATGTCAAAGATCTAAATTCCATCTTAATGTAATAAGTTTTCTTGTATTCACAGACAATTGAAAACGCTAAATATTTAAATTTGAAATGAACTTCTACAGTTACAATCTGGCCTTCATATTCCATTATTATTAAATTGAAAGCCAGTATCTTATTTCCTTTTTCTTTTTTTTATTTCTTCAAACATTGCAGTATTTGATAGAATAGCATTAGCCATATTCTTTGAACGAATGCTTTCCCATCAACATGTGGCAAATAAAGTCAAAAAAGAAAAGCTCTGCTTTTTAGAGTCGGCCTATATTAAACCAGCTCTAACATCCTGTCATAAAAAGATTGTGCCACCAGTATCTTCCACTTTGCCTGACAAGGCAAACAGAATGCAACCGTTCATTAATCTTCACAGTGTTATTTGCAAAAGAAGTATCCTTTGCTTTCCACTCACTATAATTACGACCTCAATCAATTAGGTGCTGCTTTGACAACTACTAGTGATTATATATAAAACAGTGCATTTAGACCTATTTTCCCCTAACCTGAGTAGTGCATGAGAGGAGTAGACAGACATTTGGGAAAAAAGTCAATTTGGACATCAATCTAGATCTTTTTAGTGTCATTTCCATGCCAGCCCCTCAAGCATCTCCTCTACAACTGCAGGCAGTTCTAAAAGCATGTACTCTAGAAGGCATTAGAGGACCACTAGGAGAGTCTAAAAATCACTGCAGCTGCCCATTTTAGGGTCACAAGACAAACACTAATAAGGAACCCACCACAGTAAAGGTGACAGATAACCAGTACAACACGAAGCACACCCATTCTTTGGCACTGCTGTAGGACAGCTGGTGTTTCTGTATTTTCTGCTACAATATTCACAGCTCTTATGCAGCCAAAATGTTATTCTTACCAGCTAGAACTGTCCTCACCCGAGTTAAACAACACTGCTTTTTCAGATACCTAAGAAAGAAGCTACCATTTCTGTAATAACTGTGTTACCACAATGGTAGAATTTTTCCCAAAAGTGTCTTCTACAAAAATAGCAGAGAGAAACCAACAGGAAAACCTGTAAAAATCTCTCCAAATAAGCTAGAAGGCAAAAGCTTGAAGAGAAGAAGAAGCAACACCAGTAATTGTGAAAATATATGATAAAACATGGAGGTGTTATTCCCCTGGTAGTCTGAAGTACAGCTAGTGGAAAAGTTTTCATCATATTTTTGGCCCAAAGCACGTGGGTTTTTTTACTGTTGGAATAAAATCATTTTACAAAAAAACAAACCAAAATATCTACATTGCAAATTAAAGCTGCCAAAATTTGCAGTTTGTTCTAAGGTGAAATTCAGCACTTACATGAGGTTTTGCTGTTCAGTTTTTGAAAATGAGCTAATAAACTCTCATTGATATATAAAAAAGTCCTTCTATAATTTGTGAAAAAAAAACCAAATCAGAGAAAAAATATTTTCTATTACTTCTCCTTTAAAGTATTTTAGAGGCAAATTTTTCAAGGAGTTGTGATCTAGCAGTGCTTTTTAAAGGCGCTTGCATTTTCCTCCATGCATCAAACTGCTCTAAGTCAATTCCCCAAGACACTTAATCTTTTGGCAGATGGAAACTCATTTTGAAAGTGTACTAATGATCAATTAAAGCATTAGCTGTCTCTACAGACAGGAGGTTTATGGGGTCACAGTCTTCAGAAGCTGGAGGCAAAAGCAGCAGTACGTTAGCAAAATAGCTAAAACTTTCTGTGCTTACCACAAAATTGACAAAACATTGTAAAACAAAAAGCATGACTTAAGTACTATTTTTTTCCCTATAATATGTTGAAAACAAATTTGATGGTTTCTATTTTATGCAAGATGCCATGGTCCAAACTGGATATTAGCAAAGGAAATGATCTTTTAATTTTTTTTAATGAGGCCTAATAACAATCCCAATACTTCCAATAAATTTACATTATCCTTTGAAAACTGGATTCATTCAGACTCCACTCACAAAATATGTAGCCATGCTGCCAGTATGCAGACGTACTGTGAGGAGCTGCCATCAGAATCAGTGGCTCTCTGCATCATTTTGCACAAGCTCAAGGCCTCATTATTAGGTATGCAGTCAAGATGTGTACTCTGCTCAGAAGTTTCTATGCAATTTCATGTATATGTACTAAGACCAAATAGATGTAACTGTCACATTCATAAAAGAATTTAAGATTCTTTCTCCAAGAGTTTGGCAAGCCATTTTTTTCTTGAAGGAAGTGCACATAATAGTGATTAGCTGTTTAATATAAACTAAAAAGGTTGCTTTTTGACATGATGTATCTAATATGACCATAGATTTCTAATACTAACATTGATGAGAGATCAAAGCTTATTCGATTCACTCCATAAAGATCCTTGCCTGCAATTTGCCTTGTACAAATGTAGAACAATAAATAGCACATATTTGCTTTCAATGAGAGTAAAAATGCATGAAGTTGCCTACTAAAAAGGTGCAGAAAATTAGCAATGTTGTGCATTTTTAAAAAGAACGTATGTAAGAACTTATGAGTAGGGAAGGGTATGATACTGAAAACCTAAGCACAGCTAGCATTGAGTAGTATATTCTATGGTCAAAAATTTCAGCTTCTACATCAAGTTCCACATCTGCTTGTGGAACCTTACTACATGGATTCTCCTCCAGGCATAAGCAAAGGGAGACAGAGAATTAATGTGTCATTTAATTTAATAAGAGCTGGGAATAGATCTCTTTAAAAAGTAGTGGTTTTGAAAAAGGCATTTCTATTCTCTGTAAAAAACAAACATTAGTAAGAGTCCAAAAATTAGGCAGTACTCCTCAGTTTACCAGTTTGTTTTTACTTGCTGAGCTACAGCAATGTCAGTACCTGTGTCTCCATCTTTTGAAATCTGGCACATTAGCTACTATTCCCCCACACTTGGATAGAAGAGTGGAACAAAGTAAACAGGAGTACATAAGATGACAGTCTATTTGTGACCATTTTCGGAGCACTGAAATCCTTTGCCACACTCACACCTTTTGAAGGCAGAGTAGTATTCATCAGCACATTTTAGACTTAAAATTCACAGAGCATATTAAAGTCCTGATAGTAAATATATAGAGAGCATTTCACACTAAACCAGCATACCTCTTTCACCTCATAATTCAAAAACTGTAATCCAGAACACCTTGCTTTGGCAGTAAAAAGTAGCAATAATCAAGAAGGGACACAACTACCTCCTTACAGCAAAACAGTCTCTTTCTTTTACAGCAAAGGAGGACAGAAATTCTAGGGCTTAGCTGAAAAACTCTTAAGAGATTGAAGCTAGGACCACTGGCACAATATAAAAGCGAGGACCAAAGGTGTTTCTAGGGGATGGGGAAAAAAATAAATAAATGGTGACAGAATAGCTACAGCTCACCCTTCCAAACTCCCTGCTACTACAGTGCCAAGGCAAAATATTACAGGGTGACTCAAGAGTCAGGAACTCCAGGCATCCCAAAAGCATAAGGCTCTGGATTACTCCCCCATTACAGAACGCTCACATCCGCCAGATACTAACAGGACAAACTGCAGAAGAGCAGAGAGCTGCGCTAACACCACTGAGTAAGGAGGGTATTGCAGGCACAGCAACCACATGATCACTGCCTTTCCAAACTGGGAGCACTGCGCCAGGCACACTGACTGCAGGGTATTTGAATGCAGAATGGTCTCCTGTTCCACATGGTACAGATCGATACCACTATGGACTACATACGGAAGACGCAAGACCTGATTACAGTTGGAGTGTTATGCTGGAGTCCTTTTCCATTAGTCACAGAACCTGCAGTTTTTGAGCACCCCAACCAATATCCTTGCAGAACCACATACATCTTCAGCAGCAGACCAGGAGGGCACTCCTAACTTACCTGCAAGAGTCAAACAAAACAGGTCAAGCAGGGATTTGGTACAGTAAAGCAGAACATAGGTGAAGTTCACATATCTAAATACAGAAGTAATTTAAAAAGTGGCCCATCTTTACTGAGTATCTGCATTTTCCCTTTTCTATGTGCACAAGGCTAACCTTGGTTTGAGATGTGTAGTTCCAAAATTCTGTTTCAGCCTGACCAAGACTGGAACCTGGTGTTGCTGCAGAATTCCCTGACACGGTCTGCTTGGAATACTACTTCACTTTCTTGAACTCCACGAACTCTCCGTATCATTCTATACTTACAAAGAAATTATATAAATGTATTTATTTATGCATACTCACATACTTCCTTTAATATAGCCCAAGCAATAGTTTTTCAGTTGAAACATCCATCCTAAGGATTAAAAAAAAAAGAATTCTAATCACTCTGACACCCCTCTCCTGAAAAATAGTGAACTGCCAACATCATGCATCAAGTAACCCAGGCCAAAACATCCATGTTTACTTCTTTAAGTCTTACTGCTTGTAGAAATTAATTACTTTCACTGACACTTCTAGGTTCTGGGTTTTTTTAAATTTCCTTGCATTCCTCTCACATTAGCCAGACTCAGGATGAATATATTCGTTGTTCATATGCTGGTTTGGAGATAAACACTTGAACTAAGTCCTTGGGCTTTGGTTCTGTATTCACCTAAAAAATGAGTAGCATATATTCAAAGACGTAACAATAGTTAAATTATAGTAAAAATACAATAATATGTAACTGTATCGAATAATCTATAACAGGATTATAGTTGTAACAGACTATAATCTCATATGACACAATGCAAAAGCTCATCTTAATCCTTACAGCTAAAAGTATGATCACCAAAGTTAAGAAAAGAATATTTATTTGATTCTCCTTTTAGTTCGATGACAAATACATTTCATTAACAGTAACACAAAAAGAACAATTTGTAATCTATGGAAGATGGAACATAACAGGAGACAGTAAATGCATGAAGTGGCATGTGACAGATTTCACCAGATTTAGCAGCAATAACAATTTCCACAATGCACTCAACATCACACTGCCAAAAATCAACCAAACTCATTCTTTTGAAGCTTCTGAAGTACGCCCTACAGGTGTACCCTTTCTGTATTTAGTTGTGAGAAATACAGAAACCTCAGTATACAGAGTTACCAAATGCATAAACTGACCAAAAATACCACCAAAACCAAACAAAACAAAAAAACCCACCACCCCAACAAGCAGTAAGCCTAAATCTTTACTGTAAGAACAGGGGAACAGTTCCTTCATTATCAGATATGCTTCATACAGGCTCACTCCTCATATACCTCATACATACACTGCCTACTCAAAATTCTCTTCTTTTCCTATTTATCATTTATATATGTATCTGAATCACTAAAAAGGTAAAAAAGGAATGAGCAAAGTGGATATGGGCAAGAGTACAATTTTTCTTTTAGGATTCTGGACTATTATTCTATTCTGGAGTATTATTCTAGTATTCTGGACTATATGACTTCTGGGTAATATCTATTCCTACCATGCATGACAGTTGTCTCTGAAGTGGGAACCGTTTAGACTTCTAAAGTATGAAAGCTTTACTAACTTTTTTCTAAATGGGAAGTTGGGAGTTTCCCCCAAAGGCAAAAAAAAAAAAGGCAAAATAAAAAGCTTTCAGTGTCAGTTAAACATAAGCACTTACAGCTGTTTCCCAGTTAAGGTAGGGAAGTTTTGTGAAGGCAGCTTCTCCCACTTAAGTAGCTACAATGTGATATTCTCTCACTCCTTTCCAACTTACTGAGCCCTGCAAATTTAAAGCTATTCCAATGGAAGACTTAAAAAAAAAAGTTAGTATCCCTTATTAACCACAAACATTAATCAAATCTTTAAGTCACACAGCATTAACATGCATCACTCTTAGAAACACTCAAATCAACCTTATTTCTTGGCACTTCTGATACCCTTTTAGCCAAGTTATATAAACATTTGTAATAGGCCGCACTATAATCATGTGTGACTGTGCAGTTGCACATCCTTGTAAGATTCCGTATTATATAAAAAAAACAAACCTGCTATGATGCAGCTGATGAAGTCAAGATGTCAAATGCAGATGCACTGCATCAGGTTCTCTAAATAAGGCTTATCTCTGTATTGAATGCATTACATGACACACATGAAAGACATGACAGTACTAAAATAATACATTTTCTTACATCAAAAAACAACTTTTAAAATAATCAAATAAATAGCCATTAATTATCAATTTTATCTCCTTTTAGAAATGCTGTTTTATAAGCGACACTCATTTCCTGATTCTAACAAATGTTCTCCTGTTCAAAGATAAACTGCAGATTAAGGCATGAGTATATTCTCAACTTTACATACCTATAAAATAACTTCACTATACTTCACTATAACTTCACTATACTTCCTTTAAATGAATAACCTCAGGTGAAGTTTTCTGAGGAAGCAGGTATTTGATTAGGTAAAGTGCCCACATGAAAACAAATAGTTGAGTTTATATTGTTAATAAAACATGCAGTTTTAAAACAGTCCAATCTTTTTACCCCTTATTCATCACTGAGGTATCCAAATACTTTAACTAGGTGAAATAATTTATGAGATTTCCAGTTTTCACTAATTAATACTCAAAAGTCCAGTCAGAATCAGAATTGTAATGTAATTGGTGCAGCACTGAAGTCATGAAATGAAAAGGCAGCAAGCTTATGCACAATCTGAGACAAAGTAAGAAAGCTTTCCCAGTTCTTCAGAAAATTAAGATACATGTTTTTGCTACTATAACTTTATTAATCCATTTGAAACACCACAAAGCATTGGTGTACTTAACAACAGATTTCCCCATCCTCCCTCCCCAAAGAACAGTGGTGATGATGAAAACAGTGACAGCTGCAGTGAGCTTCTATTTCAAGTCCTGCTATTCACTTATCCTTTGTCTAGGAGGAAAGCAGTTACTTTTTAAGTACACACCACAGGAGCAGTTATGAAGTCCAGCGCCACCAAGCTACCTTTGTTCTGTCCCACACAGCCGAGAGAGAGTCCAACGCAGGGCGCACATCCAGGATGGTGAACTGGTAGTTCTTATCTACTGCTCCACCATCATAGTAATCAATAACGTATCGCACTTCTTTTCCACACCGGTCAACAATCCAATCGTGTCTGTCAAAAGGTAGTTCGTATCTGGAAAGATGGATAATAGACCATGTAGATATTTTAATGGATATTACGAAGCCAGGAGAGGGAGTGGAAATCCTATTTATTTATCTATAACATCCCACTAGTACTTCTGTCTTCTGGCAATTCTAACTTCCAACACCAGCTCTGAAACACCTTACAATTAATTCTACACCATATTTTCAGACACCTCTCCCGAGCCTCCCACCTCACTGGAAGACCTTTCTTGCCCACGTACCCCATCCATGAACGTATTCTGGCTCTTGGTGAATACTCCTTTGCTTTGCCTCCAAACCGCATCAGCGAGGGCCCACACGGACATTCTCTGCACACACAATTAAAAAGGAAACCACTATGGTGATTTGTTTTAGTAACTGAGAAACTAAACAGAAGAAAGAGCAACAGTAAAAAAATAACTACATATGATCTAAACCAGCTTTTTTTTTTTAAGGTCTGAAAAATTGCTCAGTTTCTGCCAGCACTTACTGATGGTATGATAAAGTACCTCTAATATGCTCCACACCATTGTTATAATTTGTCAACAGAGCAGTTCTCAGCAAATCTAATCCACAGATCTAACAGATCAAAGGACAGAAAACCATAATCCAAAGACCATGAAATTTCAGAGCAAAATTTATACATATAGGATGCTTAACTAGCCTGTCTCTTGTAGGAACAAGGACTACGTTGACCTAAAAAGTGACAATTTGCTTTACACCAGTCATTGATAATCTAAGTTTACATCGCATATCTTTGCCCTAACACAATGAAAAATATTTCATATGTAGCATTTCATATGTACATACGCAGCATGAAGAGCTTCCCACTTCAAAATCTCCTTCCAAGCTTGCTCATTATTTTGGTTGTGAATCTTAATAATGTTGGTCATGTCTTCACTTGTTATGTCATCATCTTTCCACCTCCACCTAAAAAATAAGAACTTGAAAACAGTTCATAGCATTACAGCATAACTATTCCACCTTTCTCAGTTTAGCTGATAGACTTTTGAATCACAGTTTAAGGTTTTAGGCAAAGACACAAGACACATATTTAAACTTCTGGTTCATCTGTTTAAGGATCTTGAGAACCACTTCATTTTCTGTGTAGAAGTGTAGTTATCAAAGTTATCATCACAAAGATCCACAAATTCTATATAGCTAAATTAACATCTTAAATGGATCAGAGCCTGCAAACATCAGCACATCCCCAATATTCATAAAAATGCTCAGGAAAAATCCCACTTGCACTCCTAATGCACAGAAGTCCTGTATTTAATACATTTTGCATACTTAGAAATGGCTTTCATCTCTCTTGACCCTGCACTGTAACTATATTTGTGCTTCCTTTTCAACAGGAGTGACATTAACACGTCAGCATTTGCAGGACCAAAACTTCTATGTTCAGTACAGGCTGCTTATGACATTGTCTTACGAGCAATCCCAATAGGTAGAACAAAGAATTACTATTGTTTCAATAGTAAACACCTGTAAAGGTGACCTGTTCAAGAATGACAAAAAAATAATTAAAAAAGAATAAGGAAACAGCAGCACAGGAGGTTTTTTAGGCCACAGGAGACATTAATCATTATGTCTTGCCTACACTAAATTTCTGTAAATACCAAAAATATCTACCCTGTACATTTCCATTTTTAGCAATTCTGCAAAGTCAAGTTAGTTGTTCTCACAATGGTAGAACTTTTACTGTCAGTTTATAGGATTAGCATGAAGCCAACTGAGTTTGAAAGTTGGAAATCCTATAAACTTTTCTGAGCCAGCAGCAGTTGCCTGGCATTCCCTACCATCTTACTGATCTCTAGAAGGGACACAGCCTTAAAGACCAGCTCATCTGCTAAAACAGAGCTGTTTATAAAAATAATACTTTTTCAAAAGAGCTAGTTAATTGTTGACCAGTTAGAATCCACAAACTCTTCAAGAATAATGAATGATAACTAATGATATTACTTCATGATTTTCAGGTTCCATCTAATAATTCACAGTGTATTTACCCTTTTCTTAGCATAGCATTCCAGAACATTTGCTCTGAAGGGTAGACCCATTTCTTGTCAGAATGAGCTCTAGGAATGGAAGATTCTTCTCTAACAGTTGACAATGGAAATGGTTGACCTGGGGATGGCTGCTGATTAGGAGGAGGCATCTAGAAAACAAGAAGAATAAAAACAAACTAGAGTATGATTATTTTTTTATATTACAGTGTTGGAGAAAAATAAAAAGAAACAATCAGCCCTTACTAAGATCAAGAAGTTCAGCCTTTAAGTTCACCAAAACTCTCTTTTCTGCAGTAGAACTCTTTGCACAAGGTTGTCATTGGAAGACTAAAGGAACCCTTTTGGCCTAAACTTCATCTTTCAAAAGAGCAACACTTTTTGTAAATCCGAAGAAATCTTGGAGAGATCCTAATCAGAACCTTCTCATACTGCTATTACAGAATCTGAAACCCACCAAAGTAGCATAAAAAACATGCATGTAACTAATAGAGAGTAAAAGATATTTACAAACTGGAAAACCACCTTTTATAAAAGAGATTTAAATTTGAAGACCATGTTAAACAAGATGTAACTTGTTTTTTATATAAAAATTTACACACAAAAAGAGAAAAAGCAGTGTTTAGAATCAAATCTTATTTGCCAGGGTTTCCACCTCTGACAGTATCACTATTTACATTTTGGGTACAGTATTTCAGAACAAACAAGACTTAAGAAAACAACTGAAATAAGCAAAAGTTACCATATTGCTAGGATCTATGTCATCTTTCACTTGAGATGAACCAGACTTCACAGGACATGCTACAAACTCATAAGCTCTTTCTTGATGTGCAGGAACATCACCTGTGTTCTCGGTTCTGTGATCAGCAGTCTTCATGTGCATTGGACAACCTTAAACACAGGAAACATAGTATATGTTTTGATACAAATTGAAAACTCTGGGACATGATAGGAAATGCAAAAGTTCACAGAATGCTCAGGTAGATGCAAGCAGTTAGCTCGCTTTTTCTTCTGAGCTTTGCAACAGTTTTAACTGTTCTCTTTAGTGCATTTTAGGACCCAACAGCATGGTAAGATCTGAGCTTCCTGAGTAATCCTTGAATGCTCATTTCCTACCCCCTGCTGCCCCCTATACTGAACTGTTTATACTTAAGATTTCCTCAGCAACATTAATCCAAAATGTGTTGACTGAATCACCAGAAGAGCTGATGTCCTCCTCCAGACATTCCACCCTTCTGCTGCCTTTTTCCAGATGCATGTTTTTTAGTGACATTCACCTGTCCCCAGTTACCACCTCTGTAGGGGCTCCCTGCTCCTTTGTGGGTGTACCATACCAAAGGAATAGATCTGCAGGACCCCTGTGACACAGGACAACTGGGAGCAGTCCACAGTTCCACAGCAAGCACCTCCTGTCTCTACGGACACAGCATCCTGTACACTGTTCTGGAGAACAACTGGCTCCTTTTCATGAAAGGTTACTTGAGAGCAACGTTTTCTAATGAAAAAAAAATTTACGTTCTTATTTTAAGAATATTTCTTTTCCCCAAGGATTTTTCATCTGTTTTCCACGTAAAAAGTTTAATTTAAGTTTCAAGAATGATTACCGCTCATTTTTTCCTGATGCATGGGGCATTCTGAAGGTGGAGATGCCGTCTGGTACTGCCTGGATGCATTTGGCGACTGATCTGCAGCAGCCGGGGAGGACGCGGACAAACCCATGGCTTCCACACACCGGGCCTTCCCGGGTCAAGTTTCTAAAGGAAACAGAAGCAAACATCCGTAATGCAAAAGTACACTAGTTACTTACTGCGGTGAACGCAAGTGCAATACAGTACCGCATCACAAACTGAAAAGTCGGTGTAACAGGCTTCCACCCCAAATAAAACAAAGCCCAAGCGCGTACCAGGGCTGAACCGAGCTGCGCCCCGGCCCCTCCTCACGGACACAGCGCGGGGGGCTCTTGCCGTGTCAGTCCCATCCCCGTGCGGGGCAGCAGCGCCCCCGCCAACGCGCCGCTCGCCGTGACCGACCCGCAAGGTCAGGTCCGGCCCGCCCCC
>VWZF01001290.1:41353-119486 GCA_013396755.1 Sclerurus mexicanus
AAGGCAGCGCCCCCGGGAGGGCGCAGGGCAGCCGGCGGCCGAGGGGACCGGGGCCGGTTCCAAACGCGCCGCCGACAGCGCAGCCGCGAGCTGTGCGTGCCCTGACCTCGGGCCGTAGGTCTGTTCTGAAATCGTTATCCCTTACAACTGCGAATTATTAAGTATAGAAAAAACTACTGAATGTACTGGCAGCACGCATCGATACTGTAAAGGCGTATCCTTTCTAGTATTAAACTTGCAGAGATAGTAAAGTTCCTTAAGATGACTTTTAAACATCAACTAGTCAAGGAAAGTATCACAGCTCTTAAAATTTCCTAGGAGTATTGCCTTATTTCAAGCCAGAGGATGCAGTGTAACTATATACGTGAAATACTGCACAGGACACACAGAAGATGGAGCTCATTGTGCATCAAAGCAAGGGAGACTACCTCCGTCCCATCCCTGTATGACCTACAGGTGGTATCCCCTGGCTGTACAGTAACCCCCGGAACAGTGGGTACCAACTCCGCAGGATCATTTCAATGTTCATCCCACAGCATGGACTCTCAAGAGGCTGTCAAATGCAAAAAGCAGGTGGGGAGGCGAGAAACACTCATTATATAACAATTAGAATGGATTTTTTTTTTTTTAATTCCCAAATATTCTATTTCATTGTAACAATTAAAGTAGAATGGAATTTAATCTTCAAATGGCACAGTTATTACAGTAACTTAGGATGAAGAAAATCCAAATTCAGATCTGGAAGAGGGGCACTCTGCATGTAAAGACAGAAATGGGTGATACCCTCCCATTTCTTCTGAAAAAGATCAGAAGGATTAATAGACAAATTCCAAACCACACTGAAGCAGTTCTAAGCAGCACTATTTCAAACTATATAAGTACCTGAATTTCAAAAATTTATACATTCCTCTCAAGAGTGCGTTTAAGATCACATTCACACTGTCTTTCAAAATAGGATCTTTCTTATCAACAAGGACATTGCCATTCAGTGTGAATATGAAATAAAAATACAAGTATAAAGCAATATCAAATATACATCCTTTCAGTAATTTTTTTCCCTTTTATAGTCTTGATTACTTAGAAGGAAATTGCTTTCTACCCTTTCTGCATGCAAGAATTATTAGCACAGCATATGGAAAACCTCGAGATAGAAAAGAGGCATCATGTCAGTAATTTGAGTCTCTATTACATGCCTTAGAAAACATTGTGATTGCCTCCATCATTTCCCAATTTAGGCTTTGCTGCAGTCTCTAAGGCTACATTCACAGCAACAGCTGTGTACACTATACAATCATTTCAAGTCTTCACTTGCTGCACTTAGAGAATCACAGAATGGTTTGGGTTTGAAGGCACCTTAAAGTTTACATCCCCTGTCATAGGTAGGGACACCTCCTACGCCGGGCTGCGCAAAGGCCTCTTCCAACCTGGCCTTGAACAGGGGCATTCACAGCTTCTCAGGGCAATCTGTTCCAGTGCCTCGCCACACTCACAGGAAGATTTTCTTCCTACTATCCAATCTAAACCTGCCCTCTCAGTTTAAAGCCATTCCCCCTTGTCCTATCAATACATGCCCTTGTAAAAAGTCCTTCCCCAGCTCTCTTGTAGCCTTTTTAGGTGCTGAAGGGGCTCTGAGGTGTCCCCAGAGCCTTCTCCAGGCTTAACAACCACAAGTCTGTCTTCACTAATAGTTCAGTAAGATCCTCCCGTAGACCAACTGACACCTTGGCTTCTAAATATTTCCAAGTAAGTGGCAGAAGGAATCTAAGGTAAAACAGATTTTCTCTCTCTGATGCTGTCAAACAGGGAATCAGTTCTACTCCCTCCTCTCAAAGTACATAATGCTGTTGATGTGCCATCTCCCTACTTTTCACCATTACACTCCACCAGAAGCAACAACTGCATTATTAGTCATGATATAAATAATTTTCACCCTCTGTAAGATAACCCAAGTAGCAAATACTTTTTACTCAATATAAAGCTTTACAAAGAACACCAAGGTCACAATCTCAATGAAGCATACAATCTACCCTTAGGTATACTGCACTGTGAACTCCACAAACGCAGAGCAAAAAAAAAAAAAAATTGTGAGAAAATAAAGAGCAACTTTGCATCAGGGTATGACAAAGAAGTAGATATACAACATACTTTCTATATCCTACATCTTTAGGACAGATAATGTTTCTCACGCTTTAAGCAAGATTTGTTGCTTGTATTAGGTTAGGAAAAGCTCACTGAAAGGCATTCCTTGTTCCCAGCCATGCTGTCCTTCCTTTCCACCATTCAGTGTTAAAAGCTGCCTAGTGCCAATACGACAGCGTCCTAGCAAGCCCCCATTGTCCTTCCTCAAGCAGTTGGAAATCTGACCTATATAGCATCTGACCCCAAAGAATGTCCGTTCCCAGACATTCACACTCACTTCCAAACAGACCAACTAGTTAATGAATAGTTTTCTACACTGTGTAAAATTAGTACCTGAAGAACGTAATTTACAAATGGAACTAAATACCCTTGAAAAGATGAGAGGAAAATAAAAGTAAAAACACTGGACTGCCTTGTGTTTTCTTTTAGTAATTTAACTACAGCATAACACAAAAGAAAAGCCAAAGTAACATGAGTAATTCTTGTGCCTGGAAGCCAGTGATCAAGATATAAAGCAGCAGCAAGTTCCTGTGAGGATGCTCAAAGAAATCTCTGAGTTTTGCCACACAATTCATACTTCCTAGGCATACATTCACTGCACATACAGAATCCAAGAATTGCCATATTGAGGAACTTAACTTCCCTTCTTAGTATTCACTAAGAGACTGTGTAGTGCATCATGTTTATAATATGTTGGCAACACCAGCTCTTTATCCCTAGAGCCTTCAGACAACTGTCCAGCTGATGTCCTGAAAGATGCAGTATTACAAGACAGTGCAATTTAATTATATTGCCCAACGCAGAAGTTCTTCCCCAATACACAACCGAATTTTTAGTTGAAGTTACATTCCTGGCCCCAGTGATGTCCTACATAGAATTTTAGCCTTGAAAAGCCTAGCCACCTGAGTAACTCCCAACTCCACCTTTTTTTAAATAAAAAAGATGAAGTACGACATCTCAAGATACCATATAAGCCAGTTGTTTTGGAACTGAACCCAAAGAAAATTTTCTTACACAATGCATTCATTGTATGTACATAAGCTACTACCATATTAAGAAAGAAAAATTCACAAAGTAAGAAACTGTGTTCCTTTCCTTTATTATGAAGTACCAATACCTTGCATACAACATGCAATTTATTGCTTATTGACATTATTGCATATATCAAAGGAAAAAGAAAAAAAATCAGCCAATACCATTTTATGCAAGCTCCTAAACTGTTCAAACAAATAGAGAAATGCCTTACAGTATCACTGAAATGCAAACAAATTATTCAGATTCTTTCTTATAATAAAAAGTAAATTTAAACCCATAATACTTAATCATTTGCCTTACTAAAACTGATTACTTTTATCACCAATCTGCAGAATTGTTATATTGCATTTTTAAGTTCTTGTGATAAGGATTGCTACTACAATCAGGTCACATTACTAGCTGAATCTAATAACGTGATCCTGATGTTTTGTGACAGTATTAGTATTTGCTGCAAACCAGATTGTCAAGATTTACCAGAAATCAGTCTAACACAGTCCACAGTTTTGTCCTTGCTCTGCATATGTTAGATAATTTATCAAGTTTCTTCTTAGATAGAAGATATAAACATTTTTGAATTACAGGCTCTATTACTTATGCTTAACTTGTAACTCATTTGTTCCCAACAGGTTTTGTCATTTGGTTTTATAACAGGCTAGCTGTGCTTACGGGTTAAATTATTCCACATATATAGGTATCTGGTCAATATTAAAGAAAACACTGTTTGGCATATGCATGCTAGAAACAAATTCAGGATATTTGGATGTGTGCATATTAAGTGTGCAAATTAGATAGCCGAGCTCATGATTAGCCCTTTTCCTCCCCTCCCTCTATCATTCAATGGATTTCTCTTGTGAAACTGGAATAGGATTACAATAAACAAAAACAATATATCCCACATTGCATTCAAAATGCTGTGTTCCGTATTACAGCTTAGTATTAATATTTAAATGTTGCTTTCAAACTTAGCAAATTTTTAAAAATACCAAAATTTAAAAACTTAGAAGACAATTTACATGCAACATGTTCCACTTGGGTGCAGATTCTCATATACTTATTTATAGGCTCATAAAAGCATGTCCTGTCCACAAGACAAGTACAATGTTTGACATCCCACACATAGATTAAAAATAAAGATACAATACAGGATATTTTATTTGCTTTTATATTTTCAATTTCAGTAAGTAGGAAGTTATAAATAGCACACTGAATCACTATATGATTGATACCAAGCCATGCTGAACGTTTCATAATTCACTCTCTTAAAGACGTTTCTTTTACATTACAACTAGGTTAAAAACGTATATACTTAGTTATAAAGAGATGCCCTCTCGGTGCAGGACATCACACAATAAAACCATTCTCGGAAGAAATTTTGCCAAAATATTTCTTATACCAAGTGATACAATTTATTCTTCATAGCTACCTTCCATTCTTTACTGAGCTATAAAGTGCTTGGTTATTATAAATAGAGCAAGAATGTCAAAGGAGGTAGCTAGTAGGAATTTTTAATGGGTAAAAACCCTTACCAAGTGTTACTACCTAAAAGAATGATTTGATGCTTAATCCCATATCTCTAAACCACCCAAGCAGCACATCTTTCATCTTCTCTGCCATAAAAAGAACTTTCAAATTGCCTTCAGAAAATCCTAAGACCTTCGCCTGTCCAACAGAGATTTTATCCAGATTTAGATGAATGTTAGAAGTTCAAAAATGTTACCATTATTTCCATTTGACTGCTGTCAGAATTGCAGCAATGAAGTACCGTTCTTTTTCCAGCTGTGTTCCATAGAAGAGAAATTTGACCAGGAACAAATCTTCCCTCGTGGAGTTCCCTGTGGCCAGATAATGCTGTTGTACAGTAGGCTATTAAAAATATGAAAGGGGGCTGTGATACTTTTCAAAGTCTTCTACACTTGTATTTTTTAATCTGAAAACTCTAGTCCCTTTCTATTTGCTTTACTGATGGCTTTCCCCAGCAGCCAACACTGCACCAGACCCTAGGCTGGAGTAATTGTCAAGCAGCCCTTTATTTTTCTCTGAATGGCTCAGCAGAAGCATCACAAAACAATCTTAAAAACTTCTCTATTAAGTGGTCTTCTACAGAAAGCTTGTATGTACATATGCTTAAACACACAAAAGGCCATGAGAAAATGTCCTCTTCATACAGTAATCAATTGATATCCCATTTTATACAGCTTGAAAATTTAAAAAAGTTTCATTTTCCACTGCAAACAGAGATACAGAAACACCTAAACTTTCCTGCTATATATCAGTCTGCTGTTGTCCCAACCACAGCAGTAGGAAGACATATGGATCTCTATGGTGTGTTCTCAAAGTCTCCTCCACTTCTCCTCTTTAAATCTGCCTAAACGTGCTCACTTAAGCTTTTACTCTTAGGTTAATGTTAATTCTGCAGTATGAGTAATCTTATTCCAAAATATTTTAAGTAAAGATGGAAGTCACTCTCTTCCAGACACTGTAACTACTTTAATTTTTTATAAACTCCAACATAAAATTTGGAATTGTTAAGAATTTACTTATGAACTCAGTCCCCCTCATTTTCCTGTGCATAGGATATATTTCATTATTCAACAGATTCTGTTTTGTAAGCAATTAAGTTATTAAATTATTGAGCTCAAGATAGTATATATTTGTAAATGCAGAGTAGGCTCCAGAGATGTAATTCTTACCACTGAAGAATTCCCACAGATTACCCATTAAGCATCTCTGTAGTGTGAGGCTCTCCACTGGAATACTTGCTGAGAAAATGAGTACTTGAAGTATATTTCCTCTCTGCACATACTGATTCCACAAATCAACTACAAAAGCAGAAGCTGACCTACCATTCCTCTGCAGTAGTTCTGAAAGTGGTATTTACTCATTCCTGAAAAAGTAAAGCCATAAAAAGGGAAACGTGCATTCCTACATACAGTCTTACCAGTACAAATAGACTCTCCCATGATCATTGAGCTAATTTTACATCATATTGAGGAATGGAAAAGAAAAAGAAAATTAAGATAGTTGAGCATTTTTACAAGATTAACTCCTTCCATTTGATATGCCCATGGCAAAGACACCTCGTGACATGCCAAGAGTCTGCTTTTATAATGCATCTGTTAAAAAATATATATTTTAAGCCACTAATGAGATATTACATTCAAAAGCAATTGTTACAATGCTACTTACCATGCATTTACTTTTGCATAAAAAAGACACAAGCTTGCAACATTGAACTTCATCAATATTTCACCACATTTTCCAAATTAATAAAGTGCAATTAAAAAATGGGTGTCACAGCTATCTAATTTGCTGTATTATAAGCTTTTAATAGTAGGTAAAAAGTGCTCTATACTGCTGTATTCAGTACATCACAACTTTGCAGCCTGTTTTACTGAAGTTCTTGCCAAAATCACAGGTCTTCATAGTTGTTTTTTTTCATAAGAAAAATGTCTTCTGATGCATAGCAGATGCATCAGGATATAACTGTAATATTTGAAAAAATATTAGAAAATTTAAACCTAATGCATTGCAAAACAGAGTTTTAATAACACTAATTTTGTACAGCAATCCAAAATACTAGCTGTTTTAAAAGACTTATTCCACTGCCCTTCAATTCTGGATTGTTGCCCAAAATGTATTACGCAAAGTTTTGGATTGTTTTTTTCTTTTAAATAAAGTTCTAACATTAATTTTATTTTAGATTTGTGTCTGATGGTGGGGGAGGGCAGGGGAAGTAAGTCAAGCTATCTAGAAATGGAAGAAATAAACCATTTTAATGGATGGTCTCCACAAGGAACAGAATATTTAAAATACTGAAATATTAAAGATTATTGCTAAGAAGTGATGAATTTCAGAATATTTTCAGGAGTTATGAACTTAGAAGCCGCTCCAAATCATCTTAATACTTTTTTTCATTCTACATCCCAAATAACAAAAACAGACTTCTGTTTTCAAACATATTCTCCAAAATGTTTGAATTTACTCAATTTACTTTAGAAAAGAACGACCTATTACAAATGATTCCCTGATCTAGTGATTTTAAAACACAAGAAAAAAGTACTTCATATATACCTTTAAATCATAAAGGTGATAGAAACAGACCCTTTTTATGAAGTCTAGATTTTGCACTAGATTGACTGAAATCACGCTTTAAAAGATACCAAGTTCTGCAAATTAGCATAAAAGGGAGACAGTTTCTTTCTGCAAAGCAATTCATAGGATCAGCTCCCAAACACTATGGATTTACCAGTACCCAAATGAGGTCCTGCGCTCACTCAACTTGTACTGCTCAACAGATTAATTGCTAGCTCTCCCAAGGCATAAACAGATCTTTTGTCTGCAGGCCTGTGAGGTGTTAATAACCACAGAATCCAAAAAACAGAAGTATAAACAACCTTTGCTATCTCTCCTAACAAGGCAGGACTGGGAAACGGTTTTAGAAAAAAGCCCGCCCAGCTAAACAGTGGAACTCGGCTTTTAAAAATGCGTATTTGGAACTGAAGTCATTGCAGCTGCCTTGATTATAAGGCATTCCAGCCTATGCAGCCCTCCTGGCGTCTTATGGACATCTGATTCCTGGAAGACGGGAATGCCGAGCTCCTCAGCACAGGGCACTCACACCTCCGCTGCAGAGGGGAGAGCTCGCGTCGCCCAGCTTTGTCAGAGGAACAGGACTAATCATCCTACACAGGGCAAAGGTTTTAGCTTTTTCTTTAGAAATAAAGTACTTAAACTGATTGCCTCAATAATTGGGATGTGCACTAAAGTCTCAGTGAAAATGGATACTTTTAGCACACCCTACCATAAGGTACAACAAATAACAAGCAATGTAAAAAAACCAAAACAAACCAACAAATAAACCAAGCAAAAAGCCCAAGAAGTTCATCAGTCCCGATTCCAATATGGTTAAAAGTAAGCAAAACAAAACCAATTTACACACAATTATAGCTCTCAAAATCATTTTAAAATAAAACAAAACTCAGAATTTCCTCAAACTGTATTATAAATTAAAGACTATTCCTACATGGTCAGATTCCTCTCTGATGACCTCCAAACCTTCAAGTTCACAGAAGGAGGAACTGAGTACCCACTGACAAATGTGTGGTTAAAAAAAATAAATAAATTTGTGTCTACAGAGGTGAACTGTTCCTTCTATGAATTATGTACAGCTTTAGAGAAGTTTGGCACAGTAAATTCAATTATGATTTTAGTCAACACCTCAGATTTCTGACTTGATTAACATGGAAAACGTGACAAATTTTAAGAATTCATATCAAATAGTTAATTTCTGTGATAAAAGAAAAAAGCATTACTGAAAGTTACACATCATGTATACAGAAGAATTTTATCACTTTGCAATTAAACTTTGAATCCAAATAGCCAATAGTTAAAAATACTCTGAGGAGAGTTGCAGCACTTCTCAAATGTAGCAGCAGCAAAGGAAAAAGCACTCCAGTAAGAATTATGCTGTTTCCACACATCATTTACTATATTAACTCACCAAAAAAAAATTCCATGGGCAATTTAGAAGATGTACCATTGCATGTAATCTAGCACAGCAAAAGTGAATCCTTCCCATCAAAATGTGAATTTTAATTATTTTTAAGATATTACGTAGTCTTATAATACAGCATTTTAGACAAAATTATTTCACAGATTTACCAAAATGGTTGGCATTCATATAAGGTAGAACAAAAAGCAGTAAAAGACTTCACAGAATCAAAGCCAAATTTTTAGCTTATCTTGCAAAAATTAAAAAGTTGTCAAGAATGAAATCTTGATTGTTATTCCTAGAAGAAAACATAGAAACGTGACTGGAAAATTGCACCATATCAGGAGTTTGGGGAATTTTTCATTTTCTAAAAAAAGAGATATGTCAGTATTCACTGGATTTATAAAACACATTAATCTGAGAAACCTGAGTGAAACACTTCGAACGCACTGGTGGACGACAAGCAAGTACCCGGTCTACTCCTTTCTAATTTCTGTAGCTTGTAACTGCTTAGAACAGACACATGGAACTCATCTGTGTGAGCTTTTGCTTTTATTCCTCACTGGACAGGACCCATCAAGCGTGGCCCTGGGTGTGCAGGCAGTGTGGCTAGGGAGAGTAAGGTCAGTACAGAGGTAATACTTCGTTTCCTTAATAGGAGCATTCCATGGCAGAAATGTGCACTGTTTCAGTGAACTCCAATTATTTTCATAGCCAAAATTTCATTTTATATATGATTTCTAGGCAGATTTTCCATTTCTGTGAGTTTTGGCTTCTTCCTGTCCAATAAGACAAATGACTTTGTAGCATCCTTTTGCAATTTTGACCATCCACATCACATTCATAACATCCAAGACAACACTTGAGATAATCCAGGCGCTCTGGGCTGCAAATCCTAATCTCTGGAAACCTTGTGTTCCAAATGAAGAAATTACATGGCTGTAATATATAGGCATGACGGCAATCCTCACCACGAAGAACACAACTGTCATCAGCACACCATTGATGATGTTGGCCTTTGAAGATTTGGGATATCCCAGTACTTCAAAAAACCACCTGCAAAAGAAGTGTTCACAGATACCAGGCAGACTTGAAGCCATTTCATTAAAAAATTATTTTACTTCATTTTATTTTTAATTAAAAATTTATTAATTGCTTCTACCCTTACAATTTCTGAATTATTGCACTGTGTTTTGGCTCAGTTGCAAATTCTTCTGCTTGGCTGCACTTTTTCCCTGCCACTTTAATAGTGTATGATATCAAGTACATTGCAGAATAACAGGTAGAAAATCCTGATATGAGTTGTAAACCAGTTGACAACCAGTGTGCATTTCAGTGACTATTTTGTAATACACAATAATAAAATTATCTTTTAAAATCATGAAGATAAATTTATTACTTACTATTACAGTTTGTACCAATGGGCAACTAAAAATCCTCTTTGTTTCCCTGAAAGCAATTCTAGAATTGTATTTGGATATGGTAATCTACATAGAGCTCTCCTTTATCATAATTGGGATTTTCTCATTGCTGCTTCAAAAACAGACAGTGTAAATGGCTCTCAATCATGTCTCAGGTTGGAATGTTATGCAATGAAAAAGATAAATCTAAAAACTGCCTCTCCTTCTACTACTGGGTCATAAGTGGTCTTTAAACAAGAATTCTTGCATATTAATTCCTTAGTAGGCATAACATCCATTGCCTAGCACAGGGAACCTGAGGGCTGAATGCCTAGAAAAAGGAACAACAAACTCCTAATTTTTTGCCAGTCACACTTAAACCAGAATAAACACAAGTAAAATTTGTGCAGTGATAGCAGGCAGAACCAGAGGAAAATAACTTAAACCACTGCATTCATAATGGGGAAGGGAATTAAATAATCAGTTTATTTCCAATCAAATACAAGGCTAAAAGTATTAACAAAAATCCAGTTCAATAACTAGTTTTAAAAGTAATTTTTAATTTAATTACCTACAGATTAGAACGGAGGTAATTATAGATATACTAAAAAGATTTGCCAGACATTCAGCTCTAATAGAAATACACCAGAAACTCATTAAGCATGCAACTAGGACAATTAAAATCCAGGCACTGGAGGTGACAGTCCAGCCCGGAAGCAGGATGCCTCACCACAAAAACACTCACTCGGATGATGAAGAGAAAGACCTAGTACATTTGATCAGACTAACAATCGAAGCCTGTACTTTCAATTATATCTACAATGCAAAATCAAAAAGTAATATAAAAAATATTTTCAAATATACTGCAATGTGCCAATAGAGGTAACTGGACATCCGCTTAGCAACTTCCCTCTCCCAGCAAATTAAAAAAAAATAGTCTGTAAATCACAGTTAACATTACCCACTACAGTTCAGAATTAATTACATAAATGCTGATACTAACATTAAAAGATCTAAATGCTTGGCATAGAGACAACCTCCAATTAGAGATCCCTAACAACACAGACAGGAAATACACAGACAGTTCTGAGATTAGAATATCTTTTTATATTTGAATAATAGCTCTTTTGGTAATACTAAGAATGCAAACAAGAAATGTAATTAAGTCATTATCATTATCCACTACTTACTGTCTTAAGGGTCTGATTCTCTTCAATTTTAACAGGGGAAAAAAAAAATCATGCACTAATAAGATGACGTCCCTTAGTGCAAGGGACTTTTTTATCTCCTGCAGTGATTTTTGCTATTCTGAGAAAGCGGTAAATGTCAGTATTCAAAGACCCATGATCTCACCACAGACACTTTGAAAGTATAACATAAATTACTTTTAGTAGTCAGATATATCACAATACTTTCTAACGCCACAGTTAGGAAAGGTAACCATCAGTATAGGTACCCACTTAAACCCAGGATGAAATCCTGTCTTGGTAGAAGTCAGCCATTCACTAGGACATAAATATCAATATAAAACCTAGAATATAATATCACCTTTTTTCTTAAGTGATTTTAAAGACAGTTATTTACTCTTTAGTTTCTCTGCACACACAGAGCACAGACTATAATCTTTTACTCAACTGGACTGGGTTAAATGAAAGCAGCCTCCCCTGGAGAGCTCCATTATCCCACTCACTCTTTCTGCAAGTTTGAGTTTGCCAAACTAATGTTCAAAAGGGATCTCAGAACAATCTTCTTTATTCTTAAGAGTTCTGAGGAATGCTACAGTGTCATAAAAATATCTCAGTTTGCAGTCACAATGCAGTAATGGGTAATAGCTTGTCTGCAGGAGGATTACAGTTTCTATTTGCTTTATCCTTTCTCTACCAAATACCAGAAAGGAAAACAGATGCCACACATGTAGAATCAGTGAAATGAAAATAAACTCCAAAAAGCATGGGTGAGGAGTAGATATCTGATACACTGAAAGATCTGAGCCTACACTGCAAAACAAATGGAGGAAGAGGAGAGTACTGCAGCACAGTCCTGCTCCCTCACCTGTGGTGAAGTCTTTCTGGGGCAAATCCCTGTCCCCAGCTGGGTCACGGTGGCTATGGATTAAGGAGGAAGGCCACCCTCCCCAGAGCACCGTGAAACTCCACTGACAGCCTTCTCCTCCCTGCAGTACCTGGCATTGTTGTACTCCTTTTCTGATACAGCAGCAAATGCAGTAGAAACACTCAAACCAGAAGCCATGGCAGCTTTGACCCTCACTGAGCTCTGCAAAAGAACCTCCTGCCTCTCTAGTCACAAGGGTGAAGATTAACCATTCCAGATAAATTTAGATGCTTTACTATTTTTCTAATATAAGAGCTCAAAATAACTTGCAGAACTATTTTTGAAAGCATATAAAGAATATACATTTATATTATTGATACACATATGTGCTATATTGCAAGATAAACTTCTAATTACATAGGTCAATGTAATTCCATTCTAGGACACTGATGACAATATTATCTTGCTTCTTTTTCTGATCCATGATACAAAGAAAAAAATCCATATGAGTTTATTATAAAAATTAAATTAATAGACAAAAGGTAATAAACAATATTTTATTTGTGAACTTTTTCTTTTGGTATTTTCATAAACATTTGGCATTTCCTATGAAGACTGGTTTAATCTGAAGAGGAACTCTGGGGTGAATACATTAGTTATAGTGTTGCAGCTATAGCAGCAAAACATTTTCACAGCAAAAAATACTTCATATAGTAATCTGTAGTTCACTATATATAAATTCCCTTTCAGTAGACAAAAAAAATATAAAAAAACTACTTCCTAAGTGACAGAAATAATAATGCAGATTAGATTTTAAAAGAGCTATGGAAAAATTCCCTAACCACTTACCGCTGATTGACAAAAGGAGTGGAGAACTCTGCAAGCAGACGGAAGTTTCCAAAATAAGCCAGCAAACCTTTGCTCTGGTTAGCAAAACAAAACATATATACAAAAATCAACAATGTAGATGTGAAATTGTCATTAAAGTCTTCAAGTATACACAAAATCATACATCATGTCAACTTCTTTATTCAAACTGATAGTGAGTTTGCCAGCTGTAGCCATCTTCCTTGCAATTTCAGGATGAGTTTTATCACAAAAGCTGCAATTATCCTTCAGGTATCTCCAATCAGTAGCTTCTTACTTTAAGTAAATTTTTAAAAGACTTACAGTTAAGTGGCCATAAGTCTTCTCTAGCTAGAGAAGACTTGCACAAGTAGTCATAGGCTATAATTATTATGACACTATTACTGTCTAAAAGAATTAAAACTATTTTTGATTTCTCAATGGTTAAACAAGCCCAAACAGGAACACTGTATGCTATAGAAAAGTTTCCCTGCATTGTTTGAGGAACATAATTTGCTAAAGCAAAGACAAATTCTGAGCTCTGATTTGATACCAGAAAAAGCACGTAAAGTCCTTTTATCCAAGGGCAGAGCTATAACCACCTAATAATAACTGCTTTAGAAGTACCCACTAACACTGCACTTTCTGTTTACTCTAGCAACAACAAATGAATTTTCTGCATCAGGGATTAGCCTTGGTAGTGGTATTTTCATTTCTCTAATATTCAGCTCTAATTCACTTTCATCCATGATAACATTAGTAGATGTAATTATCTTCAACCCAAAACAAAGTATTTACTTGTCAGTGTACTTCAGCCCCTTTAAACCATTACATGGGAAATGTGACAATAATCTGGCATCTGGACACTTTTAATATTTTAAGCCCAGGATTCACACAGTACATAGGGAAAGAAATGGGGTCAGTGAAGTAAATTGTATTTTATACAACCTCTTTACTGAATGACCTTTTCAGAAGAAATTATTCTATTCTGAACACCAATGGGATTTCTACCAAGTCACTTGGACACCTCTGAGAAATTCCAGCAGCAGCAAAAGGTATCTTACTCTTTATCCTATAACACTATCGTTCTCATCCTCTTTTCCCTTCATTGTAAGTGCGCCGTAGATATTTATAGCTATATACAGTTCATGGTCTATTATTTCCCCGCCAAAGTAACCTTAAACAAGAAGTCTCAGAGGATCAGTTTGTCATAACTGATTAAAAACAATAATAACAATGGAAAAGAAAAAAAAATCTACCCCAGAAAAAGCTGATTAGTACATTCACCACAGCGAGGAATCACTGACCTATGGCCTTGCAAATACAATCATAGAATCATTAAGGTTGGAAAAGACCTTTAAGTCACTGTTAACCCTTCCCTGCCATGTTCACCACTAAACCATATCCCCAACTGCCACATCCACATGCCTTCTGAACACTTTCCATCACTTCCCTGGGAAGCCTGGCAGCCTACTCTGATGCCTGACCACCCTTTCAGTGTAGAAATTCTTCCTAATACTCAATCTAAACCTCCCCTGGCACAACTTGAGGCTATTTCCTCCTGTCCTTGTTACCTGGGAGACAGAAACAGAACATAACATCTTGAAACCATTTCCTTCTAATTTTCCAAGTAAATATTCAAGCTTGTGCTTTTATTTGAAACGCTTTTCTACAACCATATGAAAAGCCCCTCTGTCAATGTCTCTACAGCAAAAACTGAGAAGAGTTTTAACCTCAGCCGTTACACACTTTTGTTGAAGGAATGTAACATTGAAAAGGCACGTGCTCATCATCACAAATAACTGATAAAAATATATAGAAAGAATGATGACTGAAACTATAAATATGCTTTTCATTAACCAGTGAAAAATTGTTTCAACATTAAGCAAACGAGATATATAAAAGGATTGTCTTCAATCTCATCTGCTTCTTACGTTACTAGAAAATACAGCACTTACCAGTACAAAATAGTAAGCATACAGAGCTGCCAAGTGATGTATTACAAAAAATTTGTCACCAATTGCCTTCCAGTAGTAAATAATAAGCAACAGATCTACAAGAGAACAGAAATAACTATAAACAACATTTTATTATACAACCATTGACCTTTGAATAGTTTCTCTAAGTTTTAGAGATATGCCAAGATACGACACTAGTAGAAACTGAATTATCTCTGAAGAGAGTATCTTTATCCTAAAGATTTTACTTCAGTCAAAGCATTAAGCAACAGTATTCTCCCAACAATTGCCATAAATGATTCCTTTCCCCATCAATGGAAGTACAGAAGCAATAACTTTAACTGAAATATTTTGGGAAAAAAAGTGGATCCTGACTCTCATAGTGACTTCACACTTGTGGTTCAAAAAATCCAGAATAAGTGGGGGAAAAAAAAAAAAGAAGGTCTACAGGGGGCATAGCAAATATACAAATAAATGCAAGGATCTATTACAGGGCACTTCTGAATCAAAAACAGGGAACCATTTATGAAAAATATTTTACAAGAGGCACTTGAAGCTTTAACAGGAAAGTTCTTCTTTCTCCCATAATGGCTTGAGATTTCAGTTTTTGTTTTCTGTACTGGAACAAGCAATTTCTGACCCTGCTTTCTCCAGATGAGTACTTTGGACTGGAATATTAGTGACCAAGGTTTCAAATCCAAGAATACCCCTGTGCCTTTTTATGTCCAGTGTGTGCCTTGAACTCTTTTATATTACCTATCCTCAGGCAGAGCTTTATATCATCTGACATAGCTGTTCCACTTTCTATTAATAATTAAACATCAACTGTATAAAGAAGTGAGAGAGAATAAGTGGCCAGGTTGAGATCCCCATTCAAAGGCATTCATTAATTCATAATTAAAGTCTAATGTGTAATTATTCAAAAATAGATACTGATTAATTTAAACATGGGAGCAGAACTTGTGGAAAAAACAGGTACTTAAACTAACCCACAGTTTAACTGAGTGTGCTGATCACCATATTATCAGTTCCACTGGGGTGAGTAATCTAATCTGAGAGATAAACAAGTCCATGGCCCAGTCTCTCATCATAGACTTCATCCTAACATGAGAAGTTTTCCCCGAAAATAGTACAAGTCACAACAAGTTTTTGCTTTGATAAGTATTATCCCCATATAACATAAAAGAAAGCTCCAAATCATTTTGTAGAAAAATTTCCATGCCAATTTTAGTAGACAGCAAAATTAAGAACATAAAACATATGTAGGAGTAAATACCATAATTTAAAACTTCCTTGTTTTATACATGACTAAATTTTGGCTTGAAGTGACACTAAAAGATGGGCAGGCAATATTCTATGGTATCATTTGCCTCAGCTTATACTGAGGGTTACTAAAATTTTTCTTGCCAGCATTCTGAGGTCACAGGAAGAAACATATGATAAAAAAAAGCTATGAGCTGTAGAGGCTGTGAAGGGAGCAAAGGGCACTGCTCTAACACCTTCTCAGTTGGCCAAAAGACAAAACTGAGCAGCAGTTGGTGGTTGCATATCAAACCATCATAAAGCCACACTGTGGCATCTCCTCACTGCTTGGGGAGATATGGCATCTTTCACATCCGCTAACAAGATCTTGTGATTTCACCACAACCCACAACTCCATTAGCAATTACAAAGCCACAGTAGAAATTGTACTGTGTGCATATATCACATCTTCAGCATAGTGGCTAAGTATAAATATAGAGGTATAGTGACTCAATATAAATATACAGTTGCGTGTGTTATATACAGATTGCATAATTACCAGAAATGAGGTAGCCTGTGGTAATAGCAATATTCAGCTTCACAATTGAAGGGTCACCCCTGTAAACATACCAAAAATACATAGTTACAGTCTTTATAACAAGGTAATTTGCAAAGGACACACACATATATCAAACACATTGTCCATCAGGTCACTGTGTTGTTGGCTCATCAGTAAGATGATATGCAATCTGGTTAAGAAAGGTTCTAGTCATGAAAATTGATTCCTTTTTCACCCAGATGAACTAACTACCCTAATCAGGATCAAACCCTGCCTTGACAGAGACTGCCCCAAGAGCCTTGCTAGAGGTTAAAACTGAAACAGCAAGAACTCTGAGCTGGCTTCTCTGGAAGCTGAGCACAAAAGGAAGCAGCCCAATCAATGCCTCTTAGCCCTTTAACTGACACTCCATGTCTTCATTTTTGTCTTCTGCCAGTGTTAAAACTTGGTTAAGGATGACAAAAATATCTTACTCAGCTGGTGCTTTTCATATTCATAATCTGATGGATGCTTACAGGGGTAAACGGAGTAGAAGTAGACATGAAAGGAATTATTTGCCAGTTCTTTGGAGTCAAGGAACCTTTGAGGAGAAATGCTTTGCAGAGAAGTTTCACACCTTTTTGGTGCCATTCAGTTTGCAAAATTCTTAGTAGCACACACACAACTTCAGTTCATCTAGAATGTTCAACAAATCCAAACTTGTGATTACAGATCACGAAAGGGAAGCATCTACGTTACAACAAGCATCATTTGTTCTTTCCTCCACTGTCCTCTGTGCATTCCTATTTTGAGGGGTTTGGTAAGGAAATCTCTTTTCCTTGACGTGAAAATCATAACTTAATTTTTCTAAGTAAGTTGTGCAACTAATCTAGCTATGTTTTGCATAAGTATGAATTGAGCTTTAAGTGACAGATCAACAGATTCATAAAATGTGGACTGCTCAAGACAAGCTGTGAAAGCAACCTTTGTTGTAAACCTCCCAAGAAAAAAGGAACTTAACTGTGCTTACAGCCACCTCCAACAAAAAGTCTACCTCAGCCAGAACACAGTAAAATGCTATTATACTTAACTAGTATTTCCTAATCCTGTTAAAATGGAGCAGTGAAAGAGATTTCCTGTATTATTATGATCTGTTCACTAAATTTTAATGCTTTCTTAGTGTCTACAATTAACTGCTTCCCTCAGTGAGACAGTAGCTCAGAGTAATATAGGACTCATAAATCCAGAATTCTGCTGTTAGGAAAGAAAAAACATTACCAGGAGATCTGGAGCTCATGCCAGGTCTTAAGATGCCATAGAGGCTTTCTTTACAACATGAGATAGGAACATTTTCCCATGGCTTCAAAACCTGACTTCATGAGCTACGTAGATTGTGGGTTGAGTGCTTCTTTAAATTTGGACACAGAGCATAAACAGATGTGTTCTCACAACTTTAGCAGAAACTCTTATAGTTACAACCCTCCTGTTAGAGCTCCCCGCTGCAGCAGCATCATAACCCAACTTCTATGTGGTCCCAACACACTTCAGCACATCAGCACCATGATTGAGCCTGCACTCAGAGCCTTCATGTATCTTCTCCAGAGAAGATGCAAAGGACTGAGTACATCGAATTGGTTCCTTGGTATTGGTAAACATGAATTAACTGGATGAGACAGGGAATGGTTCACTTCCCTTCTTTTTTTACCCCAGAGAATGGTTACTTTGCAACAGTCTTCTCCAGACTTTCTAAACCAACACCTCAGCAATATTTCTGGCTGCACTGTCCATCTGTCACATCCCTTCAAGTAGAGTCCATGTTAGAATTTCAAATTAATCTCAATTAACACGAAAAAGTTTCATCTAAAATCTTCTAGATTTCCTCATCTATCTCCTTGAATGGAAAGTGCAATGGAGTTAATGAGCCTTGATGTTTGCAGCCTAGTTTTGTTGCAAGCAAGAGCCAGGAATAACAAACAGGGAGTGACTTGAATAAGCAAATGGGAAGAGGTATCTCTGGTGATTGCCAAGGAGGGATGTGTGGCAAATGAATTACACATGAACATGCACAGGCAGAACAAACAAAAGTACGTGACTTTCTTCAAACTTCCTTGCAGATGTAGAGTCATATAAAACACTGATCAAACATCAGACTTGAACTGTAATGACTGTAAAGTGAACAGTTATAGGAAAGAGCCTGCTCTTCTGTGAAGCTATAACTTACTTCACTTATTTACATCTTCTCCCTCTCCTTATCTGATCTCTACCACCTCCATATTTTCTACTGTGTGATTCTCACCACCTCAAAAACAATCTACATCATCTATGTTAGCTAGTCTGTCATACATACAGAAAAAAGGGAAAGTGTTATGAGAATTCCCAGACCATCAAAAAAAATATATATACACAACGCTGATGCTTCTGTGCAACTTATCAACGTTCCAGCCTTTTTTACAAGCTACTGTATCTATTTTCAGTAATACCACATTCTCTCTCCGTTGAACCCAAACCCTTAGCAGGAGTTCTGATCCCTTCCAAGACATATGGGTATCATTATCACCACATATTTAAGCTTTGCATGAACCCACAAGTTAGGCTGACATATGTAGAGGCTCAGAACTGGTGACTTTTCATTATAGATAATAGATTTTTCATTATAGATATCTTTCAATCCCATGGAAAAAAATTATTCAGGACTGTCATAAAGTCAATGACTACACAAAAATGGTAGGAATAACAAATGGAAAAAATTGTCTGTATCAAAACCTTCCCAGTAGTCAGAAACTGGAGCACTTTCAGGTTACCTGGGCTAGAACTGCGCAACCAAGTTGTGTGAAGGATTCCTACAGAAAGGTTCATGGATCCTTCATGTCTGTAAATGACCGAGGCCCACAGCTTATAAGGGCATTAGATTCCCAGACTGAGCAGCCTTGCAACAGCCCATCTGGCATTTCTCATATAATTTGTTTTTTTGCTTTTCGGTCAAGACTATGTGGATTCAACTACAAATCAATGTAAAAATGCTAAGCAACTTAAGACTTAATGTACAGCTAAGCCATAAAACAGACTGCGGGGGCAAAAAAGGTCAAAGCTCTATGTGGTCAGCTAAGGCTTAATTACTGTGTACCAGGAACTCACATGACATATGGGGGACTCCACAGAATAATGCTAGCCATCTTATTCTTAAGAGATGTATAATTCAACCTTAGAAGAAAACATACATCTAAAAATTTGAACAAAATCACCCTACAATTCTGGTTTCCCTGGCAGAAGAAACCCTAACTTAAAGCTGTAGTTCTCACAGGCTGCATACAAGTAAAGCCACAGATAATACAACATTTGGCCTTTCTTTGCACTTAATCACTTGCATGCACATGAATTCAAATCACTGCACTGTTTTTAATACAGTGATACTTCAAACATTTTAAAATTTACTATAATCACTAAAGATACTGACACATCTCAAGTATATTCTATGTGGTTTTTACTCATAAATTCCTGAAACCACTACGATAATTTTGAACAAGAAATAATTTACAGCAATTCTGCCATAAAACGAACCTGAATCTTTGATTTAAAACACTTAGATTAGCTATACTTCCACTAGATTTTAACATTTTCCTTACTCTACCAAATGCAAATAAAACCATGGATAGCAATTTGCCAACATAGCTAAATTAAAAAACAATATTTGTAAGCAATATCAGAAATACAGAAAAAAATCCCCAAAGGCAGATGGATTTTGTCTTTTAAGATTTAATGTTTTTGCATCATCTACTATGCTAAGGCTTCATAAGCAACATTAAGTTTTCACTATACAAAAATACCTGGTTTTGTATAAAGCAACAAAAAATTTCTCAAACTTACTAAGAACAAAAATGGTTTGATTTTATTTCATTTGAATTTTTCTTGGAATTACTCCAGGAAAATCTAGTAAATGTGAAGATCCAATATTTATCATCACCAAGAGGCTTTTATTTCTGCCATTCATTACTTCTTTTGTACTGTTTATAACAACGTCTACTCAGACAATCCAGGATAAAAGGTTCTATCTGATAAAGCTTACAACACTCACCAAGAGAGCCATAATAACATGCTGCTTTTCAACATGGTTAACAGATCTCATAAGATATTCAGGCCGTATTTGGTCTCTCTAAAGATACCAGAATGCAATCAAAAAACCAGCCAACAATTTAATCATGTATCACTACCTACAGAAGAGGTCAATGCTTCCTAAATATGTGTTATGCATTAGTGTTACATTTATTAAAGCCACCTAACAGATCCATGGCAGAACGCTTCAAGCACCCGATTGTCAAGTCCATGCTACATTGTCATTAACTTACAATAGCATAGGAGCAGAACAAGCATCAGACACTAAATTTATGTGAGCTTAAAATGACTCCCAGTGTGGTCCTTTGACAAGGTTAAATGCAGCAGTCTATGACAGAAACATGAAATGAAATTTAAAGTAATTAGTTATTCCTCAGGAAAATGTGGCCTCCTCCTTCTATAGGCAAAGAGCTCCAGAGGATAATGAGTAAAGTGACAAAACACCGATGGCAATCTATAATTAAATCAAATGAAGCCACATTGTTTCTTCTCCCTCAAAAAAGTGTGAGACAATATAACTAAAAATCAGGATAATAAAAGCTGACTATAGAATATTTTGTTAACTTGATGAAATATTAAAAGTCCATTTACTAAATATTCCTATTGCTTGTGAAGTGTTTATCCCTTGAAACTTTCATACTTATGTTAAAATGAAGACTGATAGGAGCTTTATGGGAGGCAGAAATATCAACATCTTCATTTATCAATTTAGACATATACATTTTAGAATATAATAGGCCACTACAACTTTCACACAGACATACACTCTCCAGATCTGCAAAAACTTTCCAATTTCACCTTAAAATGATTACAGTAAATAGCATCATTTCAGTCATGCTGACTTAGTTACAGTTTACTCTATAGTAATTTAATATGCTGTTCCAAATCAATTGCTTGTATTTAATCTATTCCACTTCACAGAGACACACTGAACTAAGACATTAATACTGACAAAATAATTAACAAATTTTCAAATCATACAGACACAAAAAGGGATGCATCACAACTGCATATTTTAATGGGAAATGAAATAATTATTTTAGCAATTAATACACTGCAGGATTTTTTTTCTTCTCAATTATGTTATTGTATTGTGTAAATAGAACATATATGTAACATGCCTTACCAGAGATGGTCAGCATTAACAGCATCATCATACAACAAAATATACAGGCAGAATCCTCCAACTACCAAGGCGTGGAATGTGGACACTGTCCTGAAAAAGAGATCACAGTCACTTCCTATACTGTGCTTAAGGTAGGATGTCTCCAAAGACATTCTCAACTGTATCCAGATACTTCTCTGGAAGTCAATAATCTGCTCTTTACACTATATCCAACCACTGATCCAGTGACTGGTGGGAAAAAAACAGTCAAAAAGAAGGAATCTATTATATTGGAGAGGGATTGGTGATATTAGATAGAAAGTAGAGTCTTAAAAGTAACCAAGATCTAAATTTTCCTCCAATTATCCCCTATATTAATGAATCCTTAAAGACAGTATGACATCTAACTCTCTAATGCTTTCTGCATTTCCATTTGCTGGAAAATTGGTATGCATTTCAGATTCTTATGGGCCCATGAATCCTGCAGCAGTAAAGTCTGCCAAATTCACGTTTGGAAAGTAGCATTAAATGAAAAATCCTAAGTTTCAGATAGAACTTCTAGTGCATTTCAAGTAGATTCCGGCTTTCAAAGAGAAAACTTGTATAACAAAAGGTTGCAGCTGAGTACCCAAGGCATAATAGCTACAGGTTAATATGAACTAGAAGCTTGCAGCTTTGTTTTGATACTTCTCTTGTTTAATGTAAGTCACAGTAATCGGAGTTGCCTCGTCCCTGCTTCGGAACTCAACACTTTTTTTTCCAAAGACAACAGTCTCCAGTATACAGGCTGCATGCACACTGTAGATAAACTCTGCATGTTAACAAGCACTTAAAGAGAAACAGTTATTTACAGAAGTCCCAGCAGGGTTTCTACCAGCACACAGGCCAGGACCACTCTTGCACTTCTGAGTCCACATGTATTCTTGGTAGGTAGAACAATGCAGTGGGCATGGATCCAAACCGAAAACCTTCCTTCTCTAGCCATGGGTTTAACACTACTATAAACTGCATCTAACATAGTGTAGCTACTGTCTGCTTTCCCACTTTTCACGCGTCACTAGGAATGCAGAAAAATTATGTGACAAAACAGCTGAACTGAATTATGGGTACTGTTTGAAAGATGAGAACTAAGTTCAATGCTGTGTGACTGGAAACACCTTCACACCATATTCACAAATTAACAATATGCACACAAATATACAGATGCTGTTAGTTATTAGTCTCGTCTCTGTACATATTGAATACATGTATTTGGAGGTCATTAATATTTTAAATATCCTTAAGGCACTCTCAAGAGTCTAAACTCTTCCCATTCAAGATTTGAAGACAACATCTTACTTCCTGTGGAAGACTTTGCAAAGAAAGAGTAGGTTAAAATTCCTACTCTGTTTCCACAGGTTATTATCTATTGGCAATAAAAGATTCTGTAACCTTTCATAAAAGAAGACTCTATTTACAATTTGTTCAATGAGTGTCTTCATGCTATTTTCAGCAGCTTTTTTAATAGTGTTCCAGAAAATGAATGGAGGTTAATATAATATGACCAGTCAAATGCAAGAAGCTGGATGAGAACAATTAATAACCATTACAGAACAGGCTATGCTTCCCCTCCCCTTTTAACAAAGAAAGAAAATTTAATTATTGAAATTTTAATTATAATTAATAGTTTAATTAAAAGGTCTATCTATTCTTGCAACACAGAATTAGCAAAGATAAGAACTTTGATTCCTTTTTAAAACAAAGCACAGATTGCAATATTAGTGCTTGAGAAATACCTAGAATTTTTGAACTTGAGGAGAGGATAATGCCACAATAAGGAAAACTTATCCTAGAATATACTCATTAGTTTACAGTTGCAACTTGTCTCTGGAGTGGTGTTTATCTGAACCTAGAGTCTTTAGAATACAAGCTAGACACAAGCACAGCACTTGAAGAGGGAGAAATAAAAGAGGAAAAAAGGGAAGAAGAAGCAGATTTCCTCCTTAACTCTGAAGTTTCTCCATTGAAGATGGGACAGAAGAAGGGAAATAGTACAACACTCCATATTAATATGGAATCTAGGTCAACCTATCAAGCTCTGTACATTTCCTTGAAATTACTGTCAAGGCTTGCATCCTTTAACTCTTCATTAAACTGCAAAGAAACAAGTTGCACTGCTAAGTTTCATACTTGTTCCTTCATTAATGAATATACATATATTTTCACAACTACTTAATAGCAGTACAAATACATTATAGCACAGGTGACAGGAATTCATGCGTAACAACTTAAAGAGTTATACCACATTTGTGTCAAAACACAGTTTTTAAACTCATTTTGAGTATCTGAATAGTTAGGATGCCAGAACCAATTACTTTATTGATTCTTAATTCTTGGAAGGTCAGAATGAACAAATTGACAGTATGGAAACAGCTGCAGCTCAAATGCTTGATTACAAAGCCCTCCAAACTGTAGCAATATATTTTCAATGTTACAGCTCATTTCAGGCAGATGCACTCTTCCAGACCCAGCTGAGCTGATAAAAATGCATAACCATCCTCTGTGCCAGTTTCCCTCAGGACTGCCAACAGAATCATTTGTGTGTGCACTCCCTACACCAGTTCAATACAGGACAAAATAACAACCACCTATTTTTAAATCATTTAACTTAACCCAACTCATTTTATTGGGAGATAGTAACTTTCTCTACCTGCAGAATAAATATATATCCATGTACATTCTCTGAGGTCTCACTCTTTGAGGTGTCTCTTCATTCTGGTGATGGGGCAGTTTGAAAAAACACTGTGTTTGGTTAGCAGAGCTGAAGCAACACAAGCACAGTTAGCCTTTCTTTCAGTTCATGTCCTCCTCAGGTATGACACCAACAAGTTGTTGATGAACTATGCTTTGTGTTTCATGCCTTCCAACTCCAGAAACAGATGAAGCCCTGGATCACAACCCAACTTTGTACCAGTATGTACATCCTGCTATCAACCCCAAGAAAAGAATGCAGAAAGAAGTAAAAAAGGACACAGCTGGGATGCTGCATCAACTCAAGCAGTTAAACACTTTACTACAAAGTAGCCCAGAGATTATGGAGCAGCTTATTTCCAGTACACTTGTTACGTGTGAAACAATTCACATGTTATTATGCAAAGCACTACCCCAGCACAGCGCTAGCAGGCATGGGGTAAGTTCTCATAAAGCCTATTATACAATTCAAGGGCCACTTCATGTGGTTTAGAGACAGAAGTTCAGCTCCAAATGCTAACAGTTTAGTTTCCCTGTCTGCTTCTATTGCCAATTGTAACAGAGAGAGAAACCTAAGCTGTACTGGTATTATAAATTGCTATCCCACAAAGGATTTTTAGCAATAGGTAATTATTCAAAGATGGAACTGAAATTGAGATGGTTTCTTTAAGAACAGTACAAAAGGACATTTGTGAAATGGAAGGGCAAGATTATTTGAGTTGCTAATGCTGCCTAGAACAATGGAAACAACTTTAAGAGCATCCACCTGATACTACCTCTAAACATCACTTAGGAGGAACAGTGATGCAACTAATGCATTTCAAGTGCAGTAGCAGCCATACAGTATATATTTTTGATCTTCAAACTTGATAAATATGTGAAAAAATATTTTAAAGTTATAACAGCCTACTCAAAGTTGTACTGTACCAATTCATTTCAACTGGAGAACCTTGTGTGCTATACATACCTGTTCAGAGTAGTATATTGCAAATAAAACCTCACTGATCATCTCATTTGCAATTACTACCCTGTATTCCCTTTATGGCTTAAAAGAGAGGAAAGTGATCAGGAAAGATTCACAGGGTCGAACAAATTTCTAACAGCATTCCATCTGAGGAGACAGGTGTAATGCAGGTGGATCCACCCCAGTGATGGATGCAGATACACAAAGGGAGTGAGGAAGGTTTTTAGACTAAGTTTTCACAACTCCATCCTGTGTACCCTATGTCTGCCATAGCTTCCTCTGCTTGCAGTCTGCTTCCTCACCAACATACAGATGTACCTGTCAAACCTGACTCTTCTCAATACTACACCAAAGCTTCATTAAATTCCTTGGAAAAACTCAGCTTAAATAAACCACTTTGTAGTGTAGCACTGGCAGAACACAGAGCAAACGGCTCTGCACCCAAAAGCATGACCACAGATACACTAGTATTTAGATCATGCAATAAATTGGAATAGTTTTGATTTTCATATATGTTTGGAAGGGAATTTTGTATCTCTTCTCTATACCACAAGTGTCACAGACCATCACTTCAGCATATTACCTCTCACCAGTCACTGTTTTCTTTTTTTACTGACTTTAACGTGGGCATCACTGTTTAACAAGGTGTTTAATGCACAAGTGTTCGTAATGCTGTGTGTTCATGAAGGGGCCTCAACATCTCACAAGCATAATTTGTCAAGTGCTTGAAGCCAGCCCTCTGATCTTTACAGATTTTTAACTAATAATATGTAATAATTAACTAATCAGATTTTCTGTAGTCTTATATATACACACAGGTGGTTCAAGTGTTGATGATTTCAGGTAGGTCACTAGCTGTAGTTGTTTTGAACACTCTACCTTGAATTCCATTCAATCTTCCTTTTTTGGCTGAGATTGTTAAAACCAGGTGTTATTCGTGTTGACACCCATGAACTTAAAACATGGAACAGGAGCTGAAATACAGTAAAACTGGCAACAGCAATGCCAATAGTCAGGTTACTGAAGGGAGCCATTGTTCTTCAGCCTGTGAAGAGAAGCAGAAGGTAATTTCAGTCCATTCTCCATTTAACTATTTTAAGCAGACACAGAAAGTGTTTTTGACAGCTAACTTACCAACAGAAATATTACTCACTAGAAGTTTCAACCTGTTCAATGTTTCTACTTAAGCCTTAATAGTAAAAAATTATGCCCTGTTATATCTAAAAGTTGCATTTGGTTTTGTTTTTAACATTTGCATATTATATACATTTTTCTGACCAAAAGTTGCATGTATTTTATCTACACAGAAAGGGCAGGCAGGACCAATGACCAGTGCAACTGCCAGCTCTAAAGCCTCCGCTCATGTCCCAAGAAGCTCCAAAGTTAAAACTACTCTCATTCTTACCAGATTGCCTGATGCCAACAGGATTTTAAAACACAGCAATGAAATCAGATAAACACAGTAGAGAGGTTTTTGAGTCAGCCTCGGGGAGCAATAGCCTCACTGCACCCTTCTGGTTTGTACTTTACAGAGACAATAGTTCCCAATTTGCAGTGTTCACAGTTGAGGGCTTGTCCATATTCGAGATTTTTTTCTTCTTCACTACAGTCTAAACTTTGCACAATTTCACAGCATACTGAAAAGCTTCATATTGTCAGAGTTAATGGACTTCTCAGTTGCTGGATGTTTAGTAGTTTCATGAGGTCTAAATAAATAACTAAACAATTCCAAAGATAACTGTCAGTTTCTAAATGCTTCAGTCATTTTCCCTGAATCACCAGTATTTGCAGGACAGCATACTATCTTCCCAGAAGCCACAAACTTCTGACATACATCTCCAATTTAATGGTAAAGTGTTTTATATTTCAGAACTGGCAGAGGTTACAAACTCATAAAATGTTAATATAAATTAAGTCAAACAAAAAAGGGAAAAAATAGCCAAAAGGCTTCATTTAAAATATTTAAATAATGATTTTAGTATCTATTCAAGTAACTGATGTCACTTTAGCTTTACTTACGAAAATATCTAAAACTAAAATGAAGACTTATAGGATAGCATAATTTAAGGTTACTATAGCAACCTAATGGTCAGCAAAAACTGATACAATTATATAATACACTTATGTCCACCTTTATTTCATATGCATTACAGAATGACTGAACAGTCCTTAGATTTTTGAAATTGTATCTGCATTGCAGGTGGTAAGAAACTTGAACTTCAATGGGAAGAAAACAGAAAGAAAAGTTCACCAATTAAAATAAAAACTTCTTTAAAAATTAAGTGTAATATTCTCATGACCCTGAACTTTTTCTGCTCCACCTCTTTCTTTTCTATTTATTCTCCCCAGAACTGAAGAGTAAAAAAAACTCCCTTTGACTGGTACCACAGAGCTACAGCTATACAAACAGAATGCAGGACAAATAAGAGCAGATTTGCTGAGTTAAACCTGCATCCATATCACATGGATTTCACGTGTTTACTTCAGACCAGCTTTAATCCCGTCCTAAGGACTCCCCGGTTTGTAGAACATATTTGATGTGCTCCAAGGGCCTATCTTCCTGCTCAGTTGAACCCAAAAGGAATCCAGCTTGCATGCTCTGGGACAGCTACACAACACAAATCATAGGGCAGCAAGTGGGGGTGATCAGAAGATTCAGTTCATAAGTGCATTTTTAATCCAAACTAAAATTTGTATGTACACATGCTGCAGTGCATTGCATCAAATGAGTTTATTCCAGTTGTTTTCTAAGGACCTGTTCTAGTTCAGCAGCATACTAGTCCTGCATACTTTTTAATGTTATTCTATTAAAAACTTCAATTGCAATTACTATCTTGAATACTCACTATTCTCAATTCTCCATGTACTTCTCTGTCTCCACTGATCAAGAAGATACAAAACACTAATCAAACTTTATGCAGTTTTTACACAGTTGAAAGTACCTGAGTCAATGGATGTTAGGCTACATTTTCCAAATGTTTACCATTTGAAGCAATAAAACAATCAATTTAGTATCTTCCAGTTTAAACTTATTGAGAATGTATGTTATATGTTCTACTCCCAGGGCCAAAACTTTGTTATTACATCACCTCATTTGTAGCTACCAAGTCTTCTGTTGGACAATGTAAGGGAAAAAAAATAATCAGTTGGTTTAAGTCCTGAAGTGAAGGAAGCCAAAATCCAGGTTAAGGATAATTCTCTTTAGAAAAACAGCTAAATCACTGAACCTCAATCACACCTACCTCATCCTTTTGACTAAAATATAGCAATTCCCATGAAGCTATAAATTTTATTCATCTGCAATGACTATACCAGTACCTCTGAGTTTCAAAGACACTGGCATAATCTCTTGGACAAGAGAAAGCCATGTTTTGTTTTGCTTCCTTAGTACCAGAAGATGTTATTAGATAAATAATGTTTCGATGTTTGACAGGGGTTCATTTTAGTACACATGATGGAATTAAACAAAAAAACCTTCCAGCCATCTCTTGCAAGAAATGCATTAGAAGACTAATCTTTCTCCTAAGAAGCTTGTACAGGGACCTTATTTTAAGAAAAGGGTCTTTCACTGAAAGTGCCTGATCTGACTTTCAGAAGTCTTAGCAGCAAATACAGAATGATGATGCCCACAAAGGAGAAAGGCATGATGGTTTAGAGAAGAAACTATAGTCACTCAGTCTCTATGGCTGGTCTCACAGATACTGAAGTTTTGCAAGCCTGATTTCATACATACTTATCAAGATGCTGTTTAAGTAAATAAACTACCAAGTCCAGGAATAATTTCATGTTTTACTTCACCTAATTAATAGTCCTGTATTTTAATTCAAGAGCCAGGTGTAAACAGTGTTTCATGTGAGATGAAGAAAAACAGCTCAGCTATAAACATTTTTTCATATCTCTTAGTTCTTTTCAACCATATCCTGTTTAACATGAAAACTAACCGTTGTTTAGCCAATTTTCTTTTAATTTACAGGAAAAACGATTCATGTTTTTGAACCAAAGCTTATGACTTAAAAGAAACATAACAAGCTTCTGATTACATACAGTTTCTTTGCCCTGAGGACAGTGACCAAAATTAGTAAGTTAAAGGCAGCTTCAGCTACACTGTGGTTTTTACCCCCTCGAGAATCTTCATGTAGCTGTCCAGCAAAGTCTGATCAAGATAGAGAACTTCGTGGATTATACATGAGCAGACACTTTATCACCGAAACTGCATAGTCATTGATTACTATTCAGTCAGCTGATATGGGTTTTGAGCTAGTGGAAGGCTGGACGGGGAAGGAGGTTTAGTTTAACTACTTTGTAATTCAGACAAAAAAGTACTATAACCGGGTTGGTTCTTCACCATTAGTATTTTAGCAGTAGTATTTTCCTGGCTTAGCCAAAATTACTGTCTTAACAATTCAGTTAGTAATTACACATGGCCAGAACTTCACTCTTGCAGCTTTTCAATGCAGTCTTTCGGTAAATAAATACCACCAAACACTTGAAAGTAACAATTTTCAGCAAGGTATTGCTTACATATGTCTAGTGTGATTTCAAATTACTCTATTGAACCAGTAACTTTGCAAAAGTTAACAACACAGCTTTTCCATTATACTCAGTAAGAGCTAAAAATATGTTGGTTTTCACCTGTTATTAACATACAATAGTTTTCCTTCAATTCTGTTTCTACTTGAAATTTCAAAGAAAAAACAATATTAAGACTCAACATTCATTCACCCCCAATATGAAAACATTAGGAACTTCTGTTAGAAACAAGTCAGCACTTACTGAAAGAGGATAAAGAAGTAAGAGTTATCAAGCATTGTACCATCAAAGGCATTTAGCATTTATGTTCCCCTCGTCTTACTGTTTCCACATCAACTTTTCACATCATAAAAATAAGAAATACAACAGTATAGCCACAAGACATGGTAAGGAGGTGCAGAGGAAGGTTTAAGGCCCACAGCCCTTACCTTCTCCGAGACTGGATTTCAAGATGAGTTGGATCAATTTCTAAACAGGATTACACTCTAAAGCTGCTAGTGATACCAGGACATCCCATTCAGTTCTCTGCTCTCCTGATCCGCTTAAAACTGAAAGCCAAATCCCACAGTTTTAAGACTTGTCACACCAATCTGCAGGAAGCAACACTGGACTACGGACTGTTTGCACATTTTATAATAAGCCCAGCAGTAAAACATCTGCAGTGCTGGAGCTCTGCCGTGCTGCCGGTTCTGAAGGGTGGTTTCTATTGCTCCAGTTAGATTAGATGTCCTCCGTTTGGTATCTTACTTAGCTCAATAAGCAACATGATGGAGAAACACGACAAAATTCAAGCTACTCACAGCTTAAGCCATTCCCTTTTCTACTGAAGGCTGTTCACCCCCCAAGCTCCACTCTGCTTTCTGCTCTTAGTACACCAAGCAACCGGGACATCAGGCACGCTTTCTATGAGGGGTGAGGTGTCCGCCGCGATACCATTCACCGAATTCCCTCACACCCTCCGCGCACCCTGCAGCCGCGGGGCCGCAGGGAGGGAACCCCCGCCCGGCATTCCCCCGGGGCCGGGCATTACCTCGCCTTCCCCGCCGGCAGCGGCAGCGCCGGCCGGCGCTCCCCGGGCGGGCAGCGCTCCCCGGCCGCGCTCGCTCCGCCCGCGGACACNAGGTCAGCCGCGGGAGGGGCCCGGGGCCGGGGGCCCGGTCAGCCGCGGGAAGAGCCCGCCTGCAGCGCCGGCCGTGCGAGCTGCCGCGGGGCGCTCCGGGCCGGCCCCGCTGAAGGCACACGGCTGAGAACGGCGTGGGCGCTGGGGAGCTGATACACCGGTCAAGCACAGCATCTCACCTTCCAGCAACACTTCAGTCGCGGTGCCTTTCACTTATACGGCCCCGTTGTCTGAAATACATCACGGGGAGAACGCTGATGTGACCGGTCGGAATCTGTTAACACACAGGGTCATAAGGGAACACACCCATCAGTCATACAGAGAACAGGTATTGCCAATACTTGCTATTTTCTAAATTAAATGCTGTGCTTTATGACGAATTATTTTTTTATTTTACAATGTTGAGCTGTTGTAATGAAAAATCAAAATCACGTTGACGAGTATGATGAATAGACTTAGTCTCTTACCAACTACAAAATGTTATGGCCATGACTCTGTTCCTCTTGGCATCCTTCTGCTATCATCCACATCCTAAACCACCTCACTCTTACATTTCTGTTAAGCATTGCCGGTCTTTTAGATCAATAACTCAAAAATTCTCTCTCAGTGTTGAAGGTATTCATACGTACCTCACCCTATAGATTAAGCTGCAGCTGACAAATTATGTGCCAGTGTACACTGATCACTCATGCAAGACATCTCCCACAGCTGGAATGCTATGGCTTAACCCTGAACAGAAACTGATGTTGCCTTGCCTTAATATGCCGATCTACGAAATGCAGAAACCCAGGTGCTGATTAGGAAGGCATTGAGCCATTCCTGCTGCAGAAGTGGTAACCTGTAGGAGGTGGGCAGGGCACACTGCCAGCATCCATAACTGTTTCCAGCCAGTGTGGCTTAATCCACTGCTGAATATGAATCAACCACCAGGTCAGTGTGTGTGTAAACATTGGAACTACTGAAGTTTGACTTCCTGTGGGCTTGCGTCTTAAGACTGACCAGCTTTTAAACTGATTTTTGTTTAAAAAAATCCACAAGATGTTCTCAGACAAGTGGAGATGCCGTTCCTGCTTCCAGTCTTCTTCCATTCCAGAAAAAAAATGATAAAGACAGCAATATCATATTGACACAATTTCATAGTGAAATTAAGATTAGAACCTCATATTTGATGTCATATAATTTTATTCCTCATATAAATAAAGATTTCAACCTATTTTCCTACTACGTCTGCAGTTTTTAGTGAATCAGAACAGCCCCTAAAACCTAAGAACTCCATGGTGGGATCATAAGCCACTTTAAAGATGACATAAACTATAACAATTCCAATAGAATTTTTCTTCAATAATTCACCTTCCAAAGAACAGACCTCACTTTTTGCTTAATACAGTATCACTGACTTTGAAGTGCCTTTATGTATACTCCTTGCCTTTTTAAGTTGTAACGACACCGGTACTCCATAGGGACAAGCAGCAGACCTCTGAGGTGGCAGAGGATCTGCAGTGGCAAAAAAGGCATGAATGGTTGTCCTCAGGCCTGCAGGCACTGGCAAGGACTCTTTCCACTCACGGTTAAGAACCAAAGACCAAAGGCTCTGAACAACAAGCTCTGGCAGATCTGGCTGCTATGTTTTAAGATATTACTTCTCTCAATTGCCTGAGGTCATCATTCTAGGAGAGCACAGCAATAAAAGTAGATAGTTTTTTAACATGCCAGCCTGTGACCTCAAGTCTCCATCGTAAGAGTGTGATAATACCTAGTAGCAGGGTAAAACAGACAGATGAGAGTGGTAATGTCTTGAATTGAACAGGTACTCTGCCAGAGACCACCTATCAGAGCTCTAAGTCTCAAAACAACCCATCATCATTATGCACTTACAGGTTAGGAAGCATCTAGGAGAAGACAAACCAGGCTCTCCCCAAACCTCCGTAATCAGGCCTGTGTAGCACAGCCTACCAAGCAGTTCCTTCGGCCCAGTGCTGCGTGGGTGAAAGAAACTAGTTTGACCTGCCTCACTGCTCTCTCCTTGGCCTGCGACCAGCACGTTGTTGAGCACGCAGCAGATCGTGACCAGAGGCAATGCCCTCTTTCAACAGCCCAACTACACGTGCTGCGTTGAGAGCTGCTGACTGTAAAGCTGAAAATGGTGGCGCACCGAGGATGTCAGACTGGCAGCTGTTCTCCACATGAGCGTACAGCAGGGTTTGCCATGATGGGGTGGTAAAGAGAAGGGAAGCCAACATTCATAAGTCAAAGTCTGCAGGAATCCATCCTCAGCCAAGTTGTACACACCTGTTCCAAACCCATCTCCTTCTGGAATTACTTTCAGAGTGGCACTTCAGGTATGGTAAAAATTTGTTGTCAGATGACTGCTCCCACTAAAATCTGCAAGAGGGATGTGACCATGAATAGAAAAATACACAGTAACCTTTCCAAAGTATGCCTGTAATTTCAGAGCCATGTTTTCCCAGAGCTGAGCCTCCGTCTGCCAAGAATGAAGCCTTTATCGTGGTTGCTGTACTGAAAAGTGAGAGACGTGAGAAATGAAAATATTTTTAGAGCATTTGAAAATTATTTCAGTGGTGGTTTTAAACTTACACAGGACATAACTAACCTTTCTGTCTGAATTTACCCATTGTAGTAAGAATAGAGTCTTAATGAATGTTTAAAGCATGAGCAGTTTATGAAAGAAATTATATAACATGGTGGTGTAGAAGCAGTAGATTGAATTCAGTGACCTAAAAAATGCTTACGGTTATTTCTGTCTTAGGAAGTTCCTAGGTCTACCTGTCAGCAGCAGCAGATATTCCCAGAAAATCAATTATACATGTAAGCAAAAATATAATGGAGATTAAAGAATATATGAAAGAGCAAGCACAATTCTTCTTTTACAACATTGTGAATCAAGAGTAACTCCACCGAAGCCAATGAGTTACACTGGTGTGAGTGAGAAAAGAACCAGTTCCACTGTCTGAAAATTACTCAGGCCACCCATGGAGTCCAATCACAGGAACTGCAGGCAGCTAATACTGCAGCATTTAATTCAGAAAGCACAAGATTGAAAAGAGACTGAAAAGAAAGGATCTGAATTTAGGTTTAGACAAAAAAAGCTGAAAAAAATAGCAGAAAAATGGTGAATGAAAAAGGAAAAAAAATAAAAATACTCAATTTCTTAAAAATCCTCCCTCTCAAAAAAAATTGCATAGAGAAAAAAATCAGATCTGTGTGCTTTGTTGGTTTTGGGTTTTTTTAAACACCCTGCAGGTACCCAGTTAGCAGTTGCCGAATTCCCTGGAGGGAAAGTGTTATCTTCATCTTCCAAACAGCAGACGCGTTCTGTGAGTTGATGCATACTGTGTTACACCTACTCAGATCGAGTGCTACAGAATGTGTGTGTTACCTTTCCAGCACTGTAACATATCCTATCACATTTTTAGGTAGTAATGTACCTTCACTTTTCCCCGCTTAGTTTATTTCCTCTAAACACACCCTGGTTTTCATCTGAGGTCAGTGAGTTTAGCTTTCCTAGCTGTGTCATCTCCCCAGTGGAGACAGCATCTCTGCCAGTAGTGTCCAAAATAGAGCAAAGGCTGGTTTCTGGAAAGCTGTCTGTTCACAAACCTCTTCCTGTCCCTTCTTCAGTTTTCCTCCAGTTCTTCTGTCTTTTCCGTTTATCTTGCTGATCACACGCTGTCTCTCATCTATTTACACCTCACCTGCAGCATTACCCTCTTTATTGGTGTTATTGTCCTCATTAAGACCATCCAGAAGCTACTGAGGATCTGTAAAACAGCACGTTGAGAGATTACTGTGCTGCATTACAGCATTACCACTACACTGATGCACCACGTCAGCATTATGACAAAACATCAAGCCACATTAAGACAGATGTGCTGAGTATGATCCACAGAACTCACAGATATGCCTTTTTTTTTTTTTTTCTTTTCCAGGTCATTCTGTCTCCTCTATTTCCCATCTTCCACTTTATAGTCTATTTTCTTATCACCTTCTCATTTTCTGTCACTTTATTTTCTTCCTCTTCAGTGCCATCCTCCCCTGGCTTCCTTCACTGTCCACATTCCTCCATGCATTTTCTTTCCTCTGATGTTCCTGCACAAAGGAGTATAAGGGAGGCAGTACTGTAGTTTTGTTAAATGTGTCCTTCCTCTTCCTGGGTGCATCTCTGTGATGTGCAAACTGAGGGTCTAGAATGCGTTTCACTCCCAAAGGCTTAAACTAGAGAGCTCTGAGATTAACATAACTTCTTGATTCCCTAACCTTCAACATGGAGCACACCAGAAACAGCAGGAGGAAGCTTGAAATAATACCAGATTCTTTTCTTCACATGCACATATTTCCTTTTGCCTTGTGAGTCAAGGCTCTTAGCAACAAGAGCACTGTAGAACCGGGTAGTGACTAGAATTTTATGATGTCAGAACCGGAGAAGATGGAAGAAGATGTACTTTGTAATGGCACACAACTGAAAAGCATGAAACTGGTGCCAAGCAGTGCAAAAACCAAACAAATTATTTCCCAACAATTCAACAAGCAAAGGGTCAGAAAGCAATCCATTTTTTAATGTTCTGACTGATAATTAAAATCAGCATAATTCAAGTAGAGTAGAAAGCATGTATATAACTTGTTGATACTTGTTATTTTATGTGATAGCATCAGATTTTCAGGTAAAAAAGACAGAGTGCATGCTTGGGATAGTATCACTCATCTGTATGCTAAAGATAGCTTCTAAGCCTCGCTTAGCTCAGTCTAAACTTTGGCACATGCCATAGCAGCTGCACAGCATTGAACTATGCCTCCTTCAGCACACACCACAGCGTGCAAAGAATGGTTTATAAGGGTATTTTAATGGCAAATATACTAGCCTGAAAAGGTTAAGTATCTTCTCCAGACAATATAATTTCCTCTGAGTGTTTTGTCAATTTTTAAGATTTTGGCAACTTTTTTTTTATCATTTTTAGTGATTTTTTGATCCTCTGTTGATCCATGAAACCCTTGAACAAACAAGGAAGGAAAATTACTTGGCAGCATAAGGAAACAACAAAACCTGGTGCACACTCACTTTATGTATGTCTAAGTGTGAAAGCCATCAAAAAAACCTGAATAAGAAAACAAGAAGTTGTTTTCCACATAGTTCTCAAATACAGTACTCAATAATACTTGTAATAATTATATATTTTTCAGAAAACAACATGATTTAAAAACTTATACATCTTTAATATTAAAGCTTTTTAATTTCATATTTTGGGATAGATATTAAAGTGGTATAATACATTGTTTCAAAAGTAAATATATTTTGTGTCATTTTGTGTTATTCATTTTTCTTTTATTGCTGGTAATGAATTCCAGCAAAGACCCTGCTTTTAGCAGTGCTACTTGTTAATATTGTAACTATTTTCAAATTTTGTATTGGCACTATTATAGATTATTACCTAGAGTTCAATTCTTAGTCTCCATTGGTATCAGGAGTGAATTGTCCCCTTTCTAAAGCCTTGATGTGCATGTTAATTCATACAGACATATTTCTGTCTCTGTGCAATTCTAGCCATAGGAAGGAGATCATGCTCTATACTGTCAACTTTCAAACTGAGATGTAAGACAGAAATCCTGGTAAGAAACATACAAAAAGATAAGAAACTATATTAAATACATTGGTGCTAAAACACAGAAATAAAGCTTGCCTTTCAAATCAAGTGGGGAACTTTATTTAGGTTTCTACTGCCAATAACACTATTCAACACCATACATTTTTGCTGATGAGTAACACTCACTCTGATTGACTTACTCAGCTATCTACAAATACTAGAAAAACACTGAATATAAAACCTAGTAATAACTAAAAATCAGGAAAATACAAAAATAATCCTAATCCTATATGTGATATACGATATCTTAATTGTATATGTGATAGATATGATATTGCATATATATATAATATATATGAAAAACTGCTAAGGTGGAAGAATTTCACCATAAAAATGTATCATGCAAACATTATAAGTGAGTTGCACCAAATATATTATCTAACTGAATAAATTGTAGAAAAATTGCATTGTGAAATACACTACTCAGAAAATCTTGTTTGTGTTTGGGGATTTTTTCAGTGTTGCCCACTTACTATTATTTTGTTGTAAACATACACATTTTTCTGTAATAACTACTGGGACTGCTTGAAGTGCCAACATTTCAGTACCTGTTCATTTGGTTTGCTGAATAAGGGACACTCCACATCTGGACTGCCTCTGGCGATGTCCTCTTTTTCTGTGTAGAAATTATGCTCCAGTGGAAACAGGAATCTCACCACTGAAAGTGGAAACTTTGCAATTCAAGATATCTTGGGCAGCATTACCTGCACATATGCAGCCCAAGGTGTTCTAGTCCAATGCCATGTTCTACAGTGTACAAGGCAGCTGTGTTCTGGACACACTGTACTCCACACATATGCACTAAGTGTTAAACTGGACTTCTCTGACTCACTGGTTGTGCCAGACATTTCATGCAGTAAGTCCATGAAGTTCAGAATTCAACAAATTTGATACTCATGTATACAGGCCAAATGGGCACCAAACAAATTCTACTGTGTCACGTTATCCTAGGAAAAAATACTTGAAACCAGGTGCTGGAGCAGGTAATGCTCTAAACCTTGTGTAATTATTCTTTCTTTTTAAAAAATGCATATTCCAATAGATTTCCTTAAAACAGGAACAGTCTTTTCATCTGACTTGTGCACAGCACCTGTCACAAAGAACTCCTTTATGTTGTAACAATAAATAAATAACCTAGATGAGAACACTGTACTTTTTCCCCCAATCACCACTGTGGAAGTTAGAGGAATCAAGGCTTGTCATGATCTGATTCCTAACTCCAAAATACACCACAGAAGGAGAAGGTAACATGTACAAGGCAGTAACTCTTCAGTTTCAATTCGGACAAACTTTTTTTCCTCTTTGCGTGTACAGTACTCTTTAAAGGCAATTGCAATATACCTTACCAAGAGTTCACCAATTAAGTGAAAATAAAATTCAAAAAAAAAGACTTATACAAGGGCTTGGCTATTAGCTACTTAAGAATTGCTTATATTTATAATTGTACCAGTCCACAAACACAAAGGTACAATCAAAAAGACAACATATTTTTTCTTCAGAGTATTCTAAAAATAGTATGAAATCACTTGTAAGATCCCTTTTTGGAAATTATTTCTATTATTTAGTTGACTTTGGTCAGCATTAGTAAATTGGAAGCTGCCATAAAAACTTGTGTTTCCACAAGTGTAACATTTTTTCTTTTTAGTAATATATTAATCACAACTCAGCGAAATAATTAATACCATAACTTAACTAAGCAATTGTCTCATTATCACTGTTTAATTCACAGCCATGGGAATCGACCAGCTAACTCTCTTGACACCTTAACAGCACATTAAATTCACAGTAGCTAATGCAAATCATTTATAATTTCCTAACATTCATTAAAACTTTAATATAGGCAAGGGCATTCTTTTCTTGTACTGTCAAACACAGAGAACAGTGTTACACATCACCTATGGTTGATGAAAAAATGTAACTGAGGGGTATCTGGTTTTAAATTTTATGTTATCACATAACAATATTGGCAATATTGGCTATATTATATTGGCTATAGCTGGACTTTTAACTGTGTCAGCTTTTTCTTAATAGGGTTTGCTGTGCTTGACATCTTACATATTTTTAACTAAACAGAAGAAATAGAAGGAACTTCATATTTCAAAATTTTAATATCTTGTGTTGCAAGACTTATACACAAACATACAGAAATTAAAATAAATAAGATACCTTTGGCAGCCTTTGCCAACTCTACAAAGAATTCAATTTATCTCCATTGAGAGCTAGTGGAGTCATTACATTCAATTGACTTTTACAGGACTTGGTCAAATCCCCAAACCTACATCCATGTATGGCAGCATCCCCAGAACAATAATAAATGACATAGTTTTAAACACAACTGCATTAAAAAAAAAAAAAGCCAGAAGGAGAATGGGAGGAAAAGAAGATGAAAGTGTAGAACAAAACCAGAACACACCTTCCCTTCTCTTTTAATATGACCAGCTTTTTCCAGCTCCAGCATGTCATTAATTCAATGTTAGATCTTTAGAAACCTAACACAGCTCAGAAAACTGTCCTCGCTTTTAACTTGGGAACCTGTCCTTACAGTGGAGGGTGTCAGTTCTGCTGCATTTTGTATGCTCACAAGGAGACGATGCAGAGAGCACAGAAGGGTGAGACGCCCTTTTCTCAAGCCTAGGGATGCTGAGGGCTGAGCACTGAAATGCAGATGACCTGCAACAACAGCAGTGGCCCCCCAACTGCCTTGTTTTCAGCCTGAGAGGAAGAGCTGTGCACAGAAACAAGCTGATAGATGAGACCAGGCTATCTCCCTGCACAAGCAATGGCCAGTTTTCTGAGAGCAGGAATCCAGGAAAGGCTAAACAAATGTGCATTTCTCCTCACCCTCTTTGCAGATGCTTACATGGAAAGCTCAGGAAAGCCCCAGTCAAAAAGCAGCAGTGAATACGTAGAGAATCTTACATCCTAACATCCAAGTACCCTGCAAATTTCATTTAACACTGCAGATCTGAAGATATTTCCAAGAGACTAATATCAGGGGCCCGATCTATTTTTAGGAATACTTTAAAAAAAGGCCTTATTTTTACAGGGTGAGTGGCCTGAGGCACCCAAGGGAGCTCCAGGACACTCCGCACTTCTCAGTGTAACAGCAGTCTCTTTCTCCTGGCCTTTTGAATAGACAGAAGAGCGTTATTTTACATTATGCTACAGGAAGTGCTCCCTGAGCATGCTACCCAGTCATTACAACAAGTTGCATTATATAATTGTGCTGCTGTCTACTACAAAAGTTCTTGCTTCCTAAAAGCACATTCAGAATGCACCCAAACAGTTACCAAACCTTGTGTCATCAAAGACACACACAGCAGCCCCCCAGACATGCTCTCAGATGTAGTAGGTTAAAGAAACATCTGCTAGCACTGTGGCTCATGCCTATTAGAGAAAACATTTTCCCTGCAAATTGCTACTTTGATTCTAAATTCATACATGGTATTTAGACCCAAACAAATTTCTAAAAACACCCTACTCCCTCTCCTCCCCCACTTCCAAAGACTATATACAGAAAAGTCAACATTGCCAACAAGAGGGAAATGTTTAAATAGTAGGAGGGAAGGATACTTTATGTCTTGAATTATTGTAAACTCACAACCACTTTGCTGTCTGTCACTGAAAATTAAAGTGTAAAGAACAGCAAACATGAATAGGAAAAAAATATTTTTTTTAACTTTTAATATGGACTAATTCTTGTGATTTAGGGTATTTGGTTCCACTTGTTTGCCTATTTAACACAAGCATTGTTTAAGTGTTTGCAAGTGCTGTACCTTTGTATCTAAACAAATGAAACTCAAATATATACAAGAAGTGCTATTATACTAGGAAGCACAGCACTAACCATAATGTTAACATAAATATTACAGCTGTTATTGATTACAAATACAAATCAGAACTTCTAAGATTACATTCCTATAATTCTAATGACTCATAAGAAAGTGCAACTGCACTTGGCCCAAAGTAATTGAAAATAACTGCTGCTAAAAGGGACAAATTTTGCCACAGACTGGCTCTGATAACATCCTAATTCTGCCTTCAAGTGAGATCAGCCAGTAGCTTATCAGCTGGCTGCTTCATCATGTTCCCAGTTGATCCCAAATGGTCTAGTCCACTGATTTAATTAAAAATCCCTTTCATTCCCAAAACCAAAACTTTTTACAACACTTATGATGTTGTTACTCTTTTAGAGTCTTCCAGATGCAGCTTGCACTTCTAAGATTAAAAAAGAATTATTAGAAACGCAGCCAGAAGTCTTCAGGTCTTGTCTAATCAAAGAGCATAATATTACTGCTCTTAATGTTTCTAAAAACACTACAGGCACAAAGAAATAATCACTTCTTGCAGAAAATCAAGTTTACTTATGTGATGTATCTGTTTTTGCAAATCACTTCCATGAAAATATCATGCAGAAACTAAGAATAATATTAGATACATTTAATAAATCACTGAGGTTTAACATGATAAATGGTTCTACATTACAATTTTTTCCAGTAGCAAAGCCTGACTAAGCAATTCCTGCCCTTTTCCTCACCCAACTCCTTCCAGTATTTTGCTAGTTTACCTCGCAGTTGTGCTGATGCAACTGGTTATGGAGCTGCACCCTAAGCCAAAACAAGACAAAATTACCTCATTTAAGCAAACAACATCACTCTTGTTCATAAGTCTAATTTTAGCATTCATAATTAGAAGGCAAATATCCCAAACACCACAATTATTCAAAGTGCCAGTTAGGAAATCGTGAATTTAAGGTGTCTTTCAGGTGCATGAAAAGACTCTTGTTTAACAGTTAAAGTTAGATCACTTACAAGTGGAATCTCGCAAAAGGAATTACTGTCAGAAGGACAAAGCTACCTACATTTCATTTCAGGGGAAAAAAATAATTTTATTTATATTCCAGTTACAGCCCTTCCTCCTGGAGACAAAAGAAACTGAAACACAAGAAGTGAGCTTTCCTCAGTTTCATTCAGTACCCACCAGTGTAACTTTCAAAGGAGACACACAGCAGATGTACTAGTAAGCTTCCACAGAGAATATTCACATATAAAAAGGACAGCAGCAGGATTTTCTTTGGAATGTTGACTCACAAGCGGTACATGGAAATCCAATGGTACATTTAAGAGTTTCAGAGCTTAACAACAGTGATCAATTATTTAGAGTAAGTGTGGTTTATTTCACCTTCAGTAAAGAAGTTCAAAGCTAACTTCCTGCATCAGTAGCAGAGTACCAGAGGCAGCCCCTGTAATTACTGCACTTGCATCACCTTCTGTGGAATGACTTTTCAGACCAAGTGCGTTGCTTCCTCCCAAACAGACAGGTCACACACTCATTTGCAGTATTGTTAACTCTGCAGACTGCAGAGCAGTGTGCAGCACTAGTCACTGCCTTCCTCACAGAAGTCCTGTACTTCACCTGCTTCACATTACTTAGCTAACGTGACCATGTTGTGCTAAACTTTGGGAGAGTTACTGCTTTTCAGATTAAATTTCACATGGACCTCTGATGCTGAGCCGAAGAATACTCAAGGCACTTCTCAGATCGGAACTGAAGCACATGGCACAGCTGAAGGAGTGGGAGGAACCGCTTGATTTGTGATTTTTGGACTCAAGGCTCCTAGGTCCAGGAATATCATATCAAGTGAGCAGGGAGTTGCTATGACCAAAAAACACAAACACACCTATGTCCTACTGAGAAAAGGTGTAATTAGCAATGCTGTGCAGCAAATGGGATCTTCGTGAGCTCTGCTCAGTTTTCACAAAGGGAAAAAAAAAATCCACAAAACTTTATTGCAACTAGGTTGCAGACTGTTGCTTCAGTCTCTAGTTATTTTAACCCATTTTACCAAGCTCTGACTCTCCCCTCAAGACTTGCAATCTTTTGTGTTTACTACTTGAAAGCTAAATCTAGCAAAATTAGCAATGAGAAGACTTCAAGCACTTGTAGGATTTTCTGAGACAAATTCACTGGTTAGCTTTTTAGACTACTTGAAAGTCAGGAACTTGGCTTTGCATCCAAGGGACTCTCGGATCCTCCGTCTTCTACTCTAAAGAACAGGTATTTTATTTTTCTTGTATGTATCACTCTTATTTTTCCTCGTTTTTAAATAACTTGCCTAGCAAAAACAAACCCAACAAAAAAATCCAAAAACCAAAACAAACCAACCTTCCAACTTTAGTGGGTTTAAGTCACTTTCTCATTAATTTCACCAAACAGCTTTACAGAAGAATTCGGCAGTAGAAAGGGAAGTATGAACATACAGAAGAAATAATATGAAACAGAGAAAAGAAGTTGAAGTTTTTTATATCACTCCCTGCTGATGACTTCTCTTGGAATAAAATGCCTACTAAAAAGCAGTTCTTCAGGAAAAAATAAGAGCAAAGATCTTGGAAAAATCTTGAGAAAAACAACTTAAAACAATTGCTAGCTACACCCGCTGTGGCAGCCTGGGCTAAATTTTACACCAATGACATTATTTTCACAGAAGAAGGTACAAGAGGGAAAAAGATCACCACAAACAACATTAATACTTAAATTGTCTATAGAACTTACTGTCTTGTTTTAACACAGTAGTTTATGTTCTGAAAGGGACTGTGGTACTTTCTTCATCTTCTGTCATTGAGAGACTTGCATCTCTATTGTCCCTATGAAGGTAATTAAGTGGAAATCAAAAAGAATTTTTGAAATTCATGCATCATCAACAGAACTATTAATTAAAACCTTTTTGCTTTCAAATGTCAGCAATGATTAGACAATGAAATATTTTTTGTGAGGTTACTCATTTGGGTGGAAGACAAGCTTACCATGGTAATATTGTTTTTAATAGTCTCTGCTTAAAACAACTGCAAAATGATACGTTACACTGATGTAAAGAAAAACCCATAATCTGTAGAACTGTGAGGCATGAATCAGAAAGATTCTCTTTACTTCAGATTGTAAAATGACAAAGGATAGCTAGAACATGTATCTTTTACTTTTATGTTATACAATAACCACTGGAACTCAAAACTGGTACGTTCTTGTTAAAAATGAGAAACATTCAGCTTCCAAGGCCAGTAGGGATACAAAAAGTCCAATTTGTTCAGAATGAATAAGAGGAAAAAAAAACCAGCCAGAGAAACTATGGCAGGCAGATGCAGAATTGCAATGTGTGTAATCTATTGTGTTTGTGCATTTGAGGTACAAGTGCACAGCTGTCACACTTCATGTGTGACAACTCAGCCCAGGAAGCACTGGTGTCAAAGCTCTCCATAAAGTTCCAGAGTTCATTACTGCTGAATAATGGCCAAGAGAAAGGCCTTGCACCATGGCAGATAATTTAAGGACAGCAACGAACAAACTCCTTCCTAATCATAAAATGCCATATCTTACTCTTTCTAGTAAACACACATCTCATCTGAGATTAGTCCAGTGGCTGAATCATCACTACCTCGCAACAAAGAGCGGATGCTGACAGGGACGAAAAGAGTGCTGATCTGTTGCTGCACGCTTCTTACTGAAATACAAAGCCAAAGCATTAGAATGAATGAGAACAAGAATCACGACAGGGAGCAAAATGTTAATATTCTTCATTTTATGCATTATCGTAGGCATTGTAAAATTCCAGCTGCATGCAAGCATACGGACCTGGATCAGCGCTGTGCACGCTTCCACATTGCTGCAGGGACCGGGACCTGCCAGAGCAGGCACATGGCACATGGCACATGGCACATGGCACATGGCACATGGCACATGGCACATGGCANGCGCGCGGAGGTTTGAACCGCGCCGGCCGCCGTACGGAGGAGGCGCCATTGCCGCCTGGGCGCGGGGCGGCCCGGGCCGCGCCATGGAGCTCCTGCAGCCTGTCGCTCTATTCCTCCTGCTCCTCCCCTTACTGCTCGTCCCGCTGGCGCTCCTGGCCAAGAGCCGCCGCGGCCGGCGGACACCTCCGCTCAGCCTCCTGGTGGTGGCCGGCTCCGGTGAGTGGGGGTTGCCGCAGACGGGAGCGGGTGGCGCCGCAGAGGGGCCGCGCCACGCTGCTGGAACTACGAGTCCCGGCATGCAGCGCGGCGCCCGCAGCGCGCCCCGGTGCGTGCCGGGAGCTGTAGTCGCGGCGGTGCGTGTCGGGGGCCCGGCCCGGTTCCCCCCACGGCATCTCTCACAGCCCGCCCCGGCCGGGCCGCCGCCTCTCTTGGGGTTTTTTAGTTCTCTGTTTGAGAACTTGTTAGGCTGCGTCGTCATCTGGGGCATTTCCGGCCGTGTTTACGTCTGGCAGTTCGGTTTCAGNCTCGGTGTGCAGCGCATCGGGGCACTCCGACCTCCCCGGCGGGCCCGCGGGTTGCGGCTCTTCTCCACCCTCCTGCTCGCGGTCCCGCACGGGCGGATTTGGGGCTCCGGGACCCCCTGGCAGGAGCGCGGAGCAGACCCGCCACAGGGGCCCGCACACACACACACACACAGGCCCCGCACACACGCGGGGAGCGGACCCGGCACACGGGAGCCCCTCACACTTCATTACCGCCCCTCCAAACCCCGCGCCGCTCCCGGCGCCCCCACCGCGTTCGCCGCGCGCGGAGGTTTGAACCGCGCCGGCCGCCGTACGGAGGAGGCGCCATTGCCGCCTGGGCGCGGGGCGGCCCGGGCCGCGCCATGGAGCTCCTGCAGCCTGTCGCTCTATTCCTCCTGCTCCTCCCCTTACTGCTCGTCCCGCTGGCGCTCCTGGCCAAGAGCCGCCGCGGCCGGCGGACACCTCCGCTCAGCCTCCTGGTGGTGGCCGGCTCCGGTGAGTGGGGGTTGCCGCAGACGGGAGCGGGTGGCGCCGCAGAGGGGCCGCGCCACGCTGCTGGAACTACGAGTCCCGGCATGCAGCGCGGCGCCCGCAGCGCGCCCCGGTGCGTGCCGGGAGCTGTAGTCGCGGCGGTGCGTGTCGGGGGCCCGGCCCGGTTCCCCCCACGGCATCTCTCACAGCCCGCCCCGGCCGGGCCGCCGCCTCTCTTGGGGTTTTTTAGTTCTCTGTTTGAGAACTTGTTAGGCTGCGTCGTCATCTGGGGCATTTCCGGCCGTGTTTACGTCTGGCAGTTCGGTTTCAGGACCTTTCCCTCCCACAGCCGTTCACGCGAGTCACGACTGTCGCGACAAGCTGGCGCAGGGCTGAGCTGTGCAGCTGCTCCATCTTCTGACCCGAGATCACCGATGGCGGTGCAGGGCACGGCTGTCAGAGATCGGCACACCCCTCACCTACGTGGCATTTTGTAATTCACTCAGACCACGTTCCTGTGATTTACTTACAGAGCCCCGCTTGGGCCCGTCCGAGGCGGTGCTGCTGTGCCAGTGTGTCACCCCACGCTGAGCGGGCACACACATCTGCTACTCCTTGTTACCTCTTCCCCGCAGCTGCAGGGAAATTACTGTGCCCCAAAAAGTAATTTTTAAAATTTGCAGTTGAAAAATCCAGGCCAGCTTTGATTTCATCATCTCAATATCACTTTGGGTTTTGCACCAAATAACCCCAGGATCTTTCTGCAGTCCGAATTTCACTGGCAGCTTTATAATTCTTCAGGTCATCTTTACTTCCATTAGGGCCGGAAATGTGCTTGTTTTCCTTTGGAATCTAGTTTGTATTAAAAGAATACTTTCACTATACATAAGATTACCATGACATGAAATAATTCATGTCAGTTGAGATTTATATTATATTCAAGCCTATTCAAGCCTTCTTTAGAGGCAAATCTCGTACTTTTATGTGAATGCTCAGATGATTGCATTAAAGTTTGTGAAACCTTCAACAAACATCGCTCACAAGGAAATTTGCCCAAACATTTGGAAAATACAGCATGAGATTGCGTGAAAAGCTGGCAAACTCTCATTTGTAAGGCCACAGCGTAGCTCACCTTGGTTGTCAGTTGTTCACCAGCTAGAGATGCTTCCCCTGTATAACAGAGGTCTCTTAGGGGCCCAGTGACACTGGACGGCAGGAGGTAGTAGAAATACATTTAGTTTACTGTTTTGGTCTGCAACTGCCAGCAGAGGGAAAAGTAACACACCCAGTAAATGCTTATGCACATACTTACGGGCGTGGCTTGTCGTTAAACTGATCCAGTCCAACAGCTAAAAGGTGAGCCCGCTCCACTTCACCTGTGTACATCTTCCTTCTCCCCCTTTCCCTGTTGCAGTATCCCTGTAACTGCAGTTCAGGAAGCTCAAATAAAAAAAAAAAAAAACGTTAACCCAGCTCCCAAAAAGCACAATAAGTACACCCTTTCCTTCTCTCCAGTTTGGTGCCAGTTTAGCTCCCTGAAGCAAGTGACCTGGCGGCTGGAAGGTTGTGAACACCCGCTCAAGGGCAGCGGTCAGAGCACCCAGCTGGAGCAGGACTGTTTGTTCTGTCAGCACCCAACTGTTAACACTGCAGGGTGAAACTGCTGCCCAGTTGATTTGCGTATGATGAACTGGGATAGTGCAGGCCCTGCTGAAAAATGTCCATCAATACAGCTTCAGTGGGAGCTGGACTATCTCCACATTACTTAAGCAGTCTCAACCATCCTCTAATTGAATCCTCTACTCTCAGAAGAGCATCACTGACAGTAGTAGTTTTAAAAGGAAAAGTGACTGATTCAGCTGAAGAAATGAAACATTACAAAATTTCTCATATACTAACTGCAGTTTATTTTATTTTTACAGGTGGGCACACAACAGAAATCCTGAGGTTACTTAGCTGTTTGTCAGAGTCATACTCGCCTAGACATTATATTTTTGCAGACTCAGATAAGATGAGTGAAGCTAAAATACGTTCTTTTGAACAAAAAAGAGCTGAAACATTCTCCAATTCCAAGGTAACTTGTTAAATATACTCATGTAAGATAAAGCAATCTTAACATGACATTCTAATTCAAGGCAATTTGGAAGTGTTTCTTTAAAAGAATATTTATATGACCAGCAAGTGCTTTTGATTTTCTAGGTAATGATGATCACTTGCACTGAAGTTCAGCTGAGGGTGCCATTCTGTAGATACTGGATTTTATGTTTCTAAAAGTGAGCTAAATAAGCACTATTAATTATTGGTGTGCTAGAGAGACACTGAAAATGCAAAGTACCTAAAAATAGCAATTCTTGCTACCAGTTTTCACAACCACCTTTCTTACTTTCTCTTAAAACAGGCTTTATGTCCTGTTACCATGTTAATCCATTTAAACCAATAAGGGAACATAATTGTAGTTAAAGTGTCTGTACAAAGAAGGCTGTCTCTTGCTCAAGAAACACATGCTGAAAATAAATCTTAAAATTTTGTAAACCAGGTAGCCATTGAAGTGTTATTTGTAGCTATAAACATACTGGGTCAAAAATAGGGGGGGGGAGGCATTTCTTTTCTTTTTTAGTTTGGCATTTCCCTCAATGACGCAATGTATTTTCTAAAAGAAAACATTCTAAAAGAATGTTTTATCTAAGAAAATCTTGGTTTGTTTTGTGTTTCTAGACTGTGTTTTGTTTGTATTTTAAAATAAAATATTAAAAGTGTGTTTAAAAGAGATGCAAAGCTTCTGAATGTCAGAGTCTTCTGGCTGATGACCTGAGTGAATGCTGAACTCCTAAAAATTGTGAAAAAATCATTAAAATACCTTGTTTATCTTTTTATCAGATGTTTTCTTGCTTTGAGCTAGTTTGCTGTACGATTAACAGGCATGACTGCTGACTTAAAGGGTGATCTGATATCCAGTGAAATTAGTAGAAAGATGGTATTTTTTATTTAGAAATTAGAATACGTACACCTCAACCTACTAAGTCACTTGAGAAAAGAAATCCAAAGTGCCTTCTATGAAAAGTCTCTGGTCCTGCTATCACTGGTCAGTTTGTTCTCTGTTGCCCCCAGCTTGTAACCACAACTATTCCACATGAATGGTCCCAGAGCTGCTACTTAGGGAACCTTCTATGCTCAGCATAGAGAACCTGCTTCAGCTGCTGTCAACCTACCCTAGCAGCAGAAAGATACCTGAGATTTGTTGGCTGAAGAACATGAATTCTTCACTAGATCTTATACCCCCATTTGTCATGTCTGCGATGAGCAACCAGATTAACTAACCTTTACATAAACCTTCTCTGACCATATGCTCTTTTCCATTTTATGGTTCACAAGACATACTGTGCTAAGAAATCTTGTTTCTCAGCATGAAAAGAGCTATGTAAACCCAGTTTCTTTGCAAGCATTGCAATGTCTTCAGTTGAGCATATTATAATAATTCACAACAGTTGCAGTTTTCCACCAGCTTTTCCTTGCATGCTTACAAAACAACAATATTAACTAGGTAAAGGACTGCATCACTGGTTTTGAAATTGCAGTATCCAGTCAGCCATTACATACTTGACAGTTTGGAACATTTGTCTTCAAATTAAAAAAAAGGTTTCTGACTGCACTAAAAACGTAAGGAAAATAAATGTGACAATATGACACCATAGAAGATAGGGGAGAAATCATCTGTTTCTGTTGTCAAGATATATTATGCAGTTTTCCAGCAAAAGAAGCAGGAGGTACCTTTGTCTGGAACACTTTAACAGTACTCCAGGTGAGAGGCAGAGGCATCTGGCAGTGGCTTTTAATAAACAACAAAAACTCCAGTTTTGTTTTTTCATCTTAATATTTAAGAGTTGATTGATATGTGTGCTGAAGTTGTAACATGACATAGACACTGATGTGCAAAGTTTCCAGCACGCTTTTTGAAAAGTATAGGTAAAATCAGCTTGATCTTTACTTGAATTCTACACATAAATTTCTTCTTTCTATCACCTGAACTTTTCCAAAGCTTTAAGAAACAGCAAGGCAGTGATAAGCAGAAACCTGTTGAATAGGGAGCAGGGGGCATGTTTATTTTTCCATATTCTGTTGTCAGAGTAATGCAATCGGAATTTCAACACCTGCAAATAAAACATAAAAAAACCAATTTGTAACATCTGTTAATGCTTTCCAGTATCACAGCTATTAAAGAAACATCCCAACAAACAGGTTGATTTCACCCAAGAAAATGAACTTAACAGCCTACATTTATAAATGTTGGGGGGGTTGTTATTCTTTCCACCTTATATATTTAGAAAGTCCCCGTTATTGCTTTGCAAGACTGATTTGTAGTTTGTATTTACTGTACAGCCATTGTTAACATCATCTTTTCTGGGCACAAATCACCAGGACTAAGCTATGACAATTAGAAATGTCTTTAGTATTTGAAGGAACTGAGCAACTTTCACTATTTATATTTAGTGTTTCTCTCTCCCAGTATAAGTTCTTCCAGAGTGGTAGTGATCTGCTGTCCCAGATGAAGTGAGATAACGACCCTTGTCCACACAAACAGAGTCAATGTCACTGAGCAGTGCACTTCAGCCTTTATATTTGCCTTTCCTTTAAACACTCAAAAGTTTCATTGGCATAAGGACTGCTTTCTGACATAGCAGTAGTTCTTAGGTGTAGTTCCTTTACATCAGGGTAAAGCCACCTACGAAGAGTGCAGGCAGCCTAACTACCATTCCCTGCTCAGTGTTTTGAGACAAAAAGAATACATCCTTGTTTTATTAATTTGATACTTTACACAGTGAATAATACTTGCTTTTTCCTGAGGAAAGAACAAAGAAAATTACTTCTTTCTTTATTTTTTTATTTAATTATGAGATGGTCTTTCCTGTTTCTTTATGCAAATATTCTGTATTTTGAATATGCATTTTGCATATCTTTTGAATACTCACTGAGTACTCATTTAAAGGTTAGCGATATTTGGTTTTACATTTTTTAATAGCATTCGCCAGACATTAACTGAGAAGAAGTCGTTGCATTTTCTGCAGTGTAAATGGGCAGAGTTTAGAGAGCAGCGGAGTGCCCGGTCTGGGCTGTGGGATCAGACGCGAGTGGTGCCCACGAGGGGACGCGCTCAGCCAAGGCACCGCGGGGCAGCTGCTCCAGCCCGGCTGGCTCTGACGCTGGGAGTGTTTTCAAGTAATCTCAGAAGGGTTAAACAATAGTTCTGCTATTTCTGTTTACTCTATTGCCAGGAGTGCTAGGCACACCCCACAGGCATCTATGCAAAGCATTTATACCCAAACATTTCCAAAGGAGATTAAAAAGACATTAAAAAAGTTGGCACAGACAGATCTAGTAACTCTATACAAGAAACAACATTCTTAGAAAAGTAACAGCTCCACTTATCGTGCTCTCTTCCAGTTCACCCTTCATCGCATTCCCAGAAGCCGTGAGGTTAGACAGTCTTGGACCTCCTCTGTGGTAACAACTCTATACTCCCTACTTTACTCTCTTCCTCTGACCAACAAACTGAAACCAGATTTGGTAGGTAAATTTTAACTTATTGAGAACTTGCTAATCAGCATCATAAAAGCATTTGCAATATCAACACATTGCAGACTGTATCTCATATGATAAGATTTATAGTTCTCAGGAAAAGTATTTTTTAATGTTAAATTAAATATAGCAGCAATACATCAAGAAAGAGAGAACAGGTTGCACTGTTGGTGAATTAGAGCAGCAAATACCAGTTTTCCCACTCAAAGTTTGCAAGTAACATCAGCGTGTCATTCCCTTTTTAACGTTCTAGAACTAGCAAAAACAAGGTTGCTGGTTCTTGATAATATCTCCATAGGATTGCAACAGCACAAAGTATTCCTGAAAGCCCGGTTATCCTGTTGGCTGAACTTGCTTCTAAAATGGTATGACCAGTCTGGCACAGACAGGTTCAGACCAGCACAAATATATACAGATGCAGTTTTTGTGCTTACAATGACTTTTGAGCTACAATGCATATTTATTTAGTCTTTGGCTGACTGACATTAATTATCGCACCTAATGACAAAAAACATCACTGCTGAAGTAGCAAGTCGTCAGCACTTCAGTAACTTTTTCAAGCTGTTCATAAAACTGCACTCTCATGCTAATTACAACATTCATTTAAAAGTATTCCACACACTTAAGTCAGAAGCATTCAGGGTTGTCAGATTGTAGACCTAAAATGGAGATATGCAATCAATAAAGCTTTGTGTTAACACAAAAGGTACATGCTGCACTCCTAGCTTTAAGTCTTAAAATTCTGTAAGAGAAAATTTGGTTATAGCTGGGGTTTTTTTGCTAGTGTTGTCATCTGAAGGAGTTGGTGATCTATACTTGAGTTTTTTTAAAAAACATTATTTTAGCAGAATTTCAAATTAATATTTTATGAAGTTTAAAATATTTGAATGAAATTTATAAAGACTAGTGCAATTACAAAGTATTTCTCATAATTTAGTAGCAGCATCTATACACTCACAGAGAATATTTGTGAGGAGACGTTTTTTAACTCCCGCTGTGAACTGTATGGTGAATTCTAAAGAGGCTTTTATCTATTTGTGATATTTTGAATGTTTAGAGAGACTGCTGTGAATAATTTGATCTCCTTGGCTTCAATAGTACTGGTCAGTTCCTATCAGATCAAAAGCTACTTGCTTGCTGGAATTTTCCAAGCAGTTTAGCATGCAGAACAGAAGTAGGTGTTTTGCATTTATTGTTTTTCAAGCCTATTCTGAAAAGGTAAAGTTTGGAGAGAGAAGATGCCACACTATTCTTTTTACAGAGATTTGAATTGTGGCAGGAGGATTAGTCAAGTTTGTTTACAAGAAGCAGACAGAGCAAATGTGAGTAATATATTTAGTAATCACTTTGCTATACCACTGTGTTAGGCTAATGTATATATATTTCTTTTACTTACTGCTAAAGAAATTAACTGGAAAAATCTCACTGTGTAGCTTAATGTAGGAAGCAGGAAGTTTAATCCCATGTTTTCTCTGTTTACAAAAGGAATTTAAAGTGATAGTGAGATTTACGCATAAAATTATTAGTAGTGTTGGAGTTCATAAACTGTTGTAAGCTATCAAAAGGCTAACCTTTTTGGAAAACACTTGCCCTTGTAAAATGGAGATACATTTTAGCAAGGCCTTTTAGCCCTTTGTAGTGTTTAAAGGAACCACCAACTCAAAATTATATTCAAAGAGTCTTTATCCATGATTAGAGAAGGGCTGGGGGGAGGTTGTCCCCAGTTGCTTTCTGTCAGGTACAATTATCAACCATGGTAGCAGCAGACAGAAGCATCTCTGGCACTATGCCAGACCTTATACCACTGGAAAGCTGCTTGCATACTACTGCTACTTGTACGGACATCTTAATTTAAAAATTCTGTAAAATACAGTAACTGGGAGAGCTGCAAAGGTTTTAAAACACTTACCCAAGGAGAGTGATTCAGGGATTAAAATGCCTCACATAGCCCGTGAAAAGACCGTGTGAAGGAACTGATACTATTTAATTGCCTTTAGACGAAAAGGTTTGCACTGAATTGCAGTTCACCCTACTCTTGGCAAAAGGTAATGCTTAGTAGTTTAAGGAACTAGAAAGGCTCAGACAAATGCCGGCATTCAGAGGACTCATCTATAACTTTCGGCATGGAAATCAAGACCTGAGTTTAGAAACAAGCACAGAATTACATCATGCTGAGAGTTTCATATTTAAGCACTAAAGCTTATGGGTACTGTACATTTTCAGTCTAGACACTGGTTTTGTTTACCTGCAGGAGGGAAGGACAACTTTGAATTGCTACTAAGTCATTTGTATGTATGAGTGATCCCCAAATTCTTACATTTGCGTTTAGGCTTGTCAGAAATATGTGTATGTATGAAAGAATGAAGTCTTTTCCAAGCACCCAAAAGCTAGGGAAACGTAGAAGTGTTGCAGTTTAAAGACATGCAGGACAAGAGAAGTACAGCAAAGGGAACCTGAAACCATTAGTTGCGCAGAGGCAAGGCTTGGAGCAGATAAGCTTAGGATGGCATAACTAGCATATTTGTGGAGTGAAAATAGCTGCAAAGGGAAAACAGCTAACCTAGCTGCATAGGAGTTACTTGCTATGTGCTTATTTACATTGTGTCCCTTATTACACTGTGTCCCTTTTTGTATCTCACACTGATCTTCTGGCAAAGCTTCTTGGTTTACTTTGCATGAGAAAGCAGTTCCATCTAACCCTTCTTCAAGATAGTGAGTTCAGAGAGAACTGAACAACTTCCAGGAGACCTTTACTGTCTTGCAGGACTTGACCCATACTTGAAATGGGCCCCCAGAGTGTTTAAGAAATGTAAAAGTTAGCTTAGTTGTTCAGCTTGAGATCATCTTCAGGAGGCCCATTTCTGCGTTATGAACATCTGTACTCTGCAAGTCAAGTCCCTTTAGAGATATTAAACGGAATAACAATTAAGATGTCAGAAGTGATGATCAGCTTGTGTTTCTATAGCCAAGAATTATAGAAATATAAGTGTCAGGGTGTTTTGCAAGTGCATGTATACTGGGCCGTTTTTACAACATTTATCTGCCTTAGATAAGCTTCCTATACAGCGGCCTAAAATTCCAGGGAAGCAAGGCTTTTGCCAGCACACTCTGCCTACACCTACATTCCCCCAGAAAAGCCTTTAAAACCATTTGTCAGTTGGAGACAGATTTAGCATGCAGTCGTAGCTCAAAGACTGCAAATTCCTACCATGAAAGCAGGCAGCTGGTCAGAGAAGAGAGACTTCTATTGTTTTCATTGAGAGAAAGGCTAGGAAGAAACAAAACCAGAACAAGATGTTATAAGATCTATTATCTAGGAAAAGATGCAAATCCTTGTTAGTCACAGAAAATTAGACAAGCTGCACAAAGATATTTTCCAAAAATAGAGAATCTTACATGGATTATTTGATGTACAAGAACGAATAAAATTGAGTTATATACTTCCTATAATATGCTTGAAGTCAGTCAGTGGATACAAGTTCATAGGTCTTCAGTGCTCTTCCTGCTTGCAGAACCATTGTCCTTGGGCAGGTTTGCCAGCCCTGCAATCAGGCTTTCAGGTCATCAAGCCCTCTATTTGGGTCCTGATTATCCTGGTCATTCTGGCATACCTGAAATTCAAACTTAAGACAAAGGTTGTGCACCCAGCACACAGCAGAAAAACTGCAAAATATTGTATCCAGTCCTTGCTTTCAGCCATAGATGGTTATGTAATTGGGTCAGTGATGTGCTGTCCTTTAATATAATTAAATTTCACCTAGAATTGTGCAGAAATGCTGCATAAAGCTCTATTTGTTAGTAGATTGCGCATCCTGGACCCTTAGGACCAGACTTTCTTTTCTGGGGACACTTCTCAGCAGTCCCTACTGCCTTAGGGCTCTACAGAGCCTGAAATAAGCAGATATTTTCAGATCCCTGCTATTTGGAAAAACCTGGGTTAAATCAGGCAAAGAAGGCGGTCCTCCCACACTAGGGCCTCCTTCCTGTGGGAAGTCTGTAGTAAGAAGTTTACATTTGCACAGCAAGAACAAGCTCTGCTGTCTCCCTCCCCACCAGATGTCAGTTGAACGAGTCTCTCCTTGTTAAACTTTTTTCTAGAAGCCTGAAACCTGCACAGCTCATCATGTTTGTAGCAATCTACCTATTCTTTTATGACTGCAAATCCCATCATATGTACCTGGTCCCCTGACTGGTTAAACTGACTACAGGCAGCTTCTAGTTACAGAAATGTTCACACAGTGAACATTTGAATGAATGGAGATCATTATTTGATTTAGCTAAGATTTTCCATTCTTTGTGCCCTGCCCAAAATGTCTGAAGTTCATAGCACTCTAACAAATTACTGTGACGAATAGTAAGTTATTGTCCCTTATATCACGGTTCTTATTGGAACTTTGTGGAAAGCTACAAAATCTGAGTGGTGGCATTTTTTCTCTATTCACTTCATAACAAGTGAACTTTGTATAATGCAATGTTAAGACTATCTGCTGCATTCTTTTGCACACGGAATCTTTCCTCACTATTTATAATTCTTTTGGACCAGATTGGTAGTGTGTCTGACTTACTGTTGTTCTTCTAGGATCAAAACAGACAAAAGCAGGAGTCAGAACATTGGATTAAGACCTTCAGTGACACAAACTGTTTAGTCTAAAAAGAAAACAAAGTTAAGCTATCAAAATTTGTGTTGAACTTCTCAGTGTTGATGAAAATTAGTTTTATTTACCCCTCCTCTACCTTGTGTGCTGTGTACAGCTACCCTGCAGCAACAAGGTGGAATTACCCTCTGCTGAGCACAGATAAACATCTAAAGCTATTCCAATCAGTTCATTCAGAGCTGCCTTGTAGTTCTGCTCTTTCTGTGACTGCTAATTAGACCTGCCGATAGACACTACATTTCAGAGGGAGGACAGAAGTAGCAGTAAAGATGAACTGAGTTCTTAGCTTAGATTTAAGCAGCCTTTAGACATAAAAGTCTTAACTGATCAGCTCTCAGTTTCATTATGAAATGAATGAATACCCTGGTCACACTGCCATGTATGTTATAAAGTGTAAGAATCTTGCTAAATGTAACCACTGGTATGCAGGTACAGATTGCCAACATTTCTGGGCTTTGCATCGCCAAGATACTTCAGGCAGGTATTTGATGTGCATTCTTACTATGCCAACTTCAGTGATTAGGCAGTAGCCTGAAAGACGTTTTATGTACATATAAAATGTCATGTTTGGCTAACCCAAAATACTGCTTTCAAGTTCTAGTTAAATGAATGCTTGACTAAAGAAAGACACATTGAGATTTGCAATTAAAGCTGCATTTTAGGCCACTATTAGTAATATATATGAGTATAGTTAACAGTCTTTGGATTTAATTTCTCCTTTTGAGTAGATGCAGGCTACTAGAATAAGCAGTACTTTTTATATCAGGAGATATAAAAATTATTTGTAAATAGGCTCTGAAAGGTTGGATGGTATTTCTCATGGTGACCAAGAGATGTAGTCAGGTTCAGATTCCGCCAAGGTGACATTGCCGAAAGACAGCTAGTACCTAACAGCTAACCAACACTAACAATCCCATAGACTTGAACATTAGTACCAGTTTCACACCTGTCATCTATTATTATTTTTAATGGATTCATTCTATGTTTCTCATTTTACATTTGGCAACTAGGCTAGGAAGTATGCTGATGCAAACAACCACTCCAAAAACCTTTTAATCCCAATGACAGACCTGCCACCTGTCATACAGGGGCAGTTAAGTAGGGTGCCTAAGGTTAGCTTCATTAAAAAAAAAATTAATAAATTAAAGCCTGCATGTTTCTATGTGCGTCCAAATCTAGATTCTCAAACCTTCCTCACTAAGCTATTGCCTAACTTCTGAGGCTCTTAATGACGCTCGTTATCTTTTCTTTTCATCAGTAAAGCCCTTGGGCATACCCAGAAACAGACCTGAGCTGTTTTAAGTCTTTGCAGTGTCAAATAGCCACATGCATAGCTGAGCTCCTGTGCTCTGCTGAAATCCAGAAACTGGGAGCTTCCCTCACTGCTTTGTATGCGGATGCTGATGCAAATCACATAAACTGAGCCTCTTCCCTTGTCTCTTGCCCCTGAGGACAATGGGCTGGTAACTCTGGGTCAGGCCACTAAGTGCCTAGAAGGCAGAAGTGACAATGCCTAGTGGTGTTACAATTAAATCCTGCTGTTACATCTGGTTCCTAGTGGTTTTGTGGAAGCTCTCCTTTTCTGTATAGAAAAATCCACTAGATAGGATTTTTGTCTCCCTCTCCCCAAACCTTTATAAAGTGAGAGCTGCAAAAAAGAAGGAATTGGTGATGCTTCCTAATGTGTTTCATTCCATGATGAAAGTAACACTCAGGGGAAAAAAAGTGCACATTAGAAACTCAGCTGCATAGTGTGCTAATTTAAGTCCTTGCTCTTCCACTTCTGTATTCTCCACTCTGGCATTCACTCATCTTATTTATCCTGCTTAGGTAATTTGCCTGTAGGACCACACATGTCTCTGCTTGTTTTGAAGAGCACCTCACTTAGTGTATACGTATGAAAATAACAACAGCAGCTCTACCAACAAATACAGAGGTGGACAAGGAAGGCTTTCATTTAAATGCTACAAGCAATAGCTGCTGACCAGCCTGAGCACAAGCTGGTGGTGTAGAACTTTATAACTATCTTTTTTGCACCCCTGATGATTCAAGCAATTTAGACAGTGGAAGATAAAAGTATACCCAGGTATAATTCAGTTCTACCTTAATTACCTGATTTCTACCTTGATTACCTGATTTACATCAGACTACACAGTTAGTTTTTGTGGGGTTTTTTTGTCCCAGCTTGCGTTCTGCAGGTAAGTTCAAACAGCAAATAGGGTGTGAAGTTTTAGCTGGTTTTATGTACAGGTTGTGGAGGGAAGTGAACTGGGTAAGATCTTCACTCTTCAAAAATAATAAACCACTAAGTAGTTTAATGACCTTTCTGTTGTTCAAACAGAACTTGAAATTCTTCTTTCTCCCCATCAATAGCAATAATAAGGAATTCTTGAAAAAGTTCCCACCTTTTTTAAAGCTTAAAATAAATTAACAATTCTAAGCTAGTTTCTCTCAAGTTTCAAAACTTGAATTTTCAGACATGCTAAAGAGCAAGACTAGCAAAAGCTTCAACAAGAACACTCCCTCTCAATATGCTTAAGTATTTGAGTAAGGAGAAATCACTTTCTGTCTTAAATTCTTGGGTTTCTCCTGTTTTTCTGATTACCAAATTTATCTACTCTGGAAGAGATCTTATTTCTGTAACTGCAGCATCTCTGTGTAGATTAGCAGTGCATCTCTTGAAACATTTTAGAGCTACTAATTTATGAAAAAAGTAGCAGTTTTTCTCTGTTTGCCATCCAAGTTGAATTGCCATCAAAGTTACTAGCAGAAATTGATTTTTAGCGGATAGAGCTTGCTTTATGTTAACATACCAGGAAAAAAAATTATTCAAAAGAAAATAGAATGTACATTTTATCTTGTTCTCAAAGTATGCTAGCTAGTGAATCAAAACACATACTAATAAAAGCAATACTCTCCATACCTGGAGATCTTCATTGAGAAGGATTTACAGGAGTTTTGATGCATCCTCTGTAAGGAGTAAGTTATTGTTTTCCACATGTTAAAATAGAAAATGTTGATGTGAGAGAAAGAAAGTACTGTGCCCTAAATCACACAGGGATCCACAGCAGAGCTGTGAGTACAACCCATGCTTCTCAACTCTGCAGGCTTGCATCTTGTTCATGAGCTCATAACGGAAATATAATTAAAATTTGAGATATTTGTTCACTGATGCTTTTGTGAACTTAATGTTACCATTAGAGAATCTCCAATATTAACAAAGTAGATCCCACAACTGCAGGGGTGTAATGCTTGCCCTGGCGTTTCCCACAGATGTGGGGACTTCAGGATACACTGAACAGTCAATGGAACCAGGTCTTTGGGAATCACGGGAAAAGAAATGCGCACAGCTTAAACCAAGAAGCCAGATTACAGCAGCTCTTGTAGGTAGCACTCAGTACTTCTGTAGGCGAAGGAAAAAAAATGTTCAACTGGGTACTTCACCTTACAGGGCACGAGTGTGAAGTTTTCAAAATAGTAATATAGTACTGAAAACAAGCAAGGGCTGATGAGCTCATGAGATGCTGTAATTTACATAGCAGAATACAAATTAGTTCATTGAGAATTCTCTCTTCTTGTGCTGCAGAAAGGACTACCTCTCCCCATCAAAACAAAAAACACACAAACAAAAACGTTCATTGTTCCTGTAACATAGGAATACCTAAAGTGTTTTTTCCCTACATTGTTAAAAAGTAGGTATTGCATAACAGTTAAAAAATAGAATTTACACAGGTATATAGAGATCATATGGTTAACCGAGCTTGGGTCCATTTTGTATCCCTGCACTGATCTTTGCCTATTTTCGTAGTTCTCTATCACCACCACCTCCTATTCCCTTGGTTGTATCTTCAGTCGTTTAGCACTGTGGAGTAGGGACCATTTCCAGAACTGAGGAGGCCTGAGCAGCCTAAACATACTCCAGGAGGTAGCTCCATGTCTGGTAAGCAGCACAGTCTTCAGTTCATGTGTGCACATCACCCCACAGCAGCAAACAGCATCCCCATACCACAACCTTCCCCAGCCCCAGGAAGCTGGGCAGAAAGGCCAATCTCTGCAGAAGTCATTAAAGAGAACAGCACATGTTGACAGTCTCTTATGCAAAGCAAATCATACATTAGTTTTCCACTTTCTACTGAGTTTAGGGGGGCTTATGTTGTCCTCCCTCTAATTGTTGTAATTTGGGAACATAAGGAGCACTTAAATATCTGTTCATTAAAGATATACAGCAAATGTATGTTTATGTATTTATGAGAATAACTGCAAGTTTTCTGCTTTACTCATATTGGCTTTAACCAGTGGCCTGACATTTAATCCCAGTGAAGCTGTGAGCTCTGCTTTCAGTGTTTTCGCTGGTAAATGTCACTCTGCTACAGTGCTGCATTCACCAGCTCTAAAGTAGCTTTTATCAGCAGTAGTGTCATGTGCCAGCGTTCCCAGTGTGCCAAACTGCTGCCTTAGCTTATTTTCTTTCAACAGCTGTGGAAAATATCTGAAACATAAAAGCAAGAACTATTCCATTTTTATATGGAAGTGATTAATGTGAAATTAGATTTATAGAGTTGCTAAAGATAAATTTTGTATTCTGATGCTTTACTTTTAAACCTCCATTAATATACAGCTTGATTAGTTTATTGTACTGTTTAAAGTCTGGTTGGATTGAATTGGTAGAGGTTTATAGTATGTAGGACTTAGTTTATAGATCTAACTGTGAACCCAGGCAGCCAGTGAGCCAATTCAACAGTGAGATGAACATTTCTTTGCATTAGAGAGGCATGTAAATGGTGTAGAAAGACCTGTGTCACTGGCATCTGGAGCCATCGCTTACCACTTGCTGGCAACAAAGTCAGAGAGCCCAGTTACCAGGAAAGTCTTTGGGCAGTTGCAGCTCAAGAGGTCATAAATGTGACAGAAAAATTGTCTTTGGCCCCTTCTTTCCCCCTTTCTCCTGCCTTCTTAAGGAAGGCTGAACCAAATAAACCAGGGATTTTTGAGACATATTCCATGCAACACAAATATTCTACAGGCAGCCTTGTAGCTAAAGTAAATAGATATTGGGAAACACCCTGAATAGCTGGTTGACCTTGTAGAGGCCCTGGTGCCTTCTTGCCCAATAGGTGCCTGTCTCTTCCCCACAGTATACTGATGGTTGCCATTGGATTCACTGAGAGACAGTGGTATTTTGCTGTAGGGGAAAAATCAAGTTGGTCTTTTCAAGGTGTAAGATATCAGTCATTCTCTAAAAGTTACTTTTGAATAGTGTTTTGAAATTCACTAGTGGGACAGCTCATCTTCTCTTACATTTTTAAGGAAGGCTGTGGATGATTCAGTTCCTTTCAACCATCAGCAAGTTTGCATACTAGCAGGAGCTGAACAGCAGCATTTCTAGCTTACAGATTCTGCAATGGTTCCTCTTCTTTATAATGTACATATTTGTTTTCTCAGAAGTTTCCCCTGTAGCCCTTGAAGAGTGTATGATGTTGGATTCCAAGCAGAAGGAACACTGGTCTCCCTTCCTGCTGACGGTGTGAAAGGGAGTAAGTAGGACAGGTCAGACAAGATTTTTGGAGGGGAATTGCCACTGCAATTGCAACTGCACCAGTTCTAGGTAGGACATGTCTCTAGACACGCACTAAAGGTTAACGGAAGGTTAATTTTTAATGATCAGAAAGATTGATTAATAGTTTTGATTTACAGATCACAACCCCAAATTCAGATAGGGACCTATTTGTCTATGGGCTTCAGCAGGTTTATACCAGAGTCTCTTTCAAGGGCCAGTTCCTAAATTTTAGAGGCATTTTAGAATAGGGACATCTATAATCAGAGTATTTTACGAGCATTTTGCGTACAGAAATCCTATGAAGCCATGTCTGTTTTGTCTTGTTTGAACTGGTATGTGTGAAAGGGGAAGGAGCAGAGGACATGAGTTATGATCATATAATGGTTTTTTAGAGCTGCCAAGTCCATAATTTTCCTAATTCTTTTTCCTATATGCAAGTGCTTTTCCATGAATCAAAGGGCATCTGAGAAGTGGCTTACAAGTTATAAACAGTCAGTAGAAAGTATAAATGGAGTGCATCATAACAGAACCTGAATATAGGAGAGGTATTTTATTATGATTTTAATTTTGATTATTGCTTTTCTGTTTTGCATCTCAGCAAAGTAATTAAAACAGCTCAGTGTGACTTTTAGAGCTACACAGAGGTTCACAAATGGACCCCTGTTTTACAATTCCTAACTTCTGGGCTGAGGAGAATGTTAGGATGTCTACCTGACCTAAATCATATCGACAATTGGTATTTTTTTTTGTGTCAGACTGTAGAAAGTAAGGAACCAGTGTGAAACTCCTTGCTTTAGACAACTATATTGAACTTTCAGAGGGAGGCTAAAAGAGTGCAGAGCCGTTCCAGGAGGAAGATAGGTGGAAGGGCAACTGAGAATAGGTAGGGATGCAGAGGGAGATGAATATCCACAATCACAAATTAAACTGGGGAAGAGAGGATGGGTGGGAGATATCTCAGAGGGTTGGGAAGTGTACAGAGAAAGATGGAAGTTGATGACACTGAGGAAAGGGTGGGGAGAGGACAGTAATACAACAGCGAAAGGGACTTTGAGAAAACATCGGCAAGTCATGCATGAATAAACAGTTCAATTAAGATCAACAATAAAATCAGAACAATTTTGCAAATAGTATTGCATTCTGTTGATTCTGATAAGAAAACACAGCGGTATGGTCATCATATCCCCAAGCTAGATTTCTGGGGCTATGATAAAGGCAAAATATAGATGAGGGAATTTGGAACACAGTAGCATCAAAGCTGTTGCCCCTTTTAACTGCAAGGTGCTGCTAGCCAGTTTATCAACATGAAGCTGCGAAGGAAATGTTCTGAGATGATTGCTACAGCACTGAAACAGAAACTCAGATTTTTTTCCCCCACCGCTATAATATCTTTCACAAGCTGATGAACTTGGAACAAAAAAAAATGTGAGTTTATAGAATATAGGGCCATGACTTTATAAAAGAACTCTTTATTTCCTTGTAACCCCAGCTGTGCAGAAAAGTGCTGATTACATGGTAGTATTTTAGTTTAGTACGAAATTCCTTGCCTGAAATCCATTTTGATACCAAGTGCCTAATATACTCTGGTTTAAACCTTTTAAGCACTCTATTTTTCAATTGAACATTGTCTAAAATTAGAAAGAGTACTTCCTTTCACTGTTAACATTTATAAGTGAATCTGAGATCCTCTGCTACAAGGACATGACATATTTTTACCAAAACATCTTCCTTCTGTATGCTTGTCACTATCTACTAATGTTTATCAAACATAAAAAAATAAAATCCAGTCATGCATATCAACTGATAGATTCACATGAAGGTCCTAATTCATCAGCACATTTTTGGTGAACTCGTGTTTTGCTGACTTAGGCTAAAATTCAAGAGGTTTATAACTGGATCACAGGTTTAATAATCCTAATAAAACTTCTTGGGGCTTATTAGGTGCACAGATTTCATGACTGATACAATACAAAGCTATGACTGAGATTGGAAACTGTTTCACTTATACACCCATGAGTAACAGAATTCTAAACTCTTCCTTCACAGAAATTAACTGTGGCATTTCAGAGCTCTTCTCCTCCTCTGTGACATGTTAAGAAACATATTTTTAGCAGATACTTTGAAATAATGTCTTTTCTTTGCCCCCTCCCCACCTTTTTCATCTTCACATACTTTTTCCTGGTTTTTTTTTTTAAATATCTTTGGAAATACATTTTTGGGTGAATGTAATGTTAAATGAATATGCACACTTTTAATTCCTTACTCTATGACAAAACTCATGGTTTACTTTTGTAATATGTTTCATCTCTTTTAGATATTGTGCAATGGACCAGGAACATGTGTTCCTGTTTGTATATCTGCTCTTCTTCTTGGCCTTCTAGGAATAAAGAGATCAATCATTGTGTACGTAGAGAGCATCTGCCGTGTGGAAACTTTATCCCTGTCTGGAAAGATTCTTTACTACTTTTCAGATTATTTCATTGTTCAGTGGCCTGATCTAAAAAAAAAATATCCCAAGTCAGTATATCTTGGTCGAATCGTGTAACAACAGAAGACAAGCTTTACCTAAAATAAACTCTGCAATCTCCTCACTGAAGAACTGCATTCATGTAGCAATTTATTTTCAAAAATTCCTGTTAAGAAATTAGGCTGGTACTGGAAAATGAGGCAATAATAAAGATATTTCTACATTTAAGTAAAAATTTTGTGTAGTTGTATTTATTGCTGTCATGTAGGTCTGTTTACCAATACGCCATAATGGCTTTAAGTCTATGCTGTCTCTGTTTTCATCTAGTTTTCCTGCTCTGTGAATGGTAATTTTTGTCTACAAATAAATATGGGAATTCGTATTAATGTAACATTTCCTGTAAGGAAACTTTGTGTAGTTTTCTAAATTGTAAGCAACAAAGTCTTTTTCAAGCACAACAGACTTTATTTCCTGTATGCTAGCAGTGAAGTCCCTTGTGAATCCTTAGACTATAAAGGAAACAGTTATATTAAGTTGGCTTCATGACAGTTTGTACTCTACAGTCTTCCAGTACCCCTAAAGCATTAAACCAGTATCACTTTTCCTCTGCTCTTGTCAAAGCTGTCCTTATAATCTGTTGAGCACCTTTTGAAAACTGTTGCTCAGTTCTTAAGATAAACAAAAAGGTGACAAGTGTCATGCTACAGGCACAATACCTGCCAATTTAAGGAGTACTTTCTTCAAAGCTTATGTGCAAAAAGCCTTACCTACATTAAACAGAGCAAACTGTCAACTGGAAAAATTGAACAGGTTCAAGCTCTGAAATATAGAAAAAAAGCATTACCATCAGTAATAAGGGAAGGAACAGTTTCCCTCTCTTTTCCTGATACAGTGAATCTGACTTTCAATATATCCTGTTTTCTTATTTTAAGCACCTTACTTTCAGCAGGACAACATGCATCTAAGACTTCGCCATGAAAAATGGTATTCTGTGCATTGGAACAACTTTTAAAAGGTAGTTTCTTGGAGCTAAGTGTGCGAAAACATACTTTAGCATTTCACGTTCGTCTGGCGAAACGTAATTCCACGCCCTATCCCACCTCTAAAGCAATAGAAACACGTCTGTCACCTGCACACACACAGAGCTACGCGCTGGCTACGGAAACACACACAACGCAAAGGAGGAAGGCCCAGCAGAGCGCACAGCCCGACGCCGCTGAAGCCAACAGCGGCTGCCGCGGGAGCACACTCGCTCTCACCAGCCTCTGCCTCGGCGTCCCGTGTCAAAACATCGCAGCAGCTATTCTGGGTGGGCCTGGGGCATGGAACGCAGCTGAACAGAAACAGTTGGTCCTGCTGATAGGAAACAAGGGTCCTGAGGAATAGCCTGCTCTAGGCAGAAAATCATTCGAAATCATCAGAAAACAGCATGCAGGAAACTACTGTTATGATACTGCAAGGCCCTGTGGGGAAGGCAGCCATTAAAACCCGTCCAACAGGCTTAACAATCCTCAGCATAAGTAGAGTCCCTTGATGTGGTCACATGCGAGTTCAGAACAGGGAGTTTTTGTGGCTTTTAACCGAGATTATGCCTGAAATTAAAGAGCAGTTAATAGGTTAAGGCTGTGTGAGAAGGACTTTGTGCAGCCCATACTGAGGTCCTTGAAAATGGCTTGGCTGAAGTAAATCTGATGCGTGCAAGGGCTTTTTTCCCCTGAACTGGAGAGAGCGCTACCTTATCATGACTTTCTGTGTAGTTGCAAATAGTTTGATAAATTACAGATATACTGGACTTTATTATGGCTAATGGTAGTTTATTTTAGATTAGTGCTTTCTGTGCTGAATTTTGCTTTGAATCTTGCTTTCTGTTTTACAAAGGAACTAGAATAGAGGGGAGGAGGACAGAGGCAGCCTCTTCCTCTACTCTGGGTAAGGGGCAACAGCACAGGATCAATGCCCCGAGGCTTAGAGAAGCAGGAGAAGAGAAAGGCAATGAATGCTTCCATTCATGCACCACATCCCGTGCCTGAATAGCCTGCTGGCCTAACAGTGAAGCAGACTGCTCGACACAGCCAAGGCTCAAGACAGCACCGAGTTCACATGCTGCTTCTGCTTAGAGCAAAGCAGAAAGTGGCTCATCTTCATCCTGCTCTGGATTTATACCTCAGCGAAAGCATCTCTGACTGCTTGGCTAGTCCCTGAGAGGCCTGCCCAAGGCAGGATTTTGGGGTTTGGTGCACTTTCAAATTGTGGGTTCATAAACTCTGTAAGTCTGCCTTTGAACACTGGGGAGTTCAGGAATTTTCTTCCACCTGTCACCTGCATGGCAATGACTACTGCTAAAAGAAAGCACTTGCCCGTTTAGACTTGTAACCTTCCAGGTAAACACTGAAGGTAAGGATGGATTTCTTCACAAGAGGCTGTTCTGAAAAACTGAATTGCTCCAAGCTATCTGATGTGGAGGAATCTCATTTTCAAGGACTTGGGAAGACTTTTCCCCCTTTACTTCACTGCCAGCCATTTGTGGGAGCAAAGTCAGGAGAATCCCTGACTGTGTTCCCCAAGCAGCATGTTCTTTACTCTCTTTGGTCAACCTGGGAAACACAGGTTGAAGCAGCACATATGAAGTGGTTTTTAATCCAGACAGTTGGCTATGAGCGGGTGGCATGGCACCCATTCCCTTGTATTGCTATTTTCCTTACTGGCTCTCGTGCCTACTTAGGTTAGGGGCATTTACTTGTCGGCAGTTTATAGTTAGTTCTAGCAAGAAACTTGGATTAGAAATGACTCAGAAGTCTGTAAAGTTGGAACAGGTAGGACTACTCTGGAGAGCTCAGAAACAGGAGGATCACAGCCTAGCTCTGACCAAAGCCTTCAACAAAACACTGCATCTCAACCATAGGGGGACAGTACCGAGAAAAAGAGTTCTCGGTTTGAATTCTCTTAAAGGAAGTTTTGTTATCAACTAGATTGACTTTTCCTTGAAAAGATTATCTCAAATAACTGGTAGTTCTCTCCAAAAGCACAGTGGAGCTGAAGTAAAATAGCATTTTGTTATTGAGTAGCTCTTTCTTATCTTTTGTTTTTAGTAGGTGGGTACAACCAAACAGTGAATTGTTCTAGGGGAAAATTGCATTCTTCCTGCTCCCAGCATGGAACAGAAAATGGCCCTCCCAGGGTCTGTCCAAAGTCTTAAAGGTCACTGACTGGATTCCTGAAGTTTAGATTCTTGGGTTTTGATGTGTCTTCTTTTTTTCCCCTTAAATATTAGCATTGTGGCAAACACATTTGCAGTATTACATGAGGGACATTTGGAGTGAAATACATTACTTCTTTTTTCTCAATTTCCAAAAGAGCAAACCATAACATCTTAAAGATTTAAAGCAAAATGGAGAAGAAATATATTCTTAAAGAAAACAAATACGACTTTATGGAAATACCATCATCAAAATTGGCAAAAATTCAAAAGAGAACAGAAGGCATCCAGAAATTCTTTCCCTGAGTCCTAGCCTGGAAGCCAAATTTTAAATGAGTTTTAGTTATCAGATTGTTTTATCTAGATATGCATTAGTTGACAAATATTAAATATTCAGGGTTGCTTCTCTTTTGACTTGATTGTCTTCTAATGAAGAGTATATAATGTGTATTAAAAACACGTTAATCTTATTTTAGAAAAGGAAGGGAACATAAAAGAGGAGCATCAGCTAGACTGTAATAAAATAGCTCTGTAAGAAAAATGTTGACTCTTGATAAAAAGGTATTATTTCCACATTATACCAGAAGAAAGCTAAACAGACCGATCTACTTCTAGCCAAAGATTCAAATTTCTTATAATTCAGCAGTGACCATTCCAATAAGGTTATACTGTTTTGTAACATTTTGCAAGACATTAAGGATTTCTGGGGCCAGTAGTCAAAGTCTCAGAAACAACTTCTGAACTTGTACTCACACCATTCTTCAGATACCCGTTTTTAGTGCAAAAACACCCTGTCATAACATAGGACAGTTAATGCCTTGAAACAAAAGGGTTTCATTTCAGCAAAAATAGCCTTCCATTCATTAGCAATGCTATGTGAATTAAGGACTGTTTACATGTGATGAACACACAAAGATCATTTCACTGAAGCTTATGTAATTGGCCGTAGAGCAATGTATTGGGAGGATGGTGTCTGTATTATGGGACAGAAAGACACAGTTCAGAAATTTTACAACAGAAAGCGGGAGTTTTCAATAAAACATACATTTGAAAAGAACAGAGTTGTATTTTTGCACTAGGTCAGACAGTTACAGAATTTAGAAAACTGCTAGCACTGGTGACTGCTAGGCAGAGCACAAGCACAAACCGGGTAAGGGGTTTGAAGCGGCTCCCTGGCCCTCAGGCAGTGCTTTGACATGCCTCTCCTTTTGCTGGCCCGTGCTGTGCCAATAGACTCCTGGTTGTTCTAGGAGGTGGGTGAGGATCTAGGAAACTTGGATTTGACTTTTTCCAATCACCGTACTTCCTGAGACCGTAATGGTAGTCTCATGACCAGTATTGTTGAAATCAATAAGGAAGTACCAGAGGCAGAGGTCATCTTGCAGAAAGCTGCTTCGTAAGGGACAGAATTCTGCACGAGACTTTAAGAAAACCAGTAGCTTTCACTGTAATAGCTTTGGATAATATTTTTCCTCTGCATTGCTGTTTCATGCTGCAGTGGCAGCGGAGAAGGAAATGAAAGTGACGTGTGATACCCAAAGATTGACCTTTGTTGACATGCTTATTTAAACTCAGGTGACTATTCTGCACAGTGTAAAATTTCACATTTACAATTTCTTACCTATATTTTACTTCCTCACCCAAAAATTTTTAACGTGTTTTACAATTCACTTAATGAGTCAGACAGAAATATGCATGCAACAGAAATAAGCAATCTCACATTTAGCTGTTCCAGTGATAGGCTTTAACCATGCATACATCTATAAAAAGATGTATCTGTTGACTGATAACATCAGTTTTACACATGCCTTGTGTTAGCTTTGCTCATACCTGAGGAACAAAGCTAAATGAGATGTTTGATGTGTTTGTTTTTCTCTAACAAGATACTAGGGGCAATAATGATATTTAACAGACAAAAAATGGGAGAAGCAAAGGGTCTTTCCAAGGAATGTTGCATGTTTCAAACAACTTATAACACTTTATGAATTAAGATATTATGCATATTAAACAACGCTCTCATAAATTGATGAATTAATGAATGGTAGCACAGACAGCACAGAAGGTCAAATTCAAAAATCAGGTATTCATGACTATGCAATGAGATGACCTTCTGGACTGCACTGGATTTAGACATGCACTCAAAGAGATTTTGTATAAATTTTAGAAGGAGAGAAAGAGGATATTCTTAGATGGGTTAAATTGTCCTTGCACTATGCAGCAGATAACTTTTAAAGGAGTCCAAAACACAAAGTTACAGTATGTTTCTTTAATATTGAAACTTAAGAAGTACTTCAGGCCCTCCAGTGAAGTTGCTGTGCATAATCCTGCCCCTTCTATGCATTGCTGCGCAGTAGGTTCTTAAAATAAATAATTAAAAAACAACAAAAAAATCAAACCAAAAAAACCCAAACAAACAAAAAAAAAATAACAACCAACCAAAACCTCTGCTTGGGTTAAGAATGAGTGGATATTTGTAACATTATATCAACAGTCAGATCTGCTCAGTTAGCATTACTGTAAATTCTACTTTCAGCTGCCAGTAGTTTGGCAATTAGAGTTTCCTGCTTTATTGTTAAACACTGCAATTGAACTCTGCTGCTTTTCATTTATGATCCAGCTTGGGATGTCAGCTGACACTGAAATGAATGTCCTAACCTCCAATTCAGTGGCTTAAAGGATATCTCCCCACCATACACTGCCAAGTTGAAATCCAGAAATTATTATTCAGCAGCAGTAAACAAGGCCTGGTTTTGCAGGCAACCATTTGTAAAAAAGCAAGCATGACAGCTGGGAATTATAGTTAAATGTTCTTTTTATATCCAGACTGAAAAGCAGAATATTAAAAGTAATGCTGCTGTATTTACAAAGAAGCACTTACGTATTATCTTAGGAACTCTGCATTAATATATGTAATCATTCCTTTAAAAAAGTAAGCTTACAATAGAGCACACTAAGTCAGATTTTGCAGTGTATTTAGATACAAAATAGATACTTCCAAAAATTATTGGTGGAAGTATCTCCACTCTTCTTTCACTTAGAGATAGAAGACAACCACTGACAAGCAAAGATAATTATGTCAGAGCACAATCACAATTCTAAGCATATTTTTCATTTAACTCCAGGCTAGAGATAATTGGTGAAAATCTTTAACTTTTTCCTTGAAAGCAAGAATGGGGGTAGAATTGGAAGGCTGAGGAAATACAGAGAGAGCTGCTTTCATGTAAAGTACTACTTTGGAAAGACTGAACAGGTAATTCTGAGAGGAAAGAAATCATTACTTCTGCCTTGCTCCCTGAACCCACCTCCAACCCCACCAAGTTCTTTCAGGTTTATTGAAGATTCAGAACATATAACACAGAGCAATTAAGGTTTTATACTGTGTAGACTGAATTTGCTACTGGTGCTGAACTGTGCTGGCTGCAATGTAATCAGTATTTCTAGGATATGCTCATTTGCTGAGCTTTTCCTCTGAAGAAAATTTATTATGGACTGCAGATACAAAATAGAGTTGTATCTGTTTCCTTATAGTTTTAATCTCCAAAACCAGAATTTTCCTTTGTGTTTCCAAATAAATATTACCCGCACTTTCTACTGGTATGCAGCTATTGCTCCCCCATACAGTCCCCTTTTGGAGATGGATCAACACATGTGGAAACTGCAGGTACAGAACTGAACCATCCCCAACTGCATTTACTACTGAGCAAGCACACCTAGCATATACAAAGTACATCATATTAGTATCACTGAGTTTCAAACAATAGCTATTACTTGCCTTAGAACTTAAGTAAATAACTACTTTGAGTATTAAATATTCATTCCAGTTAGGGAGAAAATAAAGAGGGGGAAAAGAATACTTCTTCAAAGCACCAAAAAAAATAACCCAAATATAAAAAAAAAATAAAAATCAAACCAACCACAAAAAACACACCAGAAAAAACCAACACCCAAGGAAAAAGAACAAAAAAACAACACAAAACCCCTCACATTCAACATCTTCTGGAAATTCTGAAGCTCTGTGGGATGCAATGCAAGCATAAAATGAACAAGATTAATGATCTGGGATAAAGTGGCTAAAAACCTCAGCATTCTGTATTCTGGTATAGTCTCAGTTATCTGAGCATCAGTTATTCCTAATTCCCTTCTCTCTCCCCAAGTCTGAATCACATCCTCTGACATGTACTGAAGTACATTAACAGTGACATGGATTATTTGAAACCTCTCTTATTCAAACAGGTTTGGGATATGAACTGTTGCAATAACTGAGTCTCTCCGCCATGGTAGCCAGCCTCTGGCTAAATGCCACCGTATCTCAGCTAGTCGCTCATGTGCAGCACTCAGCACTCTTTGCTTCTTTGCACCATTTCAGTCCCAAATAAGCCTATAAAGCACTCTGAGGATCACTTGCCATGTGCTGTTTGGCTCTTGAAGTTATCTTAACTTCTAAGTAAAGCTTTGTCATGAAATTTCACAGAAGGATAAAGAAATAAAGTTGACAAAAAAGCAAAGTCCACCACATTTTCTCAATCTTGTAAGAATACTGTGTCAGAGTTGGAAAATATTTCTGATGATTAATTAGTCTTATTGAGAAAATACTGCCTAGATAATTAAAATCGGATAAGTAAAAAGGCAGCAAGGAGAAAGTTCCTGTTCTTTTTTTTTTTTGTTCAGATTTTAAGACACAAGTATTACTATGTAATTAACCAAACTTTTAAAATATCACCACTGCTCAAGCATAGTCTTGTTTCAGTGAGCCAGTGTGAAGATTTTAACTCTGAAAAAACTGCTCTGTTCATAGGTCAGTATGTTTTAATAATTTTGTGTTTGGTATCCAAATAAGTATATTTGAATAATGCAACATGAAGTTGCATTAAAAAGTTACCACATACTATTTTAAATCAATTCTCTTCGGAGGTTACACACTTGGGAACACAGTGGAGGATGAAGAAAAAAAAGTGGTGTAACACAGACATGAATTTGTCCAGACCCTGTTAAGAGTAACACTCGAACAGAAGCAAGGAGAGTGTGCTCAAGGGGCATAAAAATCAAGTCAGAGGATTCATGAAGGGAGATAAAGTGTTGAAATCAATCTCGGATCATGCTGAGCAGGCATCAGCCAAATGGTAAATATAATAGCTTCCGCTGCATCCTGGAGAGACAGAAATTGCTTCTTCAAAATATATATGCGAAAATTTATATTTTGTATGTATATATGGAAAATTAAAGTGGTAGCTAAAAGCCAAGAATTACAGAAGCACAAAATATCACAAAGTTACTGTTTTCTCCCTTCCTCTGACTCCTTAGTAGGGTTATCCTGTCCACAGCAGAGCACAAAACTGACTCATGAAGCCTATAGAAACATAAGGAAACTTTCAGGCTTCCAAGTCATTCTACATCAGAATTAACAGGTTATATGATTAATTTTTGTATTCACTCAGGGTTTAAGAATACTGGAACACTTATTTAGTATCAACTCTTGATAATTTTAAGTGTTTGTTAGGCAGCACCTCATTGGGACAGAAGTGCCCTGTGGCTTTGAGCGCTCCTTCGGCTCCCAGAGTAGCAGTTCCCATGGACGTGCCAACAGCAGCAGCTCACGTGGAGACCACTGGGAATTTCTCTCTGTCATTACAGAATTACAGTTCAGATGGTTTGTCTGGTGGCAGTAGGTGTGTGTATGCTCATCCTCTGCTGCCTGCCAGAGAGGAAAAATTTGGGGAGTGCTGGTCATTTGATCCAGGCCTTGGCGCTCTGACATCCAAGGCTGCCAAGGAGGTGGCCTGGTGAACTTCAGGAGGTGCAGTGTGACTGATGGGAAGTTTTAAGAAGAGCCATCAGATGTGAAATAATTAAGAAGGAAAAGGCCACCATTTTAAGGGATCTAGTGCTTACAAGCAGCACAAAGATACAGTGACAAGCTATTTGCCTACCAAAGTCTGCCTTAAGCAGAGATACAACAGCTGAGTTGGGTTTTTTCCCTTTACATGGATGAAATAAAACAAAGAACAAAGACACACAAAGTCTTGTTTTCCTCAGGAGGAGCTGAGGAGCCATTCTGGTAACACACACGATCCCCGCAGGCATTTCCTTTGTATGCTTTGCTATATTGTTCTTGTAGGTAAACATCACTGTGAAATACAACTGATGGCTGTTAATATTTAGCTTGCTGACAGAAGGAATCAAACACTCCAGTCCTTGTGTGCTGGTGACACAGACTGTCACAAGTGTTTTAAGTCCTACATGGAGAAGTGAAGCCATCAAGTCAGAGGGAGAAGTGGCACTCTGACCTACCTGCTGCAAGCCAAGACTGCTGTTCCAGGGCTCGAGGAACAGCATTGTAAACTATGTCAGGCATTTTGATTGCACAGCAAGTAATCTGAAGGTCTTTGTTACCTTCTCCTTGTGTACTGGTTTTGGAAAGTTAAAAACATCAGCAGCAAGCCTTTCACCCAGTCAGGAGGAAGGCAGGGAGGGGCACATGACAACAGAGGACCCCCAGCACTAATCAACGCTAATCAGGTCACAGGTAAATTATATTTTTAGTCTTTTTTTTCTATATTAGCAAGAATATAGAAAAAGTTCTGCATTCAACTGTTCTTCTAGCTATACCCCCACTGATAAGAATGCAGCTATCACATTTTAAGAGAAGGTCATGAATCTCAAATAAATAAAAAAAGGAGAAAATTCTGCCTTAAGCTTTTTGGCGACAGCAAGCATAACTGGATAACAAACCCCTCACTGTTTTCATAAAAGTGTGGGGGACAGAGGATGACATCAGTGTTATAATTAATGAAAAAGTGATGGATTAAAAAACATTTAGATAATTTAATAAACTGAATATATTGTTTTGTTTTAAATAAAGCTTAATCTTTAAAAAGACAAACATGTAGATAAGTCCTTCCCTTTTATCATAAACATGATTAACATGTATGTCCTTAAGAATCAGACACAAAGAGGAGTCTTTTCCAAAATTAAGACTTGGGCTCCCAGTATTACAACTGTCAGAACTGATACTTAAAATCCCTTCTCAAATGAGGGATTTCCACCAAACACCCGTGTAAGAAATGTCTGGGTTTATATTTCCTTTTTTTTTTTCCTACTGCAGTATTTTAGGTTTGGTTCTATGCAATTCTCTGAGCATTTTGGCATTATGTGCATCTCTGAAGACATCTCCATATAAGGGAATTTACTCCAGCAACATAGGGAAAACACAGAACACAGATATCAGATAATAATTCCATCAAAGCTGAATTTGGCCCCATGATTCAGATTGTGGTATTTAAAAGAAGTCTGTGTATTTAGTTTTTCCAGATGTTGATTTTAAGACACTTGAAAGCTGGCCTTTTAGGTAGAATTAATGACTGTTAAGAAAATGTTGTCTTCTGTGGTCTGGTACAGAGAAAAGAGGAGTGGGCTACGAACACCTCATAGTGCCTGAAATCTACAAGGCAAGAGGATGTCTCATGGGATGAGAATAGTCTGTTAAAGTAGTTGAGAAGCAATACAGCACACATACAGAATGGCATGTTTACTTAAACTACCAAGGGCAATGCTGCATACATCCAAAATCTTCAAAAATAATTAGCAGTATCAGCACAGCCATGTTTTAAGTATTTGAGATAACATATGAACAAACATTATATGAGCTTACCTAGAACATGCATTATTTTCAAAAGGAATCCTAATAAATGAAAGCTTAAGGACAGTTTTGGGTAGTACTAAGGCTCTTCTGTAGAGTTCTTATTTTGCAGTTTCAGTGCTACAGAATATTGTATTAATGTTTGGTCTTAACAGGCATCAACCATCAGAAAGATGCAAGTCTTACAGGAGTTACAAGTTGTATTTATCCTACAGCAGTTCTAATAACTTTAGTCCCGTAAGTTAATTAGGCTAAAACATTACTGAGTGTTAGTGTCACTACCACCCCGGGACAGGCCATTTCACAACACCAGGAGTAGTTTACACACTGATGTGGGACACGGCAGCCTGGGAAAGACTCCCCGAAGTTCAAGAGAATTGCAAAAGGGCTTAGTTATCTCCTTGCCCCTTAGCTGAAGCACATCAAAGGGGAAGCAAGCAATATAGGCTTTTTTTCCTCACCAGATCAGTATACTCACTCACTGGTATTTTTTCTACTTAATCCTTAGGAAGTAACATAGTTGTAATTCCCCCATCAGTTACCTGCAGGCCAGTGTGATCCATCGATAGCAGTGCAGTGCAGGACCCCTCCTAACCAGTCACCTCCTGTCCGTACTGGGCTAGCACAACTCTCCGCTCTCTTTCTGCGCTCCAGTACTTCCAAACATCGTAGCTCCCACCTCCCACCCAGGAACCTACTCCTCTGCTCCAGGCAAAACCATACCCATGACCACAAGCACACACCCAGTGGTCTGTTTCTACTCAGCACTATGGTTGGTACCACCATCCTCCTCAGTCCAGAACTCTACTCCCCTCCCTCAGAGCAGCCACCACACTACTCACCAAAGCCTTCCTCCTTCCCTTATATATCACCCTTTGGAGCTAGTCCTGGCAAATTCTCTTCCTATACACAGTTTAGCTCTTCCAGACTCCCTCTATCATTCAGGGAAATCATCCCACTCCTTGTCAGCTGAGCCAGTTGATTAAACCAATGCTCTTTATCAGGATCAGATGGGTAGGAATGAGACAATGCTGCATCTTAGAGATGGCTCAACTCTGTGTATAAGACTTAGCAGTTGCCCCCTCACACATGTTCAATCATCGAGCAGAACACAGAAATCACAACATGTATTTGATAGTTTGACTGAATACATTAAGTCTATAGATTATGGTGGAATTACACAGGGTATAGTTTAAATTCAGGAAGTTTAATAGGACTACACATATGCTTATAATATTTGTAAGATTATGGTCCATGTTTCCAAGAAAACAGACTTAGTCTCTTCAGAGCTCTTTTTCTCTAGTTTCCAACTGAAGTCATCAGTGTGTGTTTATGATATTACATGTGGTGGCTGAAGAGGTTATTACAATGTCAGAAAGAGGATTGTGATTTCAGGTGGAGAATAATTCTTGTGCAAATCCTCTTTCCATACACACAGCCTTAGTAATAAGAAATGTAGAAAAATAGGGCAAAGATGAGAGATTGACCCATAATGAGCCAGATTGCCCAGTATGCTCCAGCTGCTTTGTACTGCATTGATGGGCTTAAATTTGCTTTGTGTTACCAGTGATGCAAAACAGAAAGTGTTTTTAACTACACTCAAATATTTCTTGTACAACCTTTTCCACAGTGTGAGCATATTACTGATCACAGAATAAAAGGCAGCAATCACCTCAAAAAATTGGTAGTTTTCTTATCAGATGTTCAGTATCAGCATAAAAACAACAAATGGTATTTTTTCCCTGCTCAGATGAGATTAAAAAGCCACAAACGACAAGATTTATTGGAGGATAATTTAAACCTGATTGTTCAGCAAGAAAATAGTAGGCCATATTTTTGTCTGCTACTAATCAGGACCATTTTGTTTCAAAATTGATGAAACATACAATTTATGGAGCTGAGAAAAGCGTATCAGTTGTAAATGTCTCAAACTTCCCAAGCCACTGTGTATTGTAGCAAAAATTATTGAAGAGCATTAACAAATAAGGTCCCGATCCAACTTTACTTAAGTCAATGGAAACGTTTCCAAGTACTTCAGAGGATACTGAATCTAGTCCTAAATCACATGTTCTCTGAGGTCATGAAAGATGAGTTTATCCCAACACGAATGTCTGAAAACTAATGAACTTTCATTATGTTTACGTGAACCGCCGTTTCCCTCACCCCATTCTTCAGTTTCCTGCTTCTCTTGTACAGTTTCCTTTTCCCAATGGGTAGTTCAGGCAGTTCTGCTTCCTTTAATTAGGAACAGCTCTGGCTGTTTTCCTTAGAGGCTGTGCAGCAGAGAAGTGGTTTGAGCTGAGCTGATCCACAGCACCACAGCATAAAACAACCTCCTGGCTGCCCTGCGAGTTCCTCAGGACTGCTCCAGCCCCACGGGGCTGCCACCGCAAGTCTTTTCAAAGAGTCCCGTTGGTTTTTTTCGGAGTTTGAGCACTTTGTCCTGACTTTTTGCTACGAAATGGAAGCACAGAATTGTTATTTCTGCAAGATATGAAGTAAGTGGCTAGGTCAGCCACAGCTCCAGCAGTCAGGCTCCAACAGCCTGCTGTGCCTTATCCAAGTAGTCTTACCAGCAGATCATTTTATGATTATTGTCTTCCAATTTGTTAAAATCTAACTGTATTTGAAAGGTTACTTTGTATGCCTAGGGTTACTCTAACACTGAAGGAAACAGTGCTGTATTTTCGGGTCAGTACTTAATTCAATGGACCAAGTGTTCACTGTGTACTCGCTTTCCACAGCGACTTCAGTGCCGAAGCCAGTCGTGGTCCACCGCTGGCTGCCAGAACGAAGGCTCCCTGGGCTGGATCCGGTGCAATCCCGCTGGTATGCCCAGCACGCAAACCTTGTGTGTGTCCTGCGCCTGCCACTGAGGTTTGGGACTCCCACGGCAGAGCAGACCGGCCGCTGCCAACACAGCCCCGCGCTGTTCATCAGCGCCTTAACCCGCGCCCAGCTCCCGCGGCGCTGGTCCCACGGCATCCGCGCCCGCAGCACGAGGCAGAGCAACCGCGAGCCCGTCGTCCCGCCACCCCTTCATCTCGCTTCGACGACTCGTGCGCTTCTCCCCCCCACTCCCCGCTCCCCCCTCCTTTCGCCATCTCACAGCGTTTTTCCAAGTTTCCTGAAATTCTGTAACCTTTTAAAGGAATTTCACAGGTAGCTCAGGCCACGGCGCTGTGCATGGGAGCGCTCTGCGGGAGCGGCCGAGGGCTCCGCTCTCCCGGCCCTGCCCGCGGCCGGGCCCCGCGGTGCACGGAGAGCACCGCCGTGCTCCCCGGCTTCCCTGCCCTCGGTGCCGCGCCCCCGGGCCGGCGGCAGCTCCCCCCGGGTACGGGCCGTGCGCTGACCGGGCCGGGGGGCCGGGGGCCCGGGGACCCCTCTCCGC